>CAOKZL010001599.1:0-320515 GCA_948472985.1 Iguana delicatissima
AAAGCTAGCATAGCCATAGTGTTTCCACACTAATGCCTAACTGCTAACATGCCACACAAAGTGGAAAGACAACATGATAGCCATGTTGTATTAGCATTCCAATTACAACTTGGGCCATTAATGCATGCAAAAATTCACTGAAATAGATTATCGGGTGGAGGACATGGGATGGGCATTTTATTCATTGACTGTAAACCCGCTGCTAGCATCTCACTCTCCAGCACATAAGCAGCTTTTCTTTCTTTGTAAGTGTGAGAGGTTAGAGAAGTTACCAAGCTTGCATTGCACTGATCCTCTTCTAAGCAGGCAATATCACTTGGATCCTACTTTAAAAAGCAAGGCTATAAAAGTAGCATTGACAGCACCTTTATGCATGTCATAGTAAGCCTATAATCTGCAGTTATGCTACAGCAATTCCTGCAAGCTTTGATTTCTGATGTAAAAGTTGCCATTTCAGAGGGAGCAACAGGGTCTGAAACTGTCTCCAGTTTTAAGTTCTACACTTTGTATTCACATCCCTTGTTCCTCAATGTGCAACTTGTTTCTGACCACAAGAGAATCACAGGGCAACTACAATGGTATTACAACTTTGCCTGAGACAAATCTGACTATAAGTCACCAAGGTGTTTTTTTTTTTCTTTTTAAAGAAAAGCCCTCTATATGATGGGGGAGTGATCACAGCATCATTAGTGGTGGCTGGAACAGTGACTCCACTCCAAGTTTCAGTCAAAATTTTAAAGGAGCTATTCAAAGTGCCAAACTTTAGCCACAAAATATGTTCAGCACCTTGGACAGTACACACAAAGCTCAGGTTAAAGTTGCAAAACCTGTTGCCAGTTAGCACTGGAATGACCACCCAGCACCCAGAGGCTGAGTGTGACTTGCCCAAGGTCCCATAGTGCAGTGGTTCTCAACCTGTGGGTCCCCAGATGTTTGTGGACTTCAGCTCCCAGAAGCCCCAGCCACTATGGTCAATGCTCAGGGCTTCTGGGAGCTGAAGTCCAAAAACATCTGGGACCCACAGGTTGAGAACCACTGCCTTAGTGGGTTTCTATGGCCAAACAGGGATTTGAACCCTGTTCTCCATAGTCCTAGTCAAACACTTAAACCACGCTGGCTCCCATACAGAGACATGTGTGTGTACACATGCCTTCAAGTCACTTGTCAATTTATGGCAACCCCATGGGTTTCATAGGGTTTTCTTAGGCAAGGAACACTCAGATGCAGTTTTGGGAGCTCCCTCCTCTGAAATATAGCCTACAGCACCTGGTTCTTCATTGGTTGTCTCCCATCCAAATACTAACCAGGGCTCCTTAGCTTCCAGGATCAGATGGGATCTGGTTCCTTTAGGGTATTTAGATGATACATTTCCATAAAGTACTAATTTTGAACAGGAGCTGACTGTCAAGCAGTACTTGACAAACACATGATATAAATGAACCAGACAAAGTTAGGAAGGATACACATTTATTATTGGGACAAAAATGTATGTATGAGGGGGACAAAATGAGCACATTTCTTCCCCCACCAAGCATTCTGTTCCCTGCTGAAATTTCCCTTCAGTCCTCTGATTTCTAACATTCCAGTAACTTAAAACTTCAGCTGAATATTTGGAAATACAGTTTAGGCATCCATAGAAAAGAGGCTGGGACAGATACCGAGGGCATGCAAACAGAACAAATAGAAGAGCTCTTGTTGTGTGCCTTCAAGTCATTTCCCACTTATGGTGACCCTTTAGCTAAAGGTTTTCTGGGGCTGAGAGTGTATGGTATGCCCAAGATCACCCAGTGTGTTTCCATGACTGAGCAGTGAATCAAACCCTGGTCTTCAGGGTTGCAGTCCAATGCTCAAACCACTACACAATGCTGGCTCTAGGTGTCAACAATTTCCAAAGTTTCATTCTCTGCAAGGCTAGGAATTTGGGTACTGGTGGAAAATGTTATTAGGGGGACAGAGCATTCATTTGGAGGGAAAATGACTTCACTTTGCCCCCAAGCCCAGCCTAGCTATAACCCAGCTGCAGTGCTGGATCAAGGAATACCCCCCAGGTGGCACAAGTTAATTTTCAGAAACTATTTCAGAGTTTTCAAGACTGGCTCCAGGCTTAAGAAAGCCTGAGGAAAGTGTATTTATATCAGTCTCTCCTTTGTTTGTAGCCCGTGTTGAGTCTGTTGTTGTTCTATGTGCCTTCAAGTCATTTCCAATTTATGGAGACTCTAATGCAAACCTATCATGTTTTTGGTTGGTTGGTTGGGGGGTTTTTTTTGTTTTTGTTTTTTTTGGCAAGACTTGTTCAGAGAGGGTTTACTTTTGCCTCCCTCTGAAGCTAAGAGGGTGTGACTTGCCCTAAGTCACCTGGGGGTTTCCCTGCCTGAACTCTGAACTTTCATACTCTGATCTCCAAAGCTGTAACCCAATGATCAAACTACTACACCATGCTGGCTCTTGGGTTGTGTTTTTTTTAATGCAAACATAACAAATATAAGAGTTCTAAATATGCATGATTTTCAACATCTCAAACTCCACAATGTGATCAACTTGGGGCCTGAAGGAAAACTTGGGCAGAATTCTTATTCTGGTGAAGAAAGAGAATATAAAGAACATACTGATATCAGTATTAACTATTATTCACACTATAAACAAGGGGTAAACAAAGTGCACCGCTTGGGCTACGTGTAGGCTTCCAATGCAGTTCTGCAGCCCTCAGCTCCTTCAGATTCCCTGAGCTGCCCTTTTGCTGGCCAAGGAAAGGGTGAATGGATTTTCCTGGAAGCTTCAAGGACTTCCTCCATTTCTGAGTTGGCTTTCTCTTCATTTTCTGGCACTCCTGTGTGGAAGGTCCAAGAGGCAGCAAATTGGTCCCTGGATCTATCATGATTGCACACCCCCATTATGTGTGGTTTCATGTATTTTACACAGTAGAATGTAGCATGCAACATTCTTGTCTGGCAGTTTGGACTATGTATCTGATCTTAAGAGAGATTGTAAACAAAATAGTCAATATCTTGAAAGGACACAGGATGTCTTTAACGAAAACACAACAGTAGTCTAAAAAGGCTAGCTAAGGTACTAAGGCATTAATTACATCACACCTTATTCTTACATCAAGTTTGAGTTAGCCAGAAAAAAAGAAACACAGGCTGCACATTTGTCCAGAAAAGCAATCGACTGTAATAGAGCAGAATACGAATGGGAACGCTAAAATCTTCCAAAAACTAAAGCCTGCTACCACCTGTCTAAAGAAACAGTTGAGGACTATCAGCAAAAGCATCATGCCCTTAAGTCAGCAGCTAACTTGATGGAATGCTCACTTCATAAATGGAGCCAGAGGTGAAGGTCAATGATCCTGAATCCCATCTCATGGATTAGGTTTTTGACACAGACCTTCACAGAGCAGTCTCCTCAACATGGCTTGCAACCAGCACCTCACAAAAAACTAACTTCCCCAGAGGCAGACTTCAGCTAAGTAACTTTCAACTGCTGGTCCCAATATTACATTTATCCTAATGCATGCAAAGATGGAGCAAGTTGCAATTGTAAGGTAACCTGATCCTATGCCAGCAACAGAAAGCTTTATAAATTAATTTCCGCCATCTGGAACATCACCCAGAGACAATCAAGAAGTCCCTGCAATTGGTGAGATGATAAAATTAAATAACCACTCACTCTGATATGCACACCACACATAGAAAAATTACAAATAATTTGTGGCCAGCTTCAGCATTAATGGAAGCCATCTTCATCTATTTTCCATTCCATAGAGTGGTCTATCTAATTAATTCTACACACCAGACAATGTGAGCACCTGCTCAACATCCCATCAGTGTGTTATAGTTAAAATTAATGGGCTAAGCCTCCTGTGACCTCCCTCTTCCTGCTTCCTTTACAATTCCAGTAACTGAACTCTCGTACAAGAAATGTGGAGTCCTCTCCTCCCCTATGAAGTCATAAGAGGCTGCCTGCCGTACGTTTCACAGGAACTCACACTGGCTGAGCCAAAGCCTTATCTAAAAGAGGATAAAGGTGGAGCTTTAAAATGTTTTCCGTTCCTTGCAGAATTGGGTTATCTTGTAACACACATCCCAAAGCTCCACCAGGTTAGGAATCTAACACTACTTTACCTATCAAGAAAGGAATGTACCACAAAGGGCAAAAAAGGAGGGAACCCTGCCCCAATCATGACATCCCTTTTTAAGAACTGACGTGGGCAGAGACAAAGGAAAAACAAGACCAACAACTTCTCTGGACATTTTATTCTAATTCAGTAGGAACTTTGTAAGTGGTAGAACGGGAGCACCTTCTGAAGATGTGAGCCAAAGCGAGGCAATGATTTAATGCAGGGTGGAGGAACTCCAACCCATGGGCTGGATACAGTCCACACAGGAGGGGATTACTATCTGTCTTACTAACTTCTACCCTGATCGCCACTCCTCTTCTGCAGGCAGGGAGACATTAAAAAACACTGGTCTTATTTAATAATAAATTATCCTTTTTGAATTTTAAAGAAAGGGCAAATGGTGCACTTTGACACCCATCTTCAGCCCTGCAAGTTCTTCAAACCCCCTCATCCCCCCACTTTATTCCTTTTTGGCTGAAATATGTCCTCAAGCCATCCAAATCTCCTGTGGGAGGGAGTTCCAGAAGCTGAGAGCACCCATTGAGAAAACTCTCTCCTGTGTCCTCACAAAACATGCCTGTGATAGGAGTGGGACTGAGAGGAAGCCCTCCCTTGAAGATGTTAAGACTCAGGACAATTCCACTCTACGCTGCTATAGTGCTATTATTCCATTTTCAACATCCTGTGGAATCCTGGGGTTTGCAGTTTTGGGAGGGACATTTAGAATTCTCAGCCAGAGAGCTCTTTGGCCTCAGTAAACTACAAACCCCAGAATAATTCCACAGGATGTTGAAAGTGGAATAACAGCACTATAACAATGTAGGGTACAGTCTAAGTACTTAGACACTATACAGTTGTAACACTATGATTCCACTTTACCTGCCATGGCTGCATCCTATGGAATCTTGATGTCTGTAGTTTGATGAGACACTAAAGCTCTCTGACTGGGAATTCTAACTACTCTTTCTTAAAGTGCAAATCCCAGAATTGCACAGGATGCAGCCATGACAGTTAAAATAGAATCATAGTGCTATAGCTGTGTACTGTGAAAGGCCTCCAAGAGTGACAATTCAACTTTTAAACAAGATATAACCCCACATTCCTGTATGGATTAACATTTTAAAAACCCATTTTTCAAAATCAGAAATAGACTTCTGGCCACGTCTGGGTTTTTACTGTTGTAGCAGTTCTTTGATTTTTGGGTCAGCTTGTATGTCCTACCACCAGAAGGTCCTGGATCAGAAAATGACTATCAGACTCACTGAAGTTGCTCCCCTGACTGGACTATGACTGCCATCATCCCTGATCACCATCCAAACCAGACTGGAACTAATGGGGACATGAGTCCATCAGTAACTAGAGGACCATGGGTTCTTTCATCCTTGTTATACAGATACATCAGGTGCTACGTGAGTTTTCTGAACAAAATGAACTAGTCAGCTGGTGAGGTGTGTTAGGATGCCGAAATTGTGCCCCTGGAAAACTAGCCTGTCATTGCTTCCAACACTTCTGCCACAGTGATGCAGAAGGTAAGGCAAGAAGACGTGGTCATCAGGAATCCAAGTTTCTTTGAGGCCCAACAGAAATATAAAGCAAGAAGTCCTAAGAAGCTTTCAGGGGTATTGTGATATACACTCCCTTGGTTCTGTATTGGGAGGAGGGGAATATGTTACTGATTTATTTAATAGTATTGATGCCCCAGCAAAGAAGCTCAAGACCAGAGGTGCTGAATCAAACTGTGCCAGGGAAAGCATAAGCAGCCAGTATACCTCACAATAAAGCATAGCATACACTCATGTTCACTGGAGAGTCAAAACAGGAAACATCGATTTGCAGGAACAAGGCCTCAGTCATCTGATGCTGTACAACATGTTATTCTCTTAGGCATTCCCTGCTTCTCAACACTATTATCATAGTGTTCATATCATATCATAGTCCATAGGCAGCAGCTTGTAAGCACCCTGCTCTGGTATACTAGAATACCAACATAAATATGGTATACCAATAAAGTTATGGTTATGGTATACCAACATAACTAAAATAATGCCAAAAAAATACCACGCTTTAGTGTCCACATTTTTCCTATGTGGAAATAATGTCATTATGTAAAGTGGTTGTTACGCTATTAACCTGTTTCACAAAACAGCTAATTCCAGTTTCAGAGGCTCTTCAAAATAACTAGAGGTCGTTTCATACCAGAAAATTTTATAATGCATGCATTTAAAAAAAGAAAAGGCAGCCTGCCTAAATGCCCATCAAACTACAAAGAGAGTGGCCCCCTGATACCGTGTATCTTTGGCATTAATTGTAGGCTTTTAAAATCCAAAAAAATTGTAGGCTTTCACTATACACTAATAACTTTAATTTCTACCCTTTAGGTGCCAATACTTTTAAAACACACTGACACACATCCACACAATAAGACTATTTTCTGCAGACCAAGCTTTCCTTGGTCATGAAATTCTGGTCTAAATCTACTCTAATCTCAACCACAGCAGATTTATTAAATCAATGGGAACCTGGAAAAACAATACTTGTGTAAACTCCACTGACTCAACAGCTGGAAATAATAATTGAATTTAAGCCTCTAATTTCCTCTGAGATAACTTCTACAGGAACTTAATGTGTGAACAATCACTGATTGAACCTAATGAATGTGTACTTCCAAATAAGCCTGAGGTCAAAATGCAGATATGGGGTGGGCTGCTATCACTCTCTCCAGGAGTTTTTAAGGGAGTATTCTCCCTTACAAAACAGCCCATGCTTTGAGATCTGCTGAAAAGGCCCTTGTCTCTGTCCCACCCCTGTCTCATAGGTCCATCTGGTGGGAACATGGAAGAGGGCCTTCTTAGTGACTGCCCCCAGGCTCTGGAACTCTCTTCCCAGAGAAATCTGACTGGCACCCTCTTTTTTCAGACAAATAAAGACTTTCCTGTTTCAATAGATATTTGATGAGTGACTGTATGTAAACAATGTACTGGATCTTGCTAATTGGTATGCTGGGGTGCGTCTGTATGTATCATGATATATATTTTGATCTGGTTTTAATTTTTGATTGCTTAATCTTTTTTTTTTTAACTTTTGTATGCTTTAATGATGTGGGGATTTTTTAACTTCTTGTAAGCCTCTTTGGTCCTGAACATGGAAAAAGTTGGGATAAAAATAACAACAACAACAACAACAACAGTAAGCAACAGTGATGTGTGAGGAGCAAAAATATCTCCCAGGGGATCCTGAGAAACTGTTCTGGAGGGTGTGAGGTAGAAAGTGATAAACTTTATTTAGCCTGGCAGAGTCTACTGAATGAAGTCTGAGGCACAGGGAAGAGAAAGAAAGCCTCTCATCATAAAAACTCGTATCTTGATCTGAAAGAATCTCTGGGGGGGAAGTGATCCTCTTAGAGCCAGGAGCCCCACCCCCTCTGGCCCTCTGTGGCCTTCTCTCAAAGCCAGCCCTGCTGGCCTCATTTAGTGTCAGGTTCTCTGAGCGTGTTGCCGCCTGTATTATCCACACACAGCTGCAATATTTAGCAAGCACCGCTGAATATTCTGTATTCCTGAAACAAACCCAAAGCCCAACTACTGAACAAGAGACACATATACAATAACTTGGAAACAGAGAGAAACAGTAGCACATGGAGCACATATAAGCATCCCACAGACATTTTTCATCATGGAACTATGATTCCGTTTTCTTTAAAAGGGACATACCCATTTTATCACCACTGCTAACCTAGTTTGCATATAATTCACATTGTGTAGCCTGTCTCTCTTGGTGGGGCCTCTTTACCACAAAAAGAGGCTTCAGTCCTTTTAAAAGAAAAACACAAAACACAGAGAGAAAGAGAGAGGCCATCCCCTCAGATAATTGCTTACCTTCCACCTCCTCATCATCGCAGACGTGCTTAAGGAAGGAGGCCCCTCTATCCAGCACCGCCTCATCCTCCATCCTGTAGTAGTAGAAAAGAAAGAAAGAGTGTTCAGACTTTTCCTGGAGGGAGCCACTCGAACTGGCCCAGCTCCTGGGCAGGTTAACTTGCAGGCTATTGTTCATGTTACAAGAGAGCAGAGTTGCTGTTCATTCCAGGCTTGCTGCTCCTTCATACAGCCGTCTTTTTCCCCCTTTTTCTGTGGTGCTCAGCCGGCTGGACGTTCTCAGCTCCTAACCATGGGAGGACATGGTAATACAGACAGGTGGAGGCAGATGGGAAGTAGTCACAGCTAGTAGCAGCAACGTCCCCCCCTCCTTTTTTTCTTTTCTTTTTAATTAAAGACAAAGCACAGAGACAAGAGAAACACGGAGCAGCATGTACGCAGGAGCCCGTTAAGCGGCATTCACGTCAAAGATCTCCCGCAAGGCGGCTGTGCACAGAAAGATCTACAGAAGGTGATGTGCAGGAGACGGAGGGTGCGTGCAAACATCCTGAAAGCCCAGAATCAGCCAAGGCTTCCACCAGCCCCTTAATACCAGCAAAGCACACTTCTTCATTGCAAGGCAAAGCTGCGCGTCACATGTTGGCCTTACGGAAATCTGACATCTGAGGATTATCCAGAGACCAAGCTCCAGCAAGTCAGGCCATCAGAGCAACAGGGCTTATTTGCATATTTTATATGGTCACTTGTGTGTTGTTTCCTTCACTTCCAGCCCTTCCTTGCATGTGTGCCCCATCCCTTTTCCCAAGCCACCTTGCAATAGATAAAAGTAGGGCTACAATGTGTAATCAATTTTTAACTGCTTAAAAATGTACCCCTAGTTAATTGCATCTTTATAAATTAAGAAGTTGATTTATATAGATATTTCTGAAATATGTTCTGTTGTTGTGTGACAGCCCCAAGGTGAACCAATCATGGGGTTTTCTGAGGCTGAGAGTGTGTGATATACTCAAGGTCAGCCAGTGGATTTTCATGACCAAGAGGTGAATCACACTCTGGTTTCCAGGGTCATAGTCCAGTGCTCAAACATCTACATCATGTGCATATACAAATGTAGATGCCAGGTATCTTAGCATAGGTACCATCCTTCCCTCACAAACAGAAAAAAGTGCTTGTTGAAGATGCTGCCCAATAAGAAGCACAATGCAGCATTTGCCTTGCCACTAGAGGCACTAAATATCACCTTGCACATTTTCTAAGTCAATTTATCTCATGATCTTTCTAAATATTGCAGCATACTAAGGATGAGCAACTAGAGACTCTGAGATAACTTATAATCTGACTGCTCCTCCCTACAGTTGCCAATGAATCACAAAAAGATATAGGGTGAGAATGGGATATTGTCATGGCATTTGCCAACATTAGGCAATAACAGTACTTTACTCCAGTATATTACCTCCTTTCCTCTCTATTGCCTTCTGGGAGTCTGAATATACCAGCATATATCAGTTGCTCTAGGCTGTATTTCAGAGGAAAATTCAGAGGAATTTCACAAACTGGCAAAACCACTTCTGAATATTCCTTGCCTAAGAAAAACCTATGAAATTCATGGGGTCACCATATGTTGACAGGCAACTTGAAGGCATGCACACACACACACACACACACACACACACACACACACACCCTAAAATGAGCATATTTCCAAAGAACAAAAATGTACCACATTTTTAAAGCATTTCTCAAAAAAAAAAAAAAAGAAAATATCGATGTTCAGCTCAATATAAAATCAACGGCCATGTCCGCACTAGACTGTTACACTGCTATTATTCCACTTGCAACCTCCTATGGAATCCTGGCTGGCCCCTCCCAAAACTGCAAACCCCAGGATTCCATAGGAGGTTGCAAGTGGAATAAAAGCGCCATAACAGTCTAGTGCGGAAATGGCCTACATCTCCATAGTGTCAATAAAGACACATTTTATTGTACCAATATATTCCTTATTCTGCTATTTACTAACACCCCCTATATTAATGAAGTCAAACAATAAAATACGGTACATAAGCAGAGTCAGAAGTACCCACAAAATTAATTAAACAGATCTAATAAAAAAATTCTTGTTTGTCTTCAGTAGTAGCTCTTTTTAAAAATTAAAGTCAAATCACACTAGCCTCTCCATAATGCCCCCAATGACAATACACTTCCAACTAAAATCTGCCCTTCCAGCTGAGAGGGAACACCATCGTTGTCAATGGGTCCCAACACCAGTCCAGAAGGAGGATACACCTCTGTTCAAGAGGCACAGTCTCAAACCCATACACCAGTTTGAGGATGAATCCTTTATCTCACCTGGGCCCTATAATGTGAGTCAAAAAAGTAGGCATTCTCAAAAAAGCTGCAAGTGTATGTTATGGCACATCACTCCAGGAGGCCCCATGTGCAGAAAAACCAGTGAACAACTCAGCAATTAAAAAAATAAAATGCATTATCAGACCTCTCTGGAGATTCCACAGATTGAACCTGCAACCTTCTCCGTGTAGGAACACGTGCAATTCCATGTCACTATTTGCTTTCTATAACAGTGGGCGCAGTGAGCGGTTCTGCCTCAGGGCTAGCTGCAGAGAGCCAATAGTATGCAGTGGCTTCCATGTCACTAATAGAGTGAATCCATTCCAGGTTTTATAAAGAACATTCAAGGAGCTATCCAAGGTACTGAACCAAGTTGGGGAGACACGGTTCAGCACCATAGAGAACCCTTTTGAAGTATGAACTAAAAAACTTAGTGGATTCACTACATGAA
Source organism: Iguana delicatissima (assembly GCA_948472985.1). Taxonomy (NCBI): domain Eukaryota; kingdom Metazoa; phylum Chordata; class Lepidosauria; order Squamata; family Iguanidae; genus Iguana; species Iguana delicatissima. The sequence continues at coordinate 10,790 of CAOKZL010001599.1, forward strand.
AGCCAGCTACTACCACCATGGGTAGCTCCATACCAAAAGCCTTCATCTGCATTGCTTTCCTCCTCCTTTTCCTCTCATTATGCTAGAACCCAGGATCTCCCCCTGAAACTGAATGGTGAGAGATTCAGGATGGATAAAAGGAAGTGCTTCTTCACACAACACAGAATTAAAATGTGGAATTCACTGCCACAAGATGCAGTGCAATAGTTGCCAATTTGGACAGATTTAAGAGAAGTTTGGATAGATTCATGAAGATTCACGGGCATCAGTGGCTACTAATTTAGATAGCTATTTATCATCTCCAGTAGCACGGGCAATGTGCCTATGCTATATCAGGTGCAGTGGAAGGCAAGACAGAGACTGCAGTTGCATTCATGTCCACTTTTGAGCCTCCCATGATATCATAAGGACATCTGCTTGGCCACTGTATAAACAGAATACTAGGCCAAACAGACGTCCAGTCTGATTTAGCATGGATCTTGGGCCTTACTCTCTACCTCTGTACCTTGTTTCCATTTGTCACATTCCAGGTCATCCATTTCGCTTTGTCTCTATTGTTCTTCTGCACTCTTTCTTTCTTTCCTCCCTCTCTGTCCAACCTTCCTCTCTTCCTTCTCATGTTCTTTTCTCTATCCTGTTCCTTTCCCATAGCCAAGTCCATCCGGCTTTCTTGGGCCTGGTTTCTAAGGTTTGACAGCAGTGTCCTGCCTTTTTGAACATAGTTTTATTATATCCTATCACTGCCTAGACACAGATCCCACCAAGGGTTGGTCACAGAAATCTAGTGGGTTTTGGCTATCTGACAAACTATCTCCCCATATGAGCCTGCCTAGGCCCTGATAACTCCAGGAGAGGTACTTTTCCAGTCCCACCACCTTCACAGATGGAATTAGCGAGACATAGGCTATTTCCGCACTAGACTTTTATAGCACTATTATTCCACTTTCAACATCCTATGGAATCCTAGGGTTTGCAGTTTCGGGAGAGGCCAGCTGGCCCCTTCCTAAACCCCAGAAATGGCTATGGAACAGGGCTCTCTCAGGGGCTCCCCCTAGCTTTTAGAACTCTCCTTTCTAGGGAGGCTAGAGTGGCTCCTTTCTTGCTATCCCTTTATTAGCAGGCAATGACTTTTTTTACTCCAGGAGGCTTTTGAAAACTGAAGATTATTAAATAATGGGTTTTTAAGATAATGTCGTATTGTTCTATACACTGGGCTTTAAACCTTTCAAGCTGTTTTCAGTGTTGTTAATAATGTGATTCCAATATCATGTTTTTGTTGTTTTCCATAAGTTTCAACTTTATTGTTAAGCCACCTTGGAATCCAGTTTAAAGAAAAGATGTGTCATAAATAAGGAGGAAGAAGAGGAGGAGGGGGGAAATAACCATAATCATAATAACATGCCTTTCACTGTAAGAGAGTTCCCAAAGCTCTAAGTTCATTAATTTTTATTTTTATTTTATTTTAATCATTTGTATTCAACTTTTCTCCAGATCTGGACTTCTAAAAGTAAAAGTAAAATTTGAAAAACAAAATAATAATCCATTTTTACTCCAATATTCATTAAATAGCAAGGGTGGGACATGCACACAAAGATCAGTCACGTTTCCCAGAGATTCCTCCTATCTGCCAAAGTCAGCAAAAGCACCAGAGAAGCCATCTATGGTACTTCAAGTACGGATTTTGGTGCCCTTTTGTTCATCCAGTTTTCTTTTTTTTTTCCCCAGTACCATTTTCATCTCCCCTATCACCATCACTCTTACTATTTTCATCTCCATTTCTCCACCCTGGCTGGCCTGGTAACCCAGGCAATTTTATTTATAGATGATCAAGTTGCTATCATGTTAGACATAGCAACCAGTGTCATCAGAATATCACAGCCAAAGAGATTAAACCACAGGAAAGCCAAGAACAACAAGAAAAAGGGAAATGGAAAATGGTACCAGGAAGGATGTCACAGATAGACTTGCAATGAGGGTCAACTGTGGCAAAAAATGAGAAGCATTTTCAGACACACAGACAAAATGAGACAACTAGTTCTATCTCACCTTTGTTAATAACAGCACTGTTTTGCTGACATCCTCAACAAGTTACATTTTAAAGTGTGATGTTTTCATATAGCCAAAGGCAGGATAATAGTAAATGTATAATCCACCAAGTACAGTCTGAATTCAATAGCCATAAGCTGGGCAAATCTGTGCATATGAGAAATAGGGTGGAAAAAATTGCCAAAACAGAAAAAACAGAACAGTGAACTGCTCTAGGGCAGTGGCTTTCAGCCACTGTGCTGCAGCACATTTGTGTGCTGTGAAAGGTCCACAAGTGCGTCACGTCAGTGAGCCACAAGTAAATGACGGGAAATGCTGCGCAGCCAAGATCTTGCCTCTAGGACATAACTGAGAGACTGTCTTCATGTCTCCTCCCAAGTCCCAGCAACCTGTGATGTTGTGGGACTTCCAGTTTCCCAACATGGAAGTCTCGTCTATGAGATATTTGACCACACAAGTTAGCTCGGAGGCAGGTTTGGTGGAATGGTGGAATCCCACCTGTGCTGTGCAGAGGTGCTTGGTGGTATGATGGCATACTCTCTGTGCTGTGCAGCTGATTGGTGTGGTTAGCATGGAGAGTATTCAGTCATGAAACATAACACAGTGTCCAAATCGTGATATAGCCCAACGATTGCATGCCTTGCTGAGTGAAGCTGGCATTCCTGCCTTTTGGCAAATCAGTGTTGAACCTGAATGAGTTTGGTTTAATCAATACTTATCTTGTTATTTCTGAATTTAGTTTTTTCTGAATTTAGTTCCTAATTATATTCTTTATTTTTTTCAGGGCTTACGAGACACAGATAGATTTTTTTTCAAGGCTTATGAGACATGGACAGACATTACCAAGTACAGACTTCCTGCTGATTTATTTTTTAAAAAAAATAACACAATGATTAAAATTTTAGTTATTGAACACAATCTTAATACACGCTTCCCCCACTTATCTGACAGGTTAGGGACAGGAGCACCATTAGAAAACAGAATTGGTTGAAAAATGGAACCCCTGTACTGTACTGTCAGAAGCATGAAGGACTTACAAAGACTCACTTGGGACCGACTGGGTGCATGCTGTTTGCAAAGTCTCTCAGTTGGCTAAATGTATTTTCCCCCCTCTCAGTTCACTTTGCAAGCAGTACATGCACACAAATTGTTCCAAGCAAGCCCCTGAAGGCAAGAAGAACTGAGGAAAGAGCGGAACCCCCATCAAATGAATGGAACTTGTCCTTAATTTGGAAGGTTCAAAAGACCAAGATAACGTGGTGTTGAAAGGTGGGGGCTTCTTGTTCTCATTATTTTAAGTGAGTCCCTAAAAAAACTGGTGATGTACCTTGATAATTTTAGCACCTTGTCAGTATGCCATGAGATTAAAAGTTGAAAACCATCACTCTAGGGCATGCCAGTGTTGTACAGATAATGCAAGCACATTACTCTGTTTCATGCAACACTGAATACATAATAATAGAAAAATAATGCTCTGAATGTTAAGAAGTATACATCGCATTAAATTATAATGTGAACAAGATTACATGGCGACAAGAGTTGGGCATTCACAGAGGCCTAGAGACCAATTTTCCACCCCAGGTTTCTCTAAGGGCCACACAGACTACCAAAACACACAAAAGAATAGAGATATAAGAATGTCTATTCCTCATTTTTTAAAAACCAGTATTTTTTGACACTAAACAGTAGAGGAAGCATCTGGAACCTATTTAAAAGGTGGCTTCCTGCTTCTGCACTTCTCCCTGGACAAGAGCAGAAAAGGTGGAGTCTGGAGGTGTTGAAGGCAGCAAAAACAGTGTTGAAACTACTTGTGACTGTAGAACCATGCTTTGACCCAGCCTTGATATCAACAATAAGGCTACACTATCAGTGTCTTTAATACAAATTTGCAGGAATATAGCAAAAAAAAGAGAGAGAGAGAGAGAGAGAAAGCTGTCTATAGTGTTAGAAAGCTCCTAAATGAAAACATTAAATCATCCAGTAACTGAGAACACCATGGCCAAATCACATGAGAAATCACAGATCTGTGGGAACTGTGGTTCTCACATACAGTTGGCCCTCTGTATCCACAGATTCTGTATCCTTAAATTCAACCAGCCACAGCTAAACATTATTCAAAAAAATTCCAAACCATTGAGTTGCTCTCCATTTTATATAAGGGACACCATTTTACTACATCATGTATCCACAGAGTTTGGTAGCCATGGGAGATCCTAGAACCAAACCCCAGCAGATACTGAGAACCTACTGTATACCGGTACATACTGCTCAGGCCACTTCCATCTGCAGTTGAAACACTTATAACAAACCACAGAGCATTGTTTATCATGTTGTGGAAACACAAGCAACTACCCTTCTCTGGTTTGTTTCTTTCCTGACAATTCAGAGAAACAAACCAAGAACAAATCCTGAACTCTTTCCCTACCTGATTGGCAGGGGCACAAAATAGAGAATGGCAGCTGTCCAGAATCACACGACACCATCAAAAAAATGTTCATTCAGCCCAGGGATGGGAATCATGTCAGTCTCCAGTTGTTGTTGGACTGCATCTCCCAGAACATCTAGCCAGCATAGCCAATGGTAAGGAACGTTGGGAGTTGCAATCCCAAAAAAAGCAACTACTCTTGCCTGCAAGAGGGACAACTGAACTGTGTCATTGCATCCCTTTCTTTTTCACATTGTACCAATTCATCCAATGTAAACAAGATCTTCCTAGATTTGAAGCAACAGAACAGCAACAGGTACCTGGAATTCACCATATCTAGCATTATTTGCTCAGGTGCAACTTGATACAGTTCCTCCAAATATTTTTCTATTATTGTTGATTAAAGGTTGTATCATATGGAGAGGTTTACTTACATTTATGTATCTATGTATGAATTGGACACTTACTATGGTCCTTTGGATAACATTCTCTTCCCAATGTGCTTTATGTCCTAAATAATTCCCAAATCTGTGCATAAAAATATCTACCATATATGTACATGCACACACACTCAAGGTTATAGAAAGCATGCGAGAATCTGTCTTCTTTGGCAAAGACGAAATCATACAAAAAACTCAGCACAGAGGCAAAAGCGAGCTACTTTTTTCAGCATGTATAACAGATGCCACATTCATCACTAGTGAGCATTTGCCAACTAAAAACAGAATGCCTGTCCCTCACATGTGTACACAGCCTACACAAAAAAAAAAAAAAATCCCCCTGGAATCCATTGCATTCACTGAATTATTCAGTACCATTTATGCACATTTTGTTATACACAAAGTAACAGGTTTCATGGTGGTTCTTGTCTGTAGTCACTGTGTCTGTATAGATACATAATTCTTTTTAAGCAGCAAAGCAGTTGCTTGCTATAAATGCAGCTGAACAACAGCTGGAGCAGATGGTGTGGAATTTCTAGTCTGAGTAGAAATCTTATGCACATGTATTTCTCCCTTGATTACTACACGAAATCTGTCTACGCATACAAAGAATTTGTCTGGACAAAAAGAGGTTCTCTTCCTAAAAATATCACAGATTTTGAAACTACCTATTCTAGGGGCAGAAGAGAGGGTGAAACCAACTTTTTATAAGGGTTTTTCTTTCAACGGCTATGGATCACTTCTGTGAACATTTATTATGTAGATGAGTTTTAGTGATGAGAAAGGTTAGTGGATAGAAGCTCATGTAAGGAACTTCCTGACACCTGCTAGATCATGAAAGTTACTCCTCAGAGATGCAGCACCCAGCAGAATGGGTGAAATGGCCCCTCCACTCAAGGTCTGCATGCTCAGTTTTGGATTGTTTCCTCAGTAGCTCCCTGTACTCCTTCCCACACCCCTTCTGGAGGGTATCCAAACCCTCAAGATCCAAAAAGACACATTTTCATTATATAAGTGCATAAAAAGTGGGTCTTAAAATGACATCTGAGAAGACTACAAGAGCTGTCCTTCTGGAGCAGGCTCAAATACTGCATCGCATGCCTAGAAGAAGCCAGCTTGCAGAAAGCTAAACAAGTTTTGCCAGTACGGCAACCACAAGGTTGTGAGTCCAATCCTGCCAGGCTCCAAGGTTGACTCAGCCTTCCATCCTTTCGTAGGTCGGTAAAATGAGTACCCAGCTTGTTGGGGGCAATTAGCTAAAAATACATTGTAAACTGCTTAGATAACACTTAGTTGATAGGCGGTATAGAAATAAATGCTATTGCTAAGTTTTAAAGTTAAGAAGTTCGTTGTCACCTTCACATCAACATCTGGTATGCAACACAGGTTATCAGAACTAGCCTGCAGAACTATACCAGGAGTTATGGGACCATCCAGAGGCCAGCACCAAAGGAGATATCATGAGATAGTGACAAAGAACAAGGTAGACAGGCATTGGAACAAAATGATGAAAACTGAAGGCCATCACAGAGGAGAGGTTGCGGATTTGTTCTCTGCTGCCCCAGAAGGTAAGATCAGATGTAATAACTTTAAGTCACAGGAGGATAGATTTTGATTGAACATTAGAAGGAATTTCTTGATGGCAAGAGTAGTTCAGCAATATAACCAGTTACTTAGAAAGGTGGTGGCTCTCTTTCCATGGAAGTCTTCAAAAAGAGGCTGGACAGCTCACATAGCTCACATAGCTGAGGATGTTCTAGCTTGAGTTCCTGCGTTATGAGGCCCCTTCCAACTCTATGATTCAATGAATATCCAAGGCTACAGGAACTCATCCGGGCTCATGAAAATCTTGTTGCTTGAGCCACACTCAAAAGAAAACCTTTCATATTAAAGACAATCTATGGCAAGCACAGGAGAGCACAATCAGTCCAAAGACTGATGAGAGAAGCTGCCAGTTGCAGTCTTGTGGCTGACTACTCAAAGCAGCTGAAGCAGAAGCTAATGGCTCCCATATTGGTGGAACAGGGACTCCACTCCAAGCTTTAGTCTAAACTTTGAAGGAGCCATCCAAGGTGCTGAACCTGCTTTGGAGATGGGGTTCAGCACTTTGGATATCTCCTTTAAATTTTGGACTAAAACTCAGAGTGGATTCATCACTCCGCAGAAATGGAAGCTAGCAGTCACCACTAATCTGCTGTTTCTTAACAAAGGAATGCAGAAAGAGAAGCAAAACTGCTTCTAGGCTGTGTGACTTTTGCATGCTTTCACCCTCAGATCTATTCCACCCTGTTTATATAATATGTATTTTACACCAGTTTTACTTCGTTGCCTAATACTAGTTTCTCTCAAAACAATTTTTTCAGAGCTCAAAACATTTTGGAAGTGTGAAATCTGCAACGGAACCTCCTTCCAGACTGTATATAAGAGGTACAGGTTAAAGCCACTTTCTATGTGAATTTGCAAAGATCAAGTTCCTCTCTCATCACTGTCTTTCATCCTTCGCTCACCTTGGCATGTCTTTAACCTCTCTGGAAATGCCATGGCTCTTCAGCAACTGTTCTTCATGAATTTCTCCAAACCTTGTTTTAAAAGTCACCTAAGCTAGTGACCCTCACCATATCATGTGGAAATAAATTTCATATATTAATTATGAATTGTGTGAAGAAATTTCCCTCTTTTGTCTGCCTTGCACCTGCTTCCAAAGCAATTTCATTGAAAAAAACAAAGGTCACCTTCAAGCTAAAAAACTTTTGTACTATGCCAAGGAAAACATTCCTCAGAAGCTAGGATTCTGAGGAGTTTGTCAGAGGATCTGTGTTTACTTATTAATCACATTGGTTTATCCTACACTTCCTCCAACGAGCTCACAATATTATTTTTGGGGTTACATTACTTTATGCTCAAACAAAGGAAGAACAGTAGAAGAATGCAGAAAGAGCCAATCTTCCCATCGCCCCACACACAAATGCAGCCATTTATACCATAACTTTCTTTGCGATGCTATTAGTCTCTCACTTTACCACACATACTAAAAATATAGTTTTTTATTTCTCAGAAACATATGCTGAAAATACATAGGAACACACACATCAATAGGAACATTCATTTGAGTGAGGTTTCCTGCAGCTTTCACTCATAAAAGCAAACATGCACTTCCTTCATCATGCAAAGAAAGCCTCACGGTGTTCTAATTAAAAAGCAGGTCTCCAGACTAAGAGGTTAACAGTAATCACTGCTGCTTCTCCACGAAAGAGAAGCATTAAAGAGATGGAATACCGCCACCTTTCGGCTATGGAGTGTCACCACGGCATTTATTTATTTATTTGTTTATTTTTGAACGACTTTTTTAAAAATACTTTATCAAAAAAGGTTAGTAATGTAGACAACTATAACAGGGCACAGTCAGTCCCAGATTTCATTCTTGTTCTTTCCTATTTTATTTTGGAGATCCATAGATGTTTTGTTTATCCCAGAATATTTTCTGTCAGCACCTAGTACAATCAGAGACCTTTAATATTTTCAGTATTATCTCTGCAAGTCAATTTATTTTAACCCAGTAGAAATTCAAAAAGAGCAGAAACAAAATCTGAGACTTTTCAGTCAGTCTGGATGTGTCCATCAGTGATTAAGAAGCGGCTAACCAAGAATACAAGTTTACCTGGGACTCTGTTGGTTAGTCTGAACTACTCTAAACCCATTGATTCAATTATTGAATGGTAAGTTAAGACATGGGTAAATCCAATTAATTCAATAACTCTTCTCTTATTGAGACTAACAATAGGACTTTGGCCTTTGTCTAACACCTTCAGAGAAAAAGTGCTTTCCTTTATCTATCTCAGTGGTTCTCAACCTGTGGGTCCCCAGATGTTCATGGACTTCAGCTCCCAGAAGCCCTGAGCATTGACCATAGTGGCTGGGGCTTCTGGGAGCTGAAGTCCATGAACATCTGGGGACCCACAGGTTGAGAACCACTGATCTATCTTGATTAGTCTTTAAACCATTTCCAATTACTATGACAGGCACATAGATTCTGAATAGACATATTTCCATGACCAGAAATCATTTAGGAAATACTTATATTATTAAGAAACTGAATATGTTCTCAATCTGAATTATCAGAAGAATACAGTTTTTCATCAATTCTGATAAAACCCTCATAAAATGTATTCTATTACCATGGAAAATATTATCTCAATTAATAACACTAACAATTTTTTTCTTTGCCAGTTTCTATGTCAACAGCTTATCAGAGTGATTATACAATTCAAAACGTTGCTCTTAAGCAACATTTAATTTTTTTAACCTAGATAGTGTCAAATAATCCCATTAAATTTATTACTAGCTGCAGCAGCTGCACAGTCTAAACATATTTGCTTATTCTCTTTTTCTAGCTACCTATATAACCTTTTCTCTTGACCTTGCCCTCTCTTAAAAATCACATGAGCTCTGGTATATAGTTCTCTTCTTACAGGCTTTGTACACAAGATGGTTACAGCTGTTTTCATGTGAGAAGCAAAGTTCAAAACTCCGCCACAATCCGAGGAACCTCTAGACAGAAATCCCAGCTCGCTGTGAAAAAACCTGCGCCTGTTGTCATTGCAAGTTTGCTTTCGAAACCTGCAGGAAAAACCTTCATGCCAAACACACCAAAGGAACGTCAGCCAGCTGAGAAATCTATATGGGTAGTGTTCATTATGTCCAATGAAAAGACCGAGCCGAAATACCACTCCCTTTGCAGTCACTGAAGTCAGAACAGGCATGCATACGCAGAGAACATACATACGCAAGAGACAGAGAAGGAAGGAAGATAGCGAGCATGTGGAGGGGAGAGAAAGACAGAAACAGAGAACAGCAGCTCCATTAATAATTGGAGCCTGTGGTCAAGACATGAACAAAATATTAGAGTTACACAGAAAGAACACCTCTTTGTCACTCCCACTTATGAAATCAGATCTTCTGGCTATATAATCCAAGATTTCAAATCTGGTTGCAAAAAAGCAAGATAATTATGTTCATACTAATATTCTTCAACTGGAGCTTAGAAATACTCTGTGCTGGCTGAGAGATCATAAGTAGCTAGTAGCAAATCATTATTGCAATTAGCTGCTTTCCCAACAACAAAGGTACAGCTACATTCCATTTCAACTTAAACTTAATGAGGGGTAACATCACACCTTTTGTGGTTGACTGTAACTTGTCAAGCTACTTTTATAGTCATGGGGACATGGGCTCACTAAATGGTAGAAGAGGAATATCACATGGTTCAAGTGTGACTTTATGCTATTGACTCATGCTGTGTTGTGGGTGCTAAGATAACAGTAAGTTGGCTGAAGGTCCATAGGTTTGTCACATTCAGATGTTTTTATGTAACTGAAAGTACTAATTTTTAATTAGTTTTGAGAAACAGGAAGTCACAAGTCTCATTGCTGGGAAAAAGTTGGGATAAAAATGAGCAAAATAAATGTTGATTCTCTGAGTCAAGGAAGACCTCACAAGGCTACTAAAAGATATTTACACATGGACTTTGATGACGCTGGAGTTCCAATTCAGTTCCTCAGGAGGCAAAATTATCACCAAACACAGGCAAAAAAGACCATGTATTTATTACAGCTGGAGCCTTCAGTGAATATATCAACCAGTTAAAGTTTTACTTGATTATCAATATTGATAAATTTTAATATGTCTGTGTATGAGTTAAGCGCAAACTTTTATCATGGGTACTTTTATCATGGGTTTGGTATCATGCACCATTATTTTATCAATGTATTTGTTAAAAGCTCATCAACTAGAAATTATTACAAACACTTGATAGCTCCTCATCAACTAATGACTCACCTACACTCTCATTAAAAAGGAATTTCCCAATACAAGTTCAATGTTTGAATTAATACCTCAAAATGACCAGTAACCTTTACTGGAAGCCAAGATATCTTGCAAAATAACTTAACAAACACAACCTTAACTTTCAAGTATATAAAAATGTTTTCACATGCAATATCCTAAACCAGTCTGCCAGCTCTCTCTCCTCCCCATGTTTCTGAGCATGAAAAAAATAGGCATACCAGACAGTTCAGGTTGCCTGAACAAATTAAGAGCAATTTTACCAACTTTGCTTCAGCTTATGATGACTCTATAAATGAGAGACATCCAAGACACCCTGTTATCAACAGCCCTGCTCAGGTCATGCAAACTCAGGGTTGTAGCTTCCTTGACTGAGTCTATCCACCTGTAATGCGGTATTTCTCTTTTCCTACCACCTACCACCTTCCCACACATTATTGTCCTTTCTGAGTCATGTCATTTCACAATACAGCAAAGTACAATAGCCTCAGTTTGGTACTTTTGGCTTCTTGGAAGAGTTCAGGCTTGATTTGTTCTACAATCCATTTATTTGCCTTTTTGGCAGTCCATGGAGGAGAGTTCTATGGATACCATAGAACTCTCCTCCAGCACCACATTTCAAATGAGTTGATTCTCTTCCTGGCAGCTTTCTTCACTGTCCAGCTTTCACAACCGTACACTGAAATTTGAAATACAGTTGCAATTCTGATCCAGACTTTTGTATTCAATGACATGTCTTTACAATGAGGATCTTATCTGCTTCCTTCATAGCTGCACATTGGGATGTTCTCCTGTAATTTCTACTTTTCCCAATAAAAGCAAAAAAATACTTCCAGATACTTCAATCCTCCCTCTTACAATCTGCCTTCTGGGCTTTATCATTCAAGGATTCCTTGCAAGCCTTTCTAATATTTAAACTTCATCCTTGAAAGGTAAAAAAATCAGAACACTGAAGATGTTAAGCTTTTGTCCCATAAGAGCAAAGTAAAAGCTATGTAACAGAAATTCTGCTTAAAATATTCTACCCTAAAGTTATATAAACCCTTGAATTGCATTGGCATAATCGTTTTGTGGATTACAATCATAGTTACAGAGCATCCCCAACTCATGTTCAGAAAAGGAGCAGCTACAAAGAAAATTACCCTTCTCAAAAGCCTGGAAGTGCTAAGGCCTAAATATTATATTATGAGGCAGGCCTGTTTGCCACATATAAACCAATTAAGTGGGTGTCATGGGGCAAAAGCTCTTGAGCTGGGAAACCCATTTTAGGGACACTCCAGTCCTCCAACAGTCCCAATCTGTCCCTCTGCGCTTCCTTGGAAAACCATCCGCACTTTTTCATGATACCATTTTTGGTGGGTTTTGCAGCTTCTATATGTTTTCTTCCCATACCCACATTTTAACAGGTTTTCCTCTATTAGGTAATTCTTTCTTGGAAGTTCTGTTTCCAAAATATCCAACAATGGCCTTCAGCTTGACTTGCTGCTGCTGTTACATGCCTTTAAAAACAACTCTGAGAACCTATTGAAGTATTTTTCTGGCACGATTCATTCAAAGGAGGTTTGCCATTGCCCTCCACTAAAGCTGAGAGTGTGTGACTTGCCTAAAATCACCCAGTAGATTTCTGAAGCTGGGCAGGGATTCAAATCTGGTCTCCCAGAGTCCTAACCCAAAACTCAGACCACAACACCATGGTAGCTCTCACCTCTCATCCAATTCTATTCTATCTACTCATCCAATAATAGTTTGTTGTTCCAACCAGCACACATTTGGTGCCTCAACACTGAACATAAAACATATTTCTTATCACTTTTCAAAGTAGTGCTGCTAGTTGTTCTACCAGTTTCCTATAAAAATAAAAACTTAAAATAATTCACAAAATTGTGGGAAATCTTTAAAAAAAAACTCTATAAATACAGGGGGAGAAGCAGAAGAGAGGCATATTTGGAAGAGTTCAGCAATGAACAAGAAAGGAGCCAGGCACAGAGACAGGCTGACTGTTTGCAAGGGAATTATTTCCCTTACAGATCACGGTTACAAAGCAGCTCTTTTATGGCTGATCATATGCCCAGTCTCCTCCTGCTACATTCTTTGAGTGAATGCACAGATATCCAGCCCTGTATTGTCTGTGCAGGCCTGCAGGAACAGCTCTCTGACGTCTCGGGCAAAGATCTCTCCCTGGTCTGCTATCTAAGAGTTTTCAACCCATATGTGTTCAGATCAAAGAAGAATTGGGGATGGGGGACAGCCCTGCCCTGAGTGAGATGTAAATTCTCACTGGAATTGCAAGGTTATAGCTCGGTTTTAATGTACATTTCCTGTGTTTTCTAATTCCACTGAGAATGCAAATGGCCCCATCTCCATGGTAAAGATTGCCATTTCCTCCAAATGGAGCCAGTTTGACGTCAACCAGGGCCTGTCACCACAGTATCACTACATCAGGGTTCACGGAAAAAACAGCACAGGATTTCTTTGGTCCCAATATATTACACTGCATGAAACAAAAAGATACCACAAAGCAATAGATTGGTTGGGACATGTTCTACCCTATCTCAAGTCTTGGGGAGAAGCAGGTAAGAAACAAAAATCTATCGTTATCACCATCATTATTATTATAACTATTATTATTAAATAGCTGTTTTCATTTTCCATAGCCAAGGAGGCCCCCACTTTCATACAAATAAAGAACCATCCCGGTTCATGTTTAAGCTTCTACTGCGGTTGGAGGAAAAAAGTTGTAGACTGTGAGAGCCAAGAACTACTTGTGCTGTCTCCCAGAAAGAAATCTAAGTGCAAGGTATTGTCTGGATGCACCATAAGTTAAAAACAGGGGGAGGGGATTGAACTAAAATCCTGCAACAATTTTATAGATGCTTTGACAAATTCACTTTTAAATAGAAAGCGCTACTAGACAGATCTGAAGCAATGTTTCCATAGCTTTCATCACCCTCAAAAATATGGCAGAATTCACATTTATGCCAGTAAGCTAAAAGAAGAGAGGCCCACTTCCGCAGCAGCATACCCAGTACTCTCTTTCTCTCTACTGTTTTAAGAAGCTTCTAGACCAAAAAATGTTAATGTAGAGAAAACTCTATTTTAAGTCCCTGTTAATGTGTTTATATAGCTCCCTCTGAAGTCTCCACAGCAGGACTCATACTTTTGCTTTAGATCAGAGGAGGACTAGCATTTAAGAGCAATAAAGCAGCAGGTGGGATATGAAGTGATTTAAGATGTACAATGATGACGTTGATAGTATTGCAGTAACCATTTAACCTACTGTGAGCCTACAGTAAACTTTGACAACCAGTCAGTCAATTCCAAGCAATTTCAGGTAAATTTCCTGTTTCCACAAGGACGATTATATATAGCTACAGAATGATTTTTTAACAAGATACAATGGGCCTTCAATATCCTTTAGGGTTTAGTTCCAGAATCTCCTGTGGATACCAAAATTCCTCGATGCTCAATTCCCATTATATACAATGGCGTAGTAAAATAGCATCCCTTATATAAAATGGTGAACAACTGAAAGGTTCGCTTTTTGGATATTTTTTTTAATATTTTTGAACCATAGTTGGTTGAATCCATGAATGCAGAAACCATGGATACTGAGGGCTGACTATAGTGCAAGTTGCTGTAACTAAACTGAGGCTGTAATATTTTGGACAGTTCATGAGATGACATGATGCACTGGAAAAGATGATAATGCTTGGGTAAGTGGATAGCAGCAGGGGAAAAGGGAGACTCCACTACTGCAGGGTTGATTCAATCAAGGAAACCACAACTTGTAATGTAACATGAATGAATAAAAAATATTTATTTAAAAACAAAGGAAACCACAGCCCTGAATTTGCAAGGCCTGAGCAGAGCAGCTGAGGGCCAGGCATTATGGAAGTCTCTCATTCATAGGGTCACCATAAGTCAAAGTCAATTTGATGGCAAATAAGAACAACAAACAAAAAACTGCTACTGGGCAACCCTTGATTTTCAAGCCACAGATAAACTCGCATGAAAAAGGTCAGACCACTCATGCAAGTTAATGCGTACAGAATCACCAGCACGATCTTATCATGACAATGTTAACAGTAACAAAAAGATGTTAACACAAGCCAATATATGAGCTGATCTTATCACAGTAAAGCATGTGAAACATTACTAGTTGGCCCAAAAAAAGATATTGCCCATTGCTAACACTGTGAAAAATTAAAGGTCAAAGAATTCATCCTGATAGTCAGGTTACCAACAGTTACCAACAGGGACATAAAGCCAAAGCAAGACACATCTGTTGGAGAATTAAAGCATGCATATAGAAACAGTAAAGGCTGGTGTCAGTGGTAATATTGTTGGGCACATCCCAGGGCCAAACATTGTCAAATCAGAGTCTACGGCCATTTCCATACTACAGCCCCACCCTGGAATGGGGATGCACTGAAGCTGGTCCACGACATATGCTACCACATGACATCGTCACAGTCCCACTCCTGTCGCTCCCCAGCATTGCGATAGCGCATTATACTATTACCGGGGAAAAAATCCGGTAATAGGCCCGATTATGTCAGCTAGAGCCATGCAGGAAGGGTGGAGGCACTGTCAAGGTCCTTCCTTCCTCAGTGTAGCACAGGAAAAAGTTGGCTGCGCTGCAGTCCCAAACACTGCCATCCGCCAGCAGCTGGCCAGGTGCAGCGTGGAGCATTTGGGACAAGCTTCCATCCCAGCAAAGACACTGCTGGGATGACACCGGGATGCCACAGGATGCAGGTAAGCTGGAGAAAGGGTCTAAGTCAATAAAATCACTCTTGGATGCTGCCGCCATTTTGTTTAGCCATGTGTACGTTCCTCAACATGCAAACCCATCCCCACCATCTCAACAGAGCTCTTTCTATGCAGCAGTTATCCATTTGTTTATCTGCTGCCATTCCAATGGGTGATAGCCCCTAAAAGAAGGAGGAGCAGCAGCAAAAGGGGCAGATCGAACAACCACCACATAAAAAGGTGCAGCACCCTCCCTCTGAGCCAACTTAGAGGAACAACAGCTGTCACTAGAGGAGGGTGCAAGCAAGTGGTGAGCAGTGCCAATGGAAGGCCAATGCGAGGGTTTCTTACAGCCAATATCACCTTGCAGCATCCTGGAGCAGTTTTCAGGGTCACAGAGCCTAGGCAGCGCCTGGTGCCACATGGCCCTCCATAGCACTCTTTGGGCCCTCTGTGCCAAACAGACTGGAGTCACTATCTCAACACCATCATTTCAATCCCACAAAGTCCTGGAACGACACTACGTCAAGTGTACTGTGGGAAATTTGCACGGCAGCAGAAAAATACCTTTATCTCATGGTGGCCAACACCCTCCAAAGGATGAAAGTGTATACCTTTCATCTCAGTTTTGCAGGGACAATCCTGATGAATCGTATGTTGTTTAATTTTTTTTTCCAGCTACCCTTAATATAACCCAGTTTCTGTCTTATTCTCGCCCTTTCCCCTTTTCTTCTCTGCTTAGATCGATGGCTGAAAATTGAGTTCAAAGAGCAAAAGTGGTTTGCACTTAATTTACTCAGTAGCAGGGAGAGAATCAGGTAGAATCTTGCCCATCTCATTAGGCTCAGTCAAAAGCAAACTCCCGCAGCCTCTCTTAGCTTGTCTGTCCTTTCTCGTTAACACATTTTGCCACCCTGACCACATTCTGATGTTGTTTGGGCACATGCGTCTCAGCTTTTTTTTTTCTGCGAAATGCCGGAGAGTACGAAAACATCTACCAGAGGATACTTGACGAGTACCTTCTCATATATGGAGCCAGTCCTGGGCCCACTAAGTCTGTGCTTCCAAAAAACCTACAAGAATAAAGAGCTAATCCTAAAAATAATGGGAATGATATATGAAATCAGGCCTAAATCCAGTTTTTAATCCCACTGAATCAACAGCAACTTAGTACATCAGCACTTATGTAACATCAATGTTATTCAATAGGACTGCTCTAATTGGGACTAACAGTAAGGTTCAGACCTTGGAAGAAGGGAAAATGAAGGGCACACATGACAAGAATCAGGCCTGGACTTAATCTACAACTTTACAGTGGTAGGCCAGCATGATGTAGTGGTTGAGCATTGTACTGCGATGCTGGAGACCAGGATTCAATTCCTCACTCTGCCATGGAAACCCATTGGGTGACCCTGGGTGTGTCACGCACTCTCAGCCCAAAAAAAACACCATCCTAGGTTCACCTTAGGGCAGCCATAAGTTAGAAATGACTTGAAGGCATACAACACAACACACACACAAGCATAAGAAATTCATCCTAGACATAGACTTCAGTATACTGAAAATCCCCACTGTCGCTTGAAGAAAAAGCAAAATTTTGCTCCTTAAAGCAGGGGTGTAAATCATATAGTCCTCCAGATGTGGTTGGACTACAAATACCAGCAGCCTTAGGCACAACAGCCCGAATTCTGGAAGTTGCAGTTCAACCACATATGGATGGCCACATGATTCTCACTCTTACCTTAAAAGCAATTTTTACACAGTGTGGAAAATACTTTGCAAGATTTTGAAAACCAGGAAAGACAGGAAAAGAAGGGGCTGGAGGAAATTGACCAAGAAGGACTTGCTGTGGGCAGGGCTTTCACATTTGGCATAGTTTTGTGCCTTCTCCATGAGCACAGGAAGAAGAATGAAATTATGCAAATAAAATTGGCAGGATATCTGAGTTAGCTTTGCACAGAATTATCAAGGAGAATGCAGTGAGCTGCTGATGATCCATATTGAGCTCATGAGTTACAGAATCAACACTGGTTAATAAATTAGAGACCTGGTTTCAAATCCTCACTCCGCCATGAGCTGAGAGAGTGACCTTGGTCCAAGACCTTTATCTCTCACCATCAGCTCACCTTCTGTTAAGAAAAGCACCACCTCCAGGCTTTATTGCAAAGACAAACGGAATAATGATTACAACAGACTTTGCACACTAGAAGTGGTGGTATAATAAATCAGCCTTCAATTACATATACCCTCAGCAGTATTTTCCATGGAGTGACCATGCTCTTGTTGAGCTACGAGGCCGCTTAGCTGAACAAACAGGTTTGGAGAGAAATCTATTAACAATGAGCTCCTTTACACACAAGTTCTATTCTGAATCTATAGCTGCTTAAAGGTAACAGGAAGCTAATAATACTAAAACGTGGTTATCTGCATGCACTATCTCGAAGCTTTTTATGACTCTAGTAAGTGGAATTAAGTGCCCTAGGACCAGGACCAGATGATGCCAGATAGGGAGTCCAAGTTTTTTAAATCAGCTCAGCAAAATGTTCACACTAAAGCCCATTACTCACTGAAGTTGTAAACCTGCATCTAAGATGCCTCATGTCAGGCTGTCTGAAAGGCTTTCAGAGGGCAGTGTGCTATCCGAAGGTCAAATTCCTATCTAAATATAAAGAAACACAGAAAGGAAGAGCAGAGAGGCCTTGAAGTTGCCCATGAAGAGTTACTCCTGGTTAGCACGATAAAAAGGTAGACAAAGGTCACCTGTTCATAGTCTTCTCCACTATGGTGAAATGTCTAGCATATTTATCTAAAGTGTAGTAATTATTTCTACATGGACATATACATATCTAAATTTGCAAGTGCAAATTTTATAGAAATCTGTGTCCTCATATTTCTTCTATTATTCCTTTTCTGTCTTTTTTTTTTTTTAGTTACGTATACACTATGCAGGGGAGAAAGATGTGAAATGGTGAAATGATGGCATTGCACCCATTCAGTTCCAAATTTCTGGCACTGCAGAGAGTGAGCCACCAAAAATTATTCACATCTAGAACTACTGTATTTGCTGTGTTCGCATTCCCTTGGTAAATCTGCCAACCCCTTCTCTTTGGATGCCTAAACTGATGCCTAAACTGTATTTTCAAATGCTCAACTGAAGTTTTAACTTACAGCAGTGCTACAAATTTGGAGAGTGAAGGAAAATTTCATGGGGGAAACAATGCCATAATTTTACCCGTCCTTTGCTACACCCCCAACACTAGGTCTAACAAAACTGAACAGCTACTCTTTATTAAATGCACTTCCTCCACACAGAATAACAGATGTCAGCTTGAAGAATTCTAGCCTAGCCTTCTCTCTGGCCTACTAGTTTTCTCTGTGTAAGATTTTTTTAATAGAAGTACATTCTATCACACGAGCATCCAGCTACAATCTGTTTAGCTCAGCTTTATTTTTACCACCTCAGTAACCTAAAATGCTGATAGCAGTGAGTGCTAAACTTCTCAGAGCTAAGCATCTCTACTGGAGTCTTTCCACAGGTTGCCACAGTTTTGTACGCACATCAGTAGCTGTGGCCCTGCAGCCATCAGCGGTACACCAATGGTTAGATAAAATGACCGGTACAATCCAGCAGCAAGTAACCAAGGGAGTCAGAAGTACATTGATCCTTACACAGGCAATGTCAAAAGGTAGCCAGCTCAAGTAACCTGACTTTCACCACCCAACAGTGCTGATATAAATTACATTACACCACAGAGACACCATGTAACAGGACCTGTGCTCTTACAATGACAGTTAATCTAGCTCCGATAAATAATGGCGATGTTTCATTTTCACCCACTGTACTATTGAGAAGCCAAAAGTTCTCAGTTTCCATTGGGTCTCAAATCCCATGCAGAAGCCATTCCAAAAGGTAAATATATAGGCCTGAAGACAAGAGGGGTGCTCTGCTCCACATGTTGGGTGAACGTGTGGACAGGGAGATAAAATTACTGCTTGGGTCCAGAGTGGGTGAAAGGTTATGCTGTTGTTGTTGTGTTGTGTACCCTGACGTCATTTCCGACTTATGGAGACCCTAAGGCAACCCATCACAGGATTGTCTAGGACTGAGAGGGTGTGGTGTGCCTAAGGTCACCCAGTGAGTTTCACTGGCTGAATAGGGAATCAAACCTTGATCTCCAGGGTCTAATGCTCAAACCACTACATCACACTGGCTCTATATATAAACCTGACAGATGGCCATCCAGCCTCTGTTTAAAAACTTCCAAAGAGGGAGACTTCACCATATTCCAAGACAGTGCATTCCACTGTCGAATTGCTCTTACTGTCAGAAAGTTCTTCTGAATGCTTAGATGGTATCTCTTTTCTTGAAGTTTGAAGCCATTGCTCTGTGGCTTAGTCTCTGGTGCAGCAGAAAACAGGCTTGCTCCATCCTCCATATAACATCCCTTCAAATATTTAAACATAGCTATCATGTCACCTCCCAACCTTCTTTTCTCCAAGCTAAACATACCCAGCTCCCTAAGCCTCTCCTCATAGGACATGGTTTCCAGGCCTTCTACCATTTTGGTTCCCCTCCTCTGGACACGTTCCAGCTTCTTGAATTGTGGTGTCCAGAACTGGAAACCATATACCGGGTGGGCTCTGACCAAAGCAAAATAGAGTGGTACTATCACTTTCCTCTACCTAGACACTGTACCTCTGTTGATGCATCAATCAGCCCATGCATCAATCAAGTAATAATTGCAATCAATCAATAATTCTTTGCATTCTCCTCCTCCTCTTTCTTTGCTGTTCTCCACAAATCCTCAATTCTTACCCTTTTGAGGACTCTGTACATCACAGAAAGGACTGGAAAAGATGAGTGCCTCTAAAATTCTGTACACATTTGCAGATTGGCCTCTAAAACACACAGATGGCTCCATGTTTTCCTGCTATATTTTATGGAATGGGAGAAAATTAAATTCCACAGACCTGCAAATTCTTCTCCCAGTGTTTCTTTAAGGTGTGTATTATTGCTCAACCCTGTATGCTTAAGCGTACATAGTGCACCCCCAAAAAATACTGCTGGGAGAAAAGCAGGATATAAATTAAACAAACTAATAAATACCTAAATAACCACTTTCAAAGTAAGGTATTTTCCCCCATTATTCCTTTACACTCATTCTTACCAATACATTATGGAGGCTTTCTGCAGTAAAACAAAAATTGCTCACTTACCTTTCTTTGCTAACACTCTAATTAAAGAAAACTTTAGCAAGCCAAAAAGGAAAAGAACATATAGTCACTTTTTCCCTTTCTGCACTGCAGAAACTAAAAATCATCTTCTGGCTCAGTCTATGGCCCCAAAAAGTTATCACAGCCAATTTGTTCTTCTAGGCAGAATTAAATATCCATTCACACTTAATCCACCAAGCGTCAAAAATGATGGCATTTTCAGAACATTCCTTCAGAAGACATACTGTGGGTGGTAGCTCACTTTCAACCCTGGTAACCCATTTTCAACACTACACCTGGCCTCTGTCTGCTAGTGCCAGAGAATAGATAGACAGCATTTTTGTTTCAATAAGTAAGCGAAATAACTGCATTTTCTCTCTTGAGAAACATAGTAGAGCATAGTAGAGCACTACAGTCATTGTCTGGCATCTTGTTAGTGAAATATGCATGCGTAGGCCATAGCACACACGCAGGGCAAATTATTTGTCATTGCTCAATAAACATATTCTTCTGGCAGCAGCGCAAGCAAAGTTGTGCATACAGCAATATTGTGTATTATGGCTGTGCAAGGCTCAAAAACAGCCTCTTTTTTCTTTTTTTAAATATTTACTTACTAGTTTTAAAACAGGCAATCTAATTTATAGTCAAAATCACAATCACAGTCAGAGAACTATACATTCACAAAAAAAGAAAAAGAGCTAACACACTAAAATAAGACGGTCAACACTCACTGGAACACTGAACACTAACTTACTAAAACACAGGAGGGTTCTGACCCTCCCCAAGTCAAACTGTAATGAAAGAAAGAAAAAGAAAAAAAATATTATTCTGTCTTTAGATCCAACTAAGCAATCCTACTAGAATTACTAGTAACCATAGCCACAAATTATCACATTGCTAAATTTCTTACTGCTCAAAAAGTCCATATACTATTTCTAATCTTTCAAGAAATCTTCAGTTGAATTTCCTTTAAGACCATTGTTATTTCGTCAATTTGGGCTAACTCAAAAGGCAGCCTCTTTTTTCTACTTATTTTAAATCCAATGGCCAATACCTCTATTATTAACTAACAGGTATGACCTAAAAATGGAGTGGGGGGTAACTGGCTAGCATTAATTATAGGCATTCTCCCTTCAACGCCCACTCTTTCACACGCGTTGTTGCTGTTCTACATGGGGGTGGCATTGGGGTGGCACAGCCCATCACCATGTACGGATATTTACACTACATTGAGGGGATGCTGGATTCCATCCACTGGAAGTCTCCTACCATACCTTCTTTCCATCCTCCATGTTTTTAAACACCTTTACCTGAGGCATAAAGTTTGGTTTTGAAAGTTAATTTTTGTAGTTTTTTTGTTTGTTTGCCCCGGCCCATCAAAATCACAGATCATAATATAGGCGTAGCAGGATTTTAGCTGGTTTGCTTTTCAACAATCCGCTCTTTTGACCCTTTTCAATTACAATCAAAACTTATCTATTTGATATGTGGTCTGCTCTTTCGACTGTGCATATAAATGAGAAGGGTCAAAGGAGCATATTGTGAACAAGGGAACATGTGCTGCTTTTTCTCTCAATCAATTCGGTACATAAACTGAAGAAAAAGATAGCACCAAGTCAATTTGCTTCCACGTTTCAACAATTTCCACTTTTCAGCAGCGCTCTGGTCCCTAACCTGTCAAAGAGTCAGGACTTACACGAAAGAAAGAGGAACGTGACAGCAATTACACAGTAGCTCGTATGCCTCGCTACATTTTTTC
The DNA here is from genome assembly GCA_948472985.1 of Iguana delicatissima. Lineage (NCBI taxonomy): Eukaryota > Metazoa > Chordata > Lepidosauria > Squamata > Iguanidae > Iguana > Iguana delicatissima. The sequence goes on from CAOKZL010001599.1 coordinate 33,267, forward strand.
AAGAACAGAGGGATCAGTAGCACCATCATCATTACGATCATCATCTACTGTTCATCATCTGGCTGGACCTGGTTGGACCCTGAAATCCTCAAGAAAGGCCCTTGTTTCAGTCCATTTCCGCACTAGACTGTTATAGCGCTATTATTCCACTTTCAACATCCTATGGAATCCTGGGGTTTGCAGTTTGATGATGGAGTTTGCAGATCATCATCTACATCATCTACTGTTGCTGTAGTTGTGGATCTCAGGGCAGCACTCAATGAAATCAGTTTAAATGGAAAATTTTGCACAGGCCATTTACGCACTACACTCTTATAGCACAATTATTCCACTTTCAACATCCTATGGAAAGTTTAAGTTAAACTGCAAACCCCAGGATTCCATAGGATGTTGAAAGTGGAATAATTGCACTATTAGAGTGAAGTGCGGAAACAGTGACAGTAAGAATTTAGACAAACTAAAAGCCTATTAAACAATCTGATGAGCTAAAACAAGACCATTTAAAGTCAACTGAAACCATTTAAGACGGGCTTGTGAGGGGCTGGGGGTCGCTTTAGGTACCCAGGAGATTTTGGAGAGCTGCATCCCCACAGATACTGCATTCCTCCCTATAAATAAAATTATCAAGTGAATGCTAGAGGGCATGGTGGAGAGAGGCCATTTTTCACCATGTTTTCAGCCCCATAGGGCCATATTAGACACAAGGCAGGCCCTTTTTAACAACAGAAGGGAATGGAATTCATTTCCTATTCACTTCCTGTTTTTTTTTTCTTTTAAAAAAGGGGCCTCTCCTTGGCTTGACGTGGCCCAAGAGGGGGCCAAAAATGTGGACTTTAGGCAGAAGAAAAAAAAAGACAAATGCAAATATTATTTCCTTCCCCAGGGTGGGCACAAAACCAGTCTTTGGGACACCCTGCAAAGCCTATAGACTGCCGTCTATAGACTTGTCCGTCTGTGGTTTAAGACAATTTAACACCAGGCACGTGAGCAAACATTAATGATAACTAGGCCCCAAAGGCTTTGGTTTAAAAAAAAATACATGTCTTACTTGATACCAGAACAGCATCAGTGGTGGCATCCATCTGGCCTCTAAGGGAAGGTATGCTACAAACCAAGGGCAGCAAAGCATAGAAACCCTTCTCACATTGCTCATTGCCTGCGATATACAGGGGAAGATGTATAATGCTCCTCTCCAGCACAATTGCTATCATATTTTCTGCCAGAGCAAGGGACTGTGGGTCGCATAGTAGTAACAGCAATAGGCACTGACTCTGCAGACAGCAGCATCTGGCCACCTACAGGTAATTTTTAACTCAGCCTTAATCCCTAAATATAAACCTATTTTCAAGGATTCTACAACAGCATAGTATATGGAAGAGGTATTTGAAACAGACTCTTCCCCGCCCCACATACACACCAATGTATCTTAAATCCAATGGGCACTACCTTTAAACCATGGTGAACTGAAGGTATGTCCTAAAAAGAGAGAAGGGTTAACTGGATATCATTGATCAGAGACATCTCTGCCCCCAGCCCCACTCCAAAGTGAGAGGTTTTGACACAGACATTACAGCACTCCTTGGTTCCAGCAACTCCACTGGCTGCCAGTCTGTTTTTGGACACAATTCAAAGTGTTGGTTGTGACCTATAAAGTGCTATATGGCTTAGGTCTAGGCTATCTTGACACACCAGATCTCCTGGCATGAACCTGGCTGGGCCCTGAGACCCTCAAGAAAGGCCCTTGTTTCAAATTTCACCACCTTCCCAGGCACAGGTGATAGGAACATGCAAATACAGTGGCTGCCCCAGGCTCTAGAACTCCTTCCCTAAGGATTCTAGAACAGTCCTTTCCCTGCTGTCCTTCCGTCAGCGGTGAAGATTCAGAAAGGCTTTTGGAACCGAAAGATTTTAAGGAAAATGCTTGTAAGCTGCTTTGAGTCTCACTCTTGGGGAAAGGGCAAGAGATAAATACAGTAGATAACAATTAATAACAACAATCTGTGTAAGAGGGTGCTATAATGATTTAAATGGTACTGATTTACAGTGCTTCAAATGCATTTTAAATGTTTCAATATTTTAATTGTTTCTCTTTAATTTAATGTTGACTTTTTGAATATTTTTAAGCATATTGTATCCCAATCACAGAGAAAAGGCAGGCTATAAATTAAAGTTAATAATAGTAGCAATAATAATAATAATAACGTGCCATTTCCCTGCAATTTGCATGTGGGACATTTACAAAGCACTCCATCAGATCACATGCAAAGGTCTAGTGTTTCTCTCAAAAGAGATAGCAAAATGGAAAGGGATTCGCGTGCACATGTAACTCTAAAGATTTCACAACAAAAAACAAGGATTGTGACAGGAGGCAAAAACCAAAAGAAACACAAGAACAATGACACAAATTCATTTGTTTTTTTAAAATACAGCAGCCACAGGAAGTAAATGAGAAAAGTAGCAGAGCCTGCTTAAGGCCACAAAATTCGAACCTCAGTGCCCAGTGTCACTCCAGGAACTGTTGATGCCTACAGTGCAGAACAACTTGTCCACAACATGGCACCAACACAAATCTGCAGATGGACTTTTTTTTTAAGTCCTACTACAGTCCAAGCAGGTCATGAGACACTCGACAATATAAATAAAGCTGCCATCAAGACGCACTGCACTGTAGAATACAGTCAGGATTTCAAGTCAAAAGGTAGGCTAGAAAAAATAAGGACACATCTACCATCTCCTTCTGTTACTTACTTACAGACTGGAACAAGATGGTCCAGGAAGACAGCAGGCCAGAGAAGTGCAACAGGCAGTAACTTAATTTGGCTGGCGGACTTGCATCGTGTTTGTATCCATAGTTACCCCAAACCCACTATTACCATAGTTAATGCAGGATAGATTGGGTCTATTCTCCATTTCCACATAAGCAGGGAAAGAAAATAGTACATCTGATAGCAACCACATCCGAGGTCCTGAAAACATCCAGACATTTTGCATATTTGAAAAGCAAATTTCTCATCTTCATGGTTGCTACTATACATTTGAAAATTTAAAGAGAAATGAACAGTTAACTGGTCCATACTATATAGGCCTCCCAGTGGTCAGAAAATCAGAAGAGGAAGTTCAGTGATCTGTGTATTTCCTTGTCCCTCACTAAGGGCTAGGTGAAACAAAAAACGAGGAAATTTCAGCAGGTGAAGTTTGTGTGACAAGTATCACCTGCTGAAATTTCCGCTTTTGCACAACCCTTATTTTACTTGGCAACCCTTTTGTTACTATCATTAGTATAAGCAGAGGGAATTACTGAAAATTTAAAGAAACATAAACAAACGAATATGATTTAGCAAAGCTGAAAAATGTTACTTTGGAGGATGACATTCCTTTGGCTGAAGGAGTCTACAACTAGGACTCATAGACCCAAAAAGTAATTGTGTTATTTAACCTGTTGTGAAGTTCAGCTTTTTTTTTCCTTGGTGCTTAGGAAGCTGTTTCATACCAAACAAGACTGCATCTGTTTAGCCCAATAGTAGCTACCCTCACTGGCAGCAACTGTCCAATATCTCAGAGGTCATTCATATCAAAGAGACACGCAATACTTTCCCCAAATGAGGTTGCTAGAGTTTGAATCTGGGACCTTTTGAATGTGATGCATATCCACTACCACTGAGCTACAGTTGTTCTCCTATAAATTTTGACAAAATCTGGGTGTCATCCAGCAGGTAGGACTGCATGATCTAAAACATGCAGCTCCTTTATAAACACTCTTATTTTGGAAATAAAGTCCACTGACGCCAGTGGGATGTATTTCCTATTTTGTAACTTTTGAGAATTCCGCTTCAGCTTTTCATCAGTTCTGCTCCAAGTTACCTGAGCAATCTTTCAAATTAAAGTATAACACGCTCGGAGTTCTATTCTTCACTGACTCCAAGTGAGCCAGTGAAATTCATAACATTGTCATTTCTGTCATACTTCATCTGTAGACCATTTCTACTCCAAAAGTGTGCAGATCCCTACTACTCAACATAAACTTTTGGATATTACCGTTGTTACTTCTTTCTCATTTTTCTATCAAGTGCATTCATTTTAATATGATTCTACTATCATGTATCAATCCATATATATGAAATGACCTATATCCATTTTTCACTTGGCACTGTTAGGTTATCAGTCACTGTTTATCTTACACACCTACAACCATCAAGATTATGAGAGATCTATGACTCCTTTATAACACAGGATATTATGTTCAAAAGACAACCTGATTACAAGTGTCACGCAGCAGAGTGAAGCAACTAATTTATAAAGACATGGCAGAATTCAATCCAACCAAGAGCTCAGGTCCTCCCATTCCAGCATATCTAATGCATAAAAGTCAAAGTTTTGTCTGTTTGTCTGTGTCAGGCAAAGATCTCATATGATTGGCTGCCTAAGAAGATTCTACGGAATCCTAGGGATTTGCAGTTTAGGGAAGGGCCTTTAGAATTCTCAGCCAGAGAGCTCTTGGGCCTGGCCAGTTGCTATGGAGACAAGGCCTAGCAACAAGCAGGAGGGCAGTGTATTCCCTCAGGAACCCAGCTTCTGTACAACTCTGAATACAGATTAGATTGGGGAATATGGGGAAAAGTTAACAGGTACTGGACAAAACAGTTTGGGGAATTAGAGACATAGGGTCTCAAATCTTTCGAACAAGTATTACCAATAAGAAAATAAAATCCCGGGCAATGCCGGGTATATATGCTAGTTTCTTATAACTGCAGATTAGAGCAAGAGAGTACTGGTGAGGAGCAAAATGCTCCAAGCATACACTCAGGATCACTCTTTCTAAGTCCCATGTTCTAGCATCCACAACTGACTACTCAGATAAACTCTTACTGGGACTAAGAATTGGCTAAGTCCACAAAATTATGTTGTTAATTGTCATGAAGTAAGCTTTGACTGATGTTATCCTATGAATAAAAAAAAAAACTCCAAGATATCCTGTTACTGACAGCCCTGGTAAAATTTTGGAAATTCAGGGCTGTGGTTTCCTTCCACCTGTAATGCAGTTTCTCTCTTTTCTTACTGCCTCCCACTTTAGAAGCGTTATCATCTTTTCTAATAAGTCATCTTGTCTCATAGCATAATAGGCTCAGTTTGGTCAGTATAACTTCTGTGGAAAGCTCAGGTTTGATTTGTTCCAAGATGCATCTATTTGTCCATTGTATCTATAGAATTCTCCTCTAGCACCACATTTCAAATCCTGTGTGGATATCTAATGGATGCCAGCAACAGGACAGGTATGGGGGGGAAGGAAGTGTACCCTCACTCAACTCCAAGCATAGGAGTCACATCATTAAGAGATATTATATGATCATGTCCAGACTGTTGGGAAATGGCTGAAATAAAATATTATATTTGGTGATGTTGAAACTGAACCAGCCAGCATCCAAGAGTTGAAATGTGACTGCTCTGGTCTTGCATTGTTCCTCATTTATTTTCAAGGGGCAGGGAGGGGGCTGTTGCTGAACTTTGCCTTCTCTGCACTTACACAACTCTGCACACGGACCCTAATTTTGGTTATCAGCCTCACAGGAAAAGGTCAACTCAGGGTAACTTGAAATCAAGTTTAAGGTTCAACTGCACTGTGGCAATGTTAGTCCGATAGCCAGGTGCAATAAAAACCAGTTAACTTTAATCAGAGTGGTTTTGTGAAGATTAAGACACTGAGACCAGGAAACACCAGAAATAATCAAAATCAAGGACTTCAAGGATAGGAAATGCATATTTGTTTTTATGTGCCTTGTAATGAATTCCAACTTATGAAAACTTTATCACTGTTTTTCTTCCCCTTGGCAAGAATTGTTCAGAGGAGATTTGTCTTCCTTCCATTGCCTTACTTCAAGGCTGAGACAGCGTGAATCACCTAAGATCACCCAAATGGATTTCATGGCATGGTGGGGATTCAAACTCTGGTCTCTCTTGGGCCCTTTTCACACCTTACCTTGATAGCGTGATGAACTAGAGCCCTCACGATATTGCCAATATCGCAAGAAGCCCAGTAGAGAGCCCCTTGCAGTCTGCACACGGTAGGGCATTCGCGAGAGAGCACCAGTCCCCGGCCGGTGCCTTGTCCGCATGTTGGCATCCTGGGCCACACCCAGGCCCCGCCCTGTCCCCGTCCCACCACCCCGATTGGTCGGTGGTTTCTCTTTTCTTTAATTGTTTCGTCGACTATCATGCTAACGTTAGCACGATAGATCCTGCCAACAGACTGTTTCATACTACGTTGGTAACGTGCTAACGTGCTCATGATAGGGCCGGGTTTAAAAAAAAAAAACCACGGTCGGCCAGACCCCAGGGGCTGCTGTCGTCTCTGGGGTCAGATGTTGCTCTAGGGTCACATTGCCCACCCTTGGATCAGACGTAGGTAGCAAAGAACATACGGTACAAGGACATCCATACTATCATGTCCATACAAATTTCAGGTCAAAGAACAAATTGCCTCCTGTAAGCCGTGACAGTCTACCACATCCCATGTTACTAGCTCCTGAGATTTTGAGAGAGCAACCAAATTCTTGTCTTTATAAAGATGCGAGTTAATACACTAGCTTCCAAATTGTTGCTTGGCACATTTGCCATGATAAGCCTGCCAACACCCTCTGGCAAGAAGAAGGAGTTCCAAATTTTCTCACAAAATTGGAATTGCAACAGTTGTCAGAAAAGATCTTAACCCTACTCTCTTCCCAGCTCCAAACCAGTAAAATTACAAACCTATCAACTTCAAACTATTAACTATTAATTATGAACACACCCCAAAATAAGGCACATCAATGGCAGCATCATCTTCTATGCCAGCTTTGACAGCTTGGAAGTCACACATCACAAGTAATGAAGTGACATGTAAGACACTACTTTTTGAGATAACAATGACCACGGTTCTTTTGCAAAAATACTATCATGACTATTAACACTTTTACTTTTTTTGTGGACTCAGCAATACTATTTTCAAAGTGCTGCATTGGGACAAAACCTGGGGAGACTGGGAGATACTTGGCCTAATTTTATCTTTTATGGATTTCTTTTCAAATTTAAAAAAAGAAAAATGTTAGTAACTTGCTCCTAACATGTTCCTCATAATGTCACAAGTAATGAGAAGCATATTAACTAGGGCCAGGATCCTGCACAGAAAGACAGAACGTAACATTCTGCCCAGAAGAAACTCCCCTTTATCTCCTTGCTCCCCTGTTGCCTGTGGACCTCCTCAAGGACCTCCCAGGTGTTCTGCAGAGTTCTTGTGGATGACCTTGTCGTTGTGTGTCTGGCTATAGGAACACAGCCTGATGCTTCTTCACCATCCTTTGCTCTCCACCAGTCACTTAATGGTTGTGTTTGTTCTTGTTGTACGTCTTCAAGTCATTTCCAAATTACGGAGATCCTAAAACAAACCTATCAGAAGGTTTTCTGGGGCTGAAAAAATGTGATGCACCCAGGGTCACTCAGTGGGTTTCCATGGCTGAATGGAAAACCAAACCCTGGTTTCCAGGGTTGTAGTCCAACGCTCAAACCACTATACTATGCTGAGTCTCAACGGCTGACTTGGAGGATCCCATACAGCTAACAGGTGAGTGTCAATGAGGTGGGACTCATTGTGCAGGGGAAGTGATGAATTCCTCCCTCTACTGTAACCAGAAAAAAGACATATGCAGTCATTACACCAGTGTATGTCACTAACAGAATGCCAGCATATGTTTAGAAATACAAGAATACCTCAGTTAACAAACCAGCTGAGAAAGAAGCTTCTTTTTACAAAGTCCTTTATGCTTGCCCAGTCCCTCCTTGTTCCTTGCCCTCTCTCTATCTGGAAGTTTTTTAGCAGCATTGGCACCGAGAAGATGGTGAAAGAGGGCTGCAGAAACACAGAGTTTTGGGGAAGCATATCTCTAATAAACAACACAGTAAAGCTTGAGCTGGGAAAGAATGGAACTCTACTTTAGCTGATCCTACTACAGCCTTGTGTGTCAGCCTACAACAGAAAAGGTAAACACCAGCTGCCTCCAGAATCTCCTATTCAGCATATGTGAACAGCATGGCAAACTAATATGGGAGAGCAAATAAGCTTGCCTCACCAGCTACTCCCAACAGGTTAAAAAAAAAAAAAAAGGATAGATCTGTGGGTTTCTGAGTCACCAAAATAGAAATCAAAAGAAAAGTGGAGATTGGTGAAAGAAAACATCATCCATACATGCATTTTAGAAGAAGTGCTGGTTTATGGAAGTTCCAAAATGTTTTCATTTACTCCTACAAGGCTGACCTGATAGTTTAATTTCACATGTGCATACCTTTCATTTTGAATAAAAACTCTGCTGAAAGATGTTCAAGCTATTCTTCCTTTTGCACTGCAGGAACCTATCCCTATTCTTTCCATACTATTTCTGCCTCTGGTACCAAAGTTTCTGTTAAACAAGTAAAGCCCAGGAATGCATCTACTTCATTAACTGAGGTATAGTCATAACACTACATAATGCTAACTGGTTAACTTTTTAAAATAATGTTCCTAGCTCTGCTTTGGCAAGACCAATGAAAGCTCTCTCGTTAAATCTGTTGCAAACACTGAGCAAACAACAGGGCCAGTGAGTCCAAGATACATATTTACATGATAAGAAACACAAACTGAAAGGGGTGCAATATAAAATTACTCCAGGTCACTCATATGGTCAAAAGGACTGTGTCCAAGAAAGCTTATGCAAAAATAAATTAGGCTGTAAAGTGGCATAAAACTCCTTCTTGTTATTACTACAAAAATGCCCCAACTTTCAGAGCTTATAAGATAAACTGCAAAACTGACCTTCTAGAAAGGTCGTGAGTAGTGTACAAACACAGCCCATTTTGGAAATGGGTATGATCTGTATGTTTGCCAGTCCTCAAGAAGTTTAACGTTCACGCAAATGAAGAACACGTAAACAATCATGTGAAGGAAGAATGGTGAGTCTCTGAATCATCTGTTTAAATCTCCACACCGGTCCCAAAGTAGAAAGACAAGTTTTATACTAGCTTTTCCTGTTTTCCCATGCCAGGTTACTTTCCTTATTTGAGACAGTAATTTACAAACCATTTCATTCTACTTGACCCATACAGACTGCTCCACAATGACCATCATAGTTGCTTGCATTTACAACTTCCCCCCAAAAGCATCATTCTCTCCTCCACCCTCAAACCAAACACTGCAAACCAGACACATACTGTGACCTTTCTCATCCTTTCACCCCTTCTGGCAGAACTTTGGAAAATTACTTTTTCAGACTACAGATCCCTGAATCCCCCAGCCAGCACAGACCATATCAGCCGCAGGATTCTGGGAGCTGCCATAAAAAAAAAAAACTAACTTTCCCAAGCTCTGTTTTTTTCAGTCTGTATTTTAGTCATGTTCTAAAACCATGTTCCTTAAGCTGCAGGCCACACAGATTATCAAACTCCAGTGGTTTCCAATATATCAGTGACCTCTGTTTGGTTTTGTTTATTTGGTTTTCCAGGCCTGCCATAAAAGTAACAGCAGAGTTTGCTGCAGCTCTTGAAATAGTTGACTCTGGAAAGGTAACTGTAAGGCAAAGAAGGAGAGAAAAAACCCTGTGTGAGAAAGTAAGTGCTAGCAGTTAAATCATTCAATACCCATTACAGACACCTTGTTCTTTTGCATAGCAACACATCATCTGCCATGTCCTCAGGTAAGGGACTCCAGAAGGCAGGGATGTGCACCGCCCTAATGAATAACCCTGCCGTAGTAATAAATCTCCCATCATGTTTTACCATAAGTAACTAATTCACTCAAGCTTGAGGAGGCATAAAACACAACAATCACCTGAAGGGCACGGCTTACTTCCTGTGACCCAAATCCAGGTAAAGAGGGGTGTGCTTAAGCATCACTGCTGTTACAATGAGGCGCAGAAGCACCATTAAGATTGACTTTAACGAAGCAAACATCTCCCCTGAAATCTGAAGGCCAGTTCAGATGTGAGGTGCAGTAGCAGTTGATGGCGTCTTTACCAGTTTGCTGGTGGGGCTGCTCTAAATTTTAGTCTAAACTTTAAAGAAGCTGTGCAAAGAGCTGAACTTAATTTGTGGCCAGAGTTCATCACCTTAAATAGTTCCGTTAAAGCACAGACTAAAATTTAAAGTGGAATTTCCTGATCAACCGACATGGAATCCATCAGCTACCGAGGGTGCAACCCAAGGATACGCCCTCCCCAAAGGTTTTAGTCTTGAGTACACATGGGCAGATTTTTGCCTCTTTCTTTGAGAACAAAATTCCCAGTTTCATGAAACATTAACCCATCAAAAGAGCTTGAGGAAAAATTACTCTTTTGGGACTACAATTGCTACAGTCCCAGAAAATGTTCACCTGCTATGAGTCCAGCAGTAAGACTTACCTTGCTACTCACGGAGCACAGGATACAAGGGCTTACTCTACAAGCAGCATGGAAACGAAAGCTGTGTTTTATTTTCTTTTTAAAGCCTTCTAGCAAGAAGAGGGAGAAGGTAAGCCCACAGCACTTCCATGCTGGTTTTGAAAAAATTTCTCAGAATGGTGCTACACAATGATAGCCCTACGATAGCAGTTTAACTGCCATAGTTCCATGCTATGGAATCCTGGAGTTTGGTGAGGCCAAAATTCTTTGGTTGAGAATTTCAAAAACCTCTCCCTAAAATGCAAATGCCAGAATTCCAACAGGAAGTTGCCATAGCAGTTAAAGTGGAATAGTAGCACTCTAACTGTATAAGGGTCCATTATTGTCTTGCCACGTGAAAATTTATAAACGTTTTTACTATGCATTTCCCTTACTGTATGCTTTTCCTTATGCACTTGTACCACTATATGTATTTGTGTACATATTTTCCCCATTGACTAAAGCATGCCTGCATTTTTCATCAATAAGCATTTTTAGCTATTTGCATAGAGCACTTTATTTCTCCAAAGTGTACCACAAGCACTGTAAATGTGTGAATTTGGGAGGCAAGGTGGGCTTTGTCTCACAATGAGTCCCCGGAAATACAAAACAGGTAATTTTAACAAGACTCCAAAACTACCAAAAATCTTTTCCCTCCCTAGTTGTACCAAAAAAAAAATACAGTGAGTCCTCAGCATCCACTTGGGTTTGTTCCAGGATGTCCTGTGGATACCAAAACCTACAATGCAATGACATAGTAAATTGGTGTCCCTGACAGAAAATGGAGAACAACCCAAAAGATTTGCTTTTTGGATTTTTTTTTTAATATTTTCAAGCCATGGTTGCTTGAATCCATGGATGCAGAATCTGTGGATATCGAGGGCCAACTGTACTTTTCACCTGCAGTTATATCAAGCTGGTAAACAAAAGATGAAGAGAAATATCTCCCCTTTGTCAATCCATCCATTCACCTACATGGAAATTCTTATCCAATTTATGCCTAAAATGCAAGTTGTTAAAACACAACATTGCCTCCTGAGTCTGCTGAGCTGCCAGATTGTCAAATATCTATTTTGTTGTTGTGGCTCTTTGCCATCAACTTCATCCTACAGTGACTCTATGGCCCTCTTTGCACGGCATTTGCCATGCAAAAGGGCCCCTGGAGTGTCGTGCGACTGTGAGGAGCGGTCCACACAACGCATTCACAATCGCACGACGCTCCAGGGCCTGGCAGGCGCTGATCATGGACTATTTCATTTTCAGCTGCGAGCCGAAAATGGTGCACGATTGCACATCGCTCCGGGGCCCCACGCGCACTTGCCATGAGTGCGGAGCTCCAGAGCCGCAGCGCTCGCACTTCCTGCCCCAGCACAGCCTGGGAAAATCCCAGGCTGCACTGTGGAAGGAAGAGGAGAAGCTCTCACTTAAGCAGGCAGCAGCTGCGGAGCTGAAGGAATTGCGACGTGAGAGCCTCTCACTAGAGGCTGCTCGCACAATCCCCGCACCCCAGCTCCGCAAAAAGGTGAGTTGCAGAAAGGGCCTATGAATGAGAAGGCTCCAAGAGCCCATGTTACCAATTGCCCTGAAAACTCAGGGCCATGGCTTCCTAGACTAAATCAATCCACCTGTAATGCAGTCTTCTTCTTTTCCTACTGCTTTCCACCTAACCACACCTCACTGTCTTTTCCAATGAGTCTGGGTGTTTCATTATATGTCCAAAGTACAGCAGCCTCAGCTTAGTCACTTGTAGTTAGAATTCAGGCCTGATTTGCTCTAAGACCTACTCGTTTGCCTTTTTAGCCATCTGTGGTATCCACAGAGCTCTTCTTCAGCACAACATTTCAAATGAGTTGATTTTCTTCCTGCCAGTTTTCCTAACTGTCCATACAAAACTATACGGAGAAATTGGGATGATTCTGACTTTAGTATTTCATTATATGTCTTTGCATTTTGCATTTGAGGATTTTGTCTTCACAGCTGTCTTTCCAAGTCGTAGGGCCTTTCTGGACTACACTGCTACAGTGCTATTATTCCACTTTCAACGTCCTACGGAATCCTGAGGTTTGCAGTTTAGGGAGGGGCATTCAGAATTCTCAACCAGAGAGCTCTTTGGCCTCAGGAAACTACAAACCCCAGAACTCCACAGGATGTTGAAAGTCGAAAAATAGCACTATAACAGTGTAGTGCAGAAAAGCCCTTAGCCGTCTACTAATTTCTTGAGTACAGTCTCCATTTGGGTTAATAACTGAGCCAAACTACAAGAAAATTTTTAACTATTTCAATGTCTTTGTAACCCCTTTAAAATTATGTAAACCATCTGTGGTCATTATTTTTGTTTTCTTAATATTTAACTCAAACTCTGCTTTTATACCTTCTTTCCTAATTTTCATCAGTAGTCATTCCTAGTCTTTGCCATTTCTGGCAAGTAATACATAATCCTCTGCATATCTTAAATAGCTGATGTCAAACACCTATTACGTTGCAATATATTTATTCATTTTCAGCCTTTCATACATCTGGGCCACTTTTACAAAAACAATCCCCAAAGTTGTTTATAAAAACAGAGCAAAACATAATATGAACTTCAACAAGATGTTCAACAACTTTAACAAGTTAAAATGTTAAAATACGTGTTTAAGCAACCAGATTTTTAAAAGGAAACAAAAGGATTAAAAAAATCAGCACGAGAAACTGAAAGCTCTATGTTACCAAAGATAGCCCAAGATTTTTAAAAAAAATGAAATCTTTTTACAATTTTTAAAAGTTTTATAAGTTTACTTGAAAATTAATGTACGGCATCAACTATATATTCAAGAGGAAAGAGTTCTGAAACTACATATTACTGTATTATCTCCTAGAGACTCAACGAAATGGTGTATTCAAAGCTGTAAAGATATGTTTCCAGTAAGACTACACAGAGGCCATTTCTGCACTAGCCTGTTATACCGCTATGATTCCACTTTCAACATCCTGTGGAATCCTGGGGTTTGCAGTCTACTGCGGAAATGGCCCGGGTTCAAATCCTCCTTCAACAAGAGAAACCCACTGGGTGACCTTGGGCAAGTTGCATGCTCTCAGCCTCAGAGGAAGGCAATGGCCCACACCCCCTCCAAAGAAATCTTGCCCGGAAAACCCCAATATAGATTCACCTTAGGGTCTCCATAAATTGGAAATGACCTGAAGGCACATAGAACAGCAACAGACTCAACACGTCATGCCTGAAGCTAGGAAGGCAATTATTAGCAACAACTCAGCTAGCTAGGAAGGCAATTATTAGCTATTTGCATAGAGCACTTTATTTCTCCAAAGTGTACCACAAGCACTGTAAATGTGTGAATTTGGAAGGCTTGGCTTCAGGCATGGGAGTTTCCAAAAGGATCAAATGTGTGTTTTCTACATTATAATCCTGGTTGTATGCACATACAAAGATTCCAGTGCTACACTGCTCCCCAGGCTGCTTCCTACACAACACCACACCCAGAGGGGGATGAACTGTCTACAAGGGATCAGCAGGTTAAATACTCAGATTTGCTATGCTGACTTAGAAAATCTCCAGGCAATAAAGAACTTCTCCACTCCAGTCTCCAGAATAAGGGACTTCCTGTGCTTCAAGTTCAGGATTACTAAAATATTGTGAAGAGGAAGTTGATGGGCTAATGTGCACTTTTGACATATTTAATCAGAGTGTGGAAGGACAGGTAAAACAGACGGGGGGGAATGGAGGCTTGCCTGTTCTTTGTCGTACCTCAATGAGTGATCTTGTTAAGGAAAAAACTGAGAGAGTTTGGAGTCTAAAGGCCATAACAAACTGTGCCAATTCTGTTCCTGAACGTGGCACATCCAAGAATGAAGACTGACTTAATGCTGAACAAACTGGCCCAGTTTTGTACATCTGTATGCTACTCTGGACATCTGGCTGCTTTAATTGCAACAGATGGTTGGACACAGGAGCTGTGAATTTCAACCTGGCAAACCATTAATTTCTTGTCAATATTTACACATTCTTTTAAACAATGCAACCATTACAAAGTGGCTGCGATTTGCACTTAGAACTGGAGATTGTAGCTATTACCAAGGAGCATGCATCCCATTTATCCTCATTAATTCCAAGTTAAATGGATGAGGCACTTCATCATAATATTTATTCCCTACGAAGAAGGAATGTTTGGTGCCCAGCAGCTTCCTCCCTCTTTTTTTTCATTAAGAAATAATTTAGACTATTAGATTTTATTTATTTATTTTCAAAGCTGCCTGGCGTCAGATATTACCAGATCTCTGCTGCATTATAAATCTTTATTAGCGCTAATCAAGTCCCAGCAACTATCTACACTTCTTTATTAATGTATCTATTCAAACTGAGAAGCCCAATAGAAAAGCTGATTTTGTAACTACATTCTCCCTGCTTATGTTGGAATGCCCATTGTAAGAACCAGGTAAGTTGGAGAACGCTGAATCTTAGAGGCAAACACTGTTTTCAGCCAATGTGCTGAGGAAAAGAGGTGTCATCCAGCTGTAAGCTAAATATTTGTTTACACTAGAAAAGCCCCAGTTGAACTTCTTTGGTCTCTAGCTCTCTCTACTTTTGGTATTCTCTGTCTTGTCCCAAGCATGGAAAAAAAATCTGTTTTGGAATACATCTCCCATAATTCCCATTGTCAACCCGACTGATGGCCATGGACAGCTAGAGGATTCTGTGATCTGCAGTTCAAAAAAGTAACTTTTCTAAGCTCTGCTCCTTTCATCCTCAAGTACTGCCACTTCCTCTGTACAGTTAGCACTCTGCATTCGTTGGGGTTGGGGGCACAGGTCCCCTGCAGAAGTAGAAAAATCACAAATATCAAAATATTTCTGTGTGTGTCTGTGGGAAGGAGACTGAGGCATGGTGGGGAGAATGGATACCTGGGGTCCAAACCAGGTCAGGGAAAGCAGTCGATTGGCATGGTGGACCCATACCTCCTCCCTTTCACCCATCTCCTTCCTTGGCTATGGGGCGGGCATTCAGAGAGGGTTTGTGGTGCTGATAAATTGGGCTGCAATCCATCCTTAGCTGGTCAGGCAGCAGCTGGTGGAAAAGGAGGACCAGAGGCAGGTTTTTAAACGGCTACATGGCCTGATCAGAGCTGCTGAGAGGGAAAGTTCCCCCGGAAAAGAAGTGCCTGAGCTGGGGAAGCAGGGGCTGGAGAAACTCGCAATTAAATCCATGAAAGTAAAACCCACAAATGTGGAGGACCAACTGTACATTTCTCCACAGCTACCTCCTTTTCATTCAGGTTCCTTCACCGCATACTTCCAGACTATTTTCTTCTCAGCTTTCAAGTCTTCTTGCCAGCCCTACAGTGGGATCTCCTTTTCACAGGCAACAAAACTCAAGCTCTCCTGGCACTAGGCCCTGGGTAAGGTTTCTCCCCTTGGCCTGACTTTTCCTGTTCTCCCTCTTTTCCCAAGCCCAGTTTTCCCTCAGGCCTTTATCTTAACTACCCAGCCTTCCTTCGGGTTCCTTTCTCTCAAGCTCAATTTCCCAACCCTTTGCTCCCTCCCACTTCTCACTCAGCTTCTCAGTCCTAATCCTCCCCTATGCCTAACATCCTCTTCCTATGACACATCACACCCTCCTACTGTTCTGATAAGGCAGGGACAGCCCCAGTTAATACACTGCTTTCCCACTTTTTAAGCCGCTTTTAAAAGTCCCAGTTTCACTGTCCTCCTCCCACTTTCCCCCTTTGTCCCCAACTTACTGAGTTCAAATTGCAAAAGTAGTCAGCGCTCAATTAATTCAATAGGGAGACAGTGAGAAGGTAGAATGCTGGCCCTCCCAGTAGACTCAAGCAAAAGCAAACAGCTGCAGCCCCTCTTAGCTCATTCTTCTTCATTCAAAATTCAAATTCAAAATGTGGGAGTATACGAAACATATGCCTTTCTGTTACTTGTTGTGTGCCTTTAAGTCATTTTTTACTTAAATGTTTTAACTTGACTTAAATGACTTAAAACTATGACCCTAAGGCAGGTCTATCACAGGGTTTTCTGAGGCTGAGAGTATGTGACACACCCAAGGTCAGCCAGTGGATTTCCATGTCCAAGCAGGGAGTCAAACCCTGATTTCCAGGGCCGTAGTCCAATTATCAAACCATTACACTATGCTGGCTAATTTTTCTCCCCTATAAACTAATCTTTCACTCACAGAAATCATGCCATTTGTAGGGATTCTGTTCCCATCATTTTTATGCCTTGAATATTGGCAACATGCCATGACATCATAGCAAACCAGCCAACAGACAGGGGAAGCAGAAAACAAAGGAAGATTTCTACTCTGAGTTTGTTAAAACCTGCTGGCTCCTTTTCAGATTATGTACACCCAGCAACTGAGGATATTATACTGATAACACACACAATTTATATCTTGAAAACCGGCAGAAAGAAAGAAAGTCCAGACTTATAAATTGAATGGAATGCTGACAGGATTTGCCAGCAACATGACTCGCTGATGTACAGGGATGTTAATTCCTTAGGAGTTCCCTGTACTTGCAAGGCTAAATGAATATGCCTATGCTTTTCTGTTAACCCACTCTTATTCTGTAGGAACAAGAATATTATGTTGGGTATGTGTCTTTCCATGTTTTACTGACAAGACAGAATTCCAGTCTCAGTTGGTTATTTCTTCAGTCCTGTGCAGAACTTAGGAAAGCTATTCTTTCAACTAAGGGTATTTCGGCACTAGACTGTTATAGCACTATTATTCCACTTTCAACATCCTATGGAGTCCTGGGGTTTGCAGTTTAGGGAGGGGCCTTGGATTCCATGGGATGTTGAAAGTGGAATAATAGTGCTATAACAGTCTCGTGCTGAAATGGCTTCAAGCTCTGAGTAAAGTGGAAGGCAGCAGGAAAAGAGGAAGAATGCATTACAAATGGATAGACTCAATCAAGTATGACACATCCCTCAATCTACAAGACCTGAGCAGAGCGACGATAGGATGATCTGGAGGTCTCCCATTCATAGGGTCACCATAAGAATAAGTCAACTTGACAGCAGTTAACAACAACAAATTCCCCAACTAGCATAGCCAGACTGTGAGAGCTGCAATCCAAAAAGCAGTAACTTTTCCAACCTCCCATTCTATAATTGCTTTAAGATTTCTACAGCATTCTGTGATGACTTCTTCAGCAGGAGTCTTACTATTTTCACCAACAATAATGTAAAAATGGGGACAAGGAATAGCTCAGTATCCTTGCACCTGAAACATACATGCTGCATTGCCGTGCTTTCTTGTAATATCAGAGGAATGAAGTAGGGCCACAGCATGTCTAAGGAGGTGGCACACAAACTTAAGCTTAAAACAACATTAAATAACAACAAAATTACAAGCAATAAAAATCTTACTTTAAAACATATTAAAAACTGTGTGTGCTTGCCTTCAAGTTGCCTGTCACTCCATGAATTTCATAGGATCTTCTTAGGCAAGGAATATTGAGAGTGGTTTTGCCAGTTTCTTCCTCTAAAATATAGCCAACAGCACCTGGTATTCATTGGCAGTTTCCCATACAAGTAACGACCAAAGTTGATCCTGCTTAGCTCCCAATATCAGACAATATAAATATAAGGTCTTTAGGGTATTTAGGCCTCATGGAGAGTACCATAAAACCCTTTTTCTTGTTAAAATGAGCTTCCAAAAGCTTGCTGGAAAAGAAAAGTCTTAACCTGTCACGGATGGAAAACAAAGGACCCATCCCAACTTTCTTAGTAGGGATTTTCAAAAAGTAGGAGCAGCCATAGAGAAGGCCTTCTCCAGCGTCCTCACCAATCATGCCTGTGACAACAGTTGGGCAGCGAGAAGCTCTAAGATCATCCACAGAGGACGTTCTCTCTGTGCCACCACTTTCTCAGGTGCATTTAGTGGGAACGAAGGAGAAGGCCTTCCCAGAGGCTGCTCCCCGACTTTGCAACTCCCTCCATAGGGAGGCTAAGATGGTCCCCATCCTTGTTCTTCTTCTTTTGGCAGGTCAAAATAGTTTTGTGCTGTCAGGCTTTTACAAACTGACTAGGATTGGACTTTTAATGCTGTGCAATACTGTTTTTTAAAGCGTGTATATAGTATTTTAATTGATTTTTAATATTTTTTAATGTTTAACGTTTTAACTTCATAAATGGTTTAATTGTTTTTTAAATCTTATATTTATACTTTTATTACAAAACTTTTGTGTTGTTTATAATTTGTATTGTTTTAAATATGTTGTCAACCACCTTGAGTCCCGTTATTGGGAGAAAGGCAGGATACAAATCAATAAGAATAAGAAGGATTCATGGATATCGATATATAGGACTAGTGTATCTACCTGGCGTCGCCCAGGGTTTTATTTTCTCACAGGTAACACTTGTCAGAAAAATTTGAGATCCGGTGTCTCTAATTACCCAAACTGTCTTGTCCAGTGCCTGTAACTTTTCCCCATATTCCCCAACCCAATCTGTATTCAGTTATTAACATACAGAGGTTAGGTTCCTGAGGGAATACACTGCCCTCCTCCTTGCTGCTAGGCCTCATCTCCATAGCAACTGGCCTGTTCAGGCAGACACAGTTGACTGAGGCCCAAGAGCTCTCTGGCTGAGAATTGTAAAGGCCTCTCCCTAAACTGCAAACCCCAGGATTCCAAAGAATCTTATTAGGCAGCCAATCATGTGAGGTCTTCGTCTGACACAACCAATCATATGAGGTCTTCGCCTGACACAGGCAAACTTTGACTTTTACACATTAGATGAAGTAAAGGGATATGATGGGGTGGGCAGCTCATCTCGGTCTTCTCTCCTGTACATTCCTCGTCAACAGCGGCAGCAGGGAGGTAGCAAATCTACTATTAGTGTTACCTCCAGTCCCCCACAGCTGCTCCTAAATGAACAGGAAATAGTTGCTGGACCCTGCTTGGGCACCAAAACAGTGAGCTCCCATCCATCCATCCACCACCACCACCACCATTGCCCCCTGCTGCTTAGTATGAGAATCAACCTTGCTTCCATCTCTACAGGCCTATTTTAGTGTTTTATCTCTTGGGCCATTTCCGCACTAGACTGTTCTGGCACTATTATTCCACTTGCAACATGCTATGGAATCCTGGGGTTTGCAGTTTCAGGAGGGGCCAGATGGCCCCTTCCGAAACTGCAAACCTCAGGATTCCATAGGATGTTGCAAGTGGAATAACAGTGCTATAACAGTCTAGTGCGGAAATGGCCTTGGTCACACTTCAGTGTGATGAGGTGCTGGATAGTGACCTCTGTAGCCCACATCACAGAACAACAGAGCCTGCATTCACTCAAACTATACCACATAAGGGGGGGAAAACAACAGTGAAGATGAAAGATAACACTCTAGATCAAGATCAGATGCAATTACTAATGTGAAAACCCAGATGACTCAAGTGAAACAGCCTATACCATAAACACTACTGTGATGAAAGAAAAATTGCACAGCAAAAGAGTTATCTAAACTTCAGTACAGCCTGCTAATGAGTACAACCTCCACCCTTTTTTCCTACGAAGTTATTATGTCCAACATAGAGCCATCCACGTATTACTACCTCTGATCACACCCTGCAGTGAAGCCTTCAGTGAATAGAAAGCAAAGCAGGGGAGTGGGAGGGGGGAGATTGCAAACAAAGGACAGGCTTATTACAAAATTATAATGATGTAACATGGGGGGAAGTATAGAGAACAAAAGGACACTAAGACAGCAAGCTTAGCAGGAGAGAATGAGGACAGGCAGCACACTGGAGTTAGCAGGAAGTTCATTCAAAGAAAGCAAAAAAGGAGGGTGTGTGATAAATTAATTCCACTATGCTATGGACATGGTATATTTCTCCTTAGTAGCAAATCAAACTGTAGGGTATTCAGTACCTTGTGGAAATACATTTCTTAGAAATGAGGGTTTGACGTCTTCACTCCGTTTAACCAACCCAAAGTAGTTAATATGTTGTGTTTCTCTGCTGTTTATTCTGTTTTAAAATGTAAACACAATGCTAGGTGAACCGGAAATGGCATATAGTTCCATTTAGCAGATGGAGTGAGGAGCAGATATAGCAGCTTCCAAACCATCAATCCCACAAGTTAAGTCATCTGAACTGGAGACAACACAATATATTTACTTATGCTGTGCAAAGATGTGGAGATTTTGTACTTTATACAATAAAGGATAAAGGAGTTGTTAAGAACTCTACTCTTTTGCCATTTTCCAAAGGGCACCCCGAAAGATGCCCATTAGTACAGTATTTTTATATACCTTAAGAGAGTGAGATACACACAGAGAGAAAGTTTTTATTACAATAGAACCAACATTTTTTTCTTGTTACTGTTGTGTGCTTTCAAGTCATTTCTGACTTATAGTGACTATAAGACAAACTTAATATGGGTTTTCTTGGCAAGATATGTTCAGAGGGTGTTTGCCTTTGTCCTCCTCTCAGGCTGAGAGAGTATGACTCGCCCAAAGCCACCCAGTGGGTTTCCATGGCCAAGCCAGGATTCAGTCCAATCTCCAGAGTCCTCATCCAACACACACAGAACAATTTTTAATTACAATACAACAAACAGTTTTTACTGCTAAACTCTACTTTCTGCATATGATAGAAACACTGCCAAAACAGCTGGTTGAGATATGTGCGTATAACTACAGAAACATACAACACCAGCACCAGAAGTGGCAAAACCCATACATAAGCAAACAGTTAGTGACAAAATATACAAATCACCTACATGCTAGTTGTCATTTTCTCATGAACAGATACTAGGTAAAGAAGAGAGTTCATCTGCATGTTTGTTTGTTTTTTCTAGAAAGGAGTCACAACTACCCACAGTTTCCTATCCAGTAGAAATTATTCAACTATTTCCAAAAAATGAAAACCAGAGAATAGGCTTCAGTGTAGAGCTACAGTTCTTCACTTTAAAAGTGAGATCAACGCTTGCAGAAAATGCCATCTTTCTTAGCAGACCAGGCTGTACATAAACACAAGTGCAAGGAACATTTAGAGCAGCAGAGGGGACCAGATCCCTTTCTCCCCCATATATCTACAAAAGATCTTTGAACAAGGTTGATGCAGCAACTCCCAAGGTGAACTCCCTGCCCAGGGACTGTCACTTGTGAGTGCAGTCTGACCGGTAGCAAAACAACCCCACCAACTGAAAACAGTGCCCTCTGCTTAAAAGTCTTCACATATCT
Source organism: Iguana delicatissima (assembly GCA_948472985.1). NCBI lineage: Eukaryota > Metazoa > Chordata > Lepidosauria > Squamata > Iguanidae > Iguana > Iguana delicatissima. Next base: position 54,876 of record CAOKZL010001599.1, read on the forward strand.
TCCCACTTCTCCCTCAACATTTGTGTTCTTTTCTCCACCATTTCCTAAAGGAAACCCATGTCTAGTATACAGATAAAAGTGGGTGCTCCTGGACAGGAAGAAACCTAACAGGCATGGATAAAACAGAGGTCCAAAAAAAAATCCCAATATTATCCATGGTCATCACCATGCCAGCATTACAATGTGATCAGCCAAAATATGTAAGCAAAGCAGGTAACCAGCTCATAACACATTCCACCAAATCCTTCAACAATGTATCCACCAAACCAAAATTCTTCAGAGATTCACATATCACAGTGCCACCTTCCTCCACTGATCCACATTTCAGTAATTCAACCGCATCCAGCTTGCAGCGGATGTTGCCAAACCTCTCCTATCTCCAGTCCAAACCACAGGTTTGCACATGACTATGTGTTTCTACTTTCTCTAGACCACAAGTTGCTACTTTCTCCTTAATCAGAACACCACAATTGGTGGCACTGCTTTCTTTCCCTGTCTCCAAGCTATTTTTCCATTAAAAATTCACAAATACAAACACTGATTTTGCCTCATGAGGAAGACAAATATATATGTCTTTTTATCTTCTTCTCCACTAGAGAAAAGCTGCTGATGAGTGAGAAGATTCAGAGTGGGCAAGCAGCGGGAGAGGAAAAACTTAAGCACCTCTTTCCAACTGCTAGTGCTTTGTTCAAGAGTTCAGCCTCCAGTGGCAACGTTTCATACTTATTTATTTAATATGAAAAATGCTCCAACAGAAAGTTGCACACAACTGCATGGAATGTTTGGTTTGGTCGCCAAATCCGTTACCTATCTGCCCGACTACTTCCCCGCTGAAATGAGGAACTCATTCCTGCATGCCTCAAAATCTTGTCTTCAAAGACCAGCTCCTCACATTCCCCTGCTATCTTAGCAGTCCCTTCCTTTTCTAATTTAGATTGCATACTCTGTGAAGGCTGCGATTTATGTGTAGTTTATGAAACTGGGCAACCATTATATACATGGATGGTATTGCAGGGTTGCCCTAAACCAAAGTCAACTTAATGACAAAAATAACAAACTACGGAAGAATAATTTGCCATTGCAAGATTTCTTTGTCCCCCCAACTCTCTGCTCAGCCCCAAATGCCCTCAGACTCCCACATCTTTCTTGTCATCCTACAATCAGAACTTGGAAATTATACTTTTTTGGACAATCACTCCCAGAATCCCTGAGGCAGTTTGGCTAGTGACTGTGCTGTTGGGGAGATCTGTGGTCCAACAAAGGAATTTTTCCAAGCTCCTTCTGCAGAGCGCTACAACAGTGCTTCTCAGGCTATGTGATGGAGAGACTGGCAATGTTTTTTTTCCCCAATGTGCCAGAGACTGGCACCATACTTGTGCCCACTGGCTACAATTGTTCCTTTCTTTCCTGGAAACTTTCCAGGGACAGGCAGCCAGTGGCTCAAGGAACAGTACTCATCCAAGGACCACCACTTTGGGTAGCACTGCTCTAGAGCCTGCCCCCACTCCCAGGTCCCTGTGTTCCAATATACAGTTGGCCATCCACAGTTGCTAGGGTTAGGGGCATAGGACACTCATAAAAGCGGAAAAATCACAAATATCAAAATGTGTGTGTGTGTGTGAGAAGGGGGCCAAGACATGGTGGTGAAAATGGGCATCCAGGGTCCAAACCAGATCAGGGAAAGAGGGAGAAAGGGGTGGGTCAGCATGTCGTCCATATACTTCCTCTCTCTCACCCATCTCCTTCCCTAGGTCCCTAGGTGTGGGGGGTATAGGTAGGGAGATTTTGTTGATAAAAAAACTGGGTTGTAAACTGTTCTTAGTTGGCCAGACAGTGGCTGGAGGAAGAGAAGAATCAGAGGCAGGTTTTTAAAAGGCTGCATGGCCTGATCAGAGCTTCCAAGAGGGAAGGTTCCCCTGGAAAAGAAGCACCTGAGGTTGGTGGGCAGGGGTTGGAGAAACTCACAAGCAATTCAATCCACGAAAGTCAAACCTGAAAATGTGGGGGGTCAACCATACTCAGTACAATGTAGCTAGTGACAGTTAGATCAGGAATGCCCTCTAACTCCCTCCTCAAATTCTAGTTTGTGTATTGCAAACCTCAGTGCTATTCTAGCTACTTCTGCTGCTGTCCAAATTATATCTGGTTGCTTCTCACCGGAGACCACCTTGCCTCCCAAAACCAAAAAGCCTGTATCAACCAGTCCCAATATTCTACTTGCCTTGAACAGATCTCCTTAGGCCAAACTGTCCACACAGATCTAGTAATGCTTCTAACCAACAGCTGCTGATACTCAAAGTTACGTTATAGTTAACCCCTGCAACTCTCCCTTGACTATCTGTTTCCACTCACTCCAAAATTCTGCAGCTCACTCCACAATCTGTTTGCCCAAGGCCTGCAACCTATATCCAGCACCATCTAGTCTAAGTGTATGCCTTGGATAACCAATCCAACTCCTTGCTCAATTTCCCTTCCTGCCAAGTTCATTTTGGCCCTGGAAACTCCCTAGCATATCTTTAAACCAGGAACCAGCAGATTTCAGAGTTCTTAACTACAATCCCAAGATCCACCAACTATGCAAAACAGTGGCCCAGAAAGAAAGGCATACACTTAGAATTAAGGAACAGCACACCTCCAAGTGCAACTCAGGCCAGAAATATGCTTTCAGAAAATAGCTCACAATCCTTTCACACAAACAGCCATTCCCGATTTCCCCCCAAAAGGTTTCTTCTTCATTTCAGCAACTTGGTTTGTGGGAGAAAGTTCTGACTATTGTTCAAGCAATTAACCATCAAAAATCCTTGGTGATCTAAGAGAAATATAACCCAAAGACCTATCAGGACATCCCAGTTTACCTTCCCAATGCACTTTCTGCCTGCCCTAACTCCTCTTAACTCCTCTGTAGCACTACAGATTTTCCAAACCACAGAAATAATACTCCTCTTCCTCAACCAACACCAAAATGCTCCATGTCCTGTTTAGAACTCTGTACTGTTCCAGGTTCTCCAGAATTCTCCAAGCTTCAGCGCATATCTCAGTACTAAGAATTAGCCTTGCAAAGGTGTTAAGTGATAACAGGGATCTCAGAGCATACGTAAAGTGCTTTCCCAGCATAAGCAAGAATCCCCAAGCTTGTGTGTGTATGTGTGCATGTGCCTTCAAGCCGCCTGCACACAGTCAAGAGGAAAAGGAAGCCAGCGGATGCAATTTTCAGGTGAGTCTGTGCATCTGTTGTTATTACATGCCTTCAAGTCATTTCCAACTCGTGGTGACCCTAAAGCAACCCTATCATGGAGTTTTCCGGGGCTGAAAGTGTGCGATGCTCCCAAAGGCCTCTCAGTAGGTTTTCACAGCCAAGCGAGGAACTGAACCCTGGTGTCCACCACACTGGTTCTAGAGAGGTTTGAGCATTGGACTATGACCTGGAGACCTGGGTTTGATTTCTGCCCAGCCATGGAAACCCACTAGGTGACCTTGGGTACGTGGTACACTCTCAGTCCCAGAAAAACCTATGATAGGGTTACCTTAGAGTCACCATAAGCCAGAAATGATTTGAAGGCACACAACAACAACACTGTGCATTTGGGGGGAAGGGGAGATCTTTCATGTTAGAACTTAAGCACTGTCTCTCTTCCCAAACAACCCTATCCCTTTGGTTATCTACCCACAATGCTTAAACAGTAGTCATTTCTGCAGACGGGGTCTGAGATGGGGTGAGATACTTTGCACATGCTCTAAAGCACACCCTTTTATATTTATTGCTTCACATTTGACCACTTTCATCCCCCGGGGAAATACCTTACTCTATTTTCTTTTATGCACACTGCTGCCTTCCCTTCTTTTCTGTCTATAAATTATTTAAACCTGGTCAGCTGCCTTAAGGGCAAAGGGGTGTGGGATATTTTTTTTTGTTGGTTTTTTCCTTCTTTTTCTAAGCTGTGCTATAAATAAAACAAAGTAAAACTAAAGACAGTTCCGTGACTGAGCAACTGAGGGAAAATCTTGACCGCAACTTCCATCCTGGCCTGCGGTGGGCAGTGGTTAGAGCATCCAGCTAAGACTATAGTGAGGGAGACAGACTGGAATCCCCCAAACCAGAGGTGGAACTCCTTGGGGTCACTGTGGAGGCCAGTCATGTTTGTTAAAAGTCCACCCCAGAAGACTGCAAGGAAGATAAAGTGCGGGGGGGGAAGAGAGAACCAAGCAAACCGCCTTATGGTCCTGGCAGGAAAGGTGGTGAGGAGAGGATCTAACTGATAAACAGAAATACTTTGCTGCTGCCACCCTTGCTACCCCCTCAGTCTGTGCCAACCCCCTTGGAGTGCATACCTGCCTTAAAGTTGCCTGTCGATCCCATGAATTTCACAGGGTTTTCTTAGGCAAGCAATCCTCAAAGGTGGTTTTGCCAGATCCTTCCCATATATACCGTCATCCCTCCAGATTTGCTTGGGTTAGGGGCACAGGACCCCCGTGAGCGTGAAAAAACGTGAATAACTCTAGGCACTTCCAGACCATGTTTAGCGGTCAAAAAAGTATGATCACCCTATTCAGCCCAGGGTGGATTCCTTTGAGGCATCAGGGGTCCTTCATAAGGCAGAAGTGGGTGGCTGGGGGGCGGCTGACTGCCACCGCCCCTGCTGCCCCACACCATTTTTAAGAGGGACTTGCAAGCCTTGTTGCCAGTTTCTCAGTCTCATGAGGCTTGCAGTCCCGATGAAAAATGGCACAGGGAGGCAGCAGAGGTGACAGCAAAGAATCCGTGAATAATCAAATCTGCAAAAGTGAAAGCTGCGAATGTGGAGGGCTGTGTGTGTGTGTGTGTGTGTGTATACTGTACACACACACACATATATGTATATACTGTATGTGTACAGACACACACACAGGGGAAGCATACCCCCAGACAGACAGACACGCATGCGCGGCGGGGCGGTTGTGAGCCGCCTGGGATCCCCGCGCGGGGAGAAGGCGGGATGCAAACCGAAGGACCGAGCCGATTGGCTCCACCCGCCCTCTTGCTCCCTCCGCTAAGCGGGGCGCGGGGGCCTCTCGCCCGCGCCCGCAGTCCCGTACCTGCGGGGGTCTCCCTTGCGTCGCTCGTCCAGCGTGGCGGCGGCCTGGGGCTGCCAGGAGCAGCGCTTCGCAGCAAGCGGCGGGACGGGGACGGGGCCCTTTCGGGGGATCCCGGCGAGGCAGAAGCTGGGCCGGCGGACGCTTCCTGAGGAGAAGCGGGCGGGCGGGCGGGCGCGCGGGTCTTCTTTCCTTCTTACTCGTCTAACTTCTCCTCGTGGTCAACGCGGGTTCTCTGGCTTGGGCAGCACCGGCGAAGAACGAACCTCCTCGGGCCGGAGTCCAAGGGGGAGAACCAGCCGGGAAGCGGGGCGGCGAGGCGGCGGCGGGAGCGTGGCTCCAACTTCCCCGGCGAGGGCAGCCCCGCGCGCGGGTTCAGTGGGGCTCGGGCGAGCGACGAGGCGGCGGGTGCGCGGCTCCTGTGTTCTCCTCGCGGTCTTCTTTCTCCCGCCCCCCCTCAGGCAGCCCTCCTGTCTGGGTCTGTCGGGCGGGAAGCCAGAAAGGGCGAAGAAGGGGGCGCAGCGCGGACGGGCGGCTGAGCGCGGACGGGGAGCCACGCGCGCTCCGCCACAGCCGAGCCCGCCTTTATTTATTGTTTTAACCCCCTTCTCTCTCGCTCTCGCCCGCTCTCTCGCTCTCCCTCTCGCTCTTTCTTCGAGGCAGAAAGAGAGCCGGACGGGAGAGGAGGGGGAGAGGCCGCAGAGACGGCGAGCGAGCGAGAGCGCGCAACAGCCCTCTCAGCCTCCGGCGCTGGTGGGAGCTCTCCCGCGCCGCCCGTCCAGGATTTAAAGCCGTGGCTCGGGGCTGCGGGGCCGTCCCCGCCTCCTCCTCCCCGGCTCCCTGGTCCCGTCCCCGCCCCTGCGCTCTGGCGGCCGAGGAGCGTCACCGGGCCCCGGGGCGGCCGGGGGTGGAGCCTCCCCGCCTCGCTCGGGCTTCTGGCGCTACAACGGCGCGCTCCGCTCGGCGTGGCGGTGCTCGCCCCCTCGCCCGCCGCGCTCGCAGGCACGCACCGCCCCGGCTCGGCTTCTCAGTGCACTTCCCTTCTCCTGGGGGGAGTCTTTCTGAAGTGCCCCCGCTTCTCCTGACAGGAACTGGGCGACGCTTCCGCGCCTTCTGTCTTGAGAGAGCCACAAACCGGCGGGCTTGGCGTCTGGGTCGCCGCCGCGCGTGGGACTGGGCGGCCGGCGGCGCCGTGGCGGGAAGGGTCCGATTTGGGGCGGCTCTCCCCTCAGGCCGCCCCTTCCCACGCGACGGCTGGGCAGGTGTCCGGGTGGCGAGCGCGGGCTTCCTTTGACCACAGAAGCGAAAAGGAATCTTCGCCCTGAGAGAGAGAGAGAAGAAGGAAGGAAGGAATGAAAGAAAGAAAGAAAGAAGGAAGGAAGGAAGGAAGGAAGGAAGGAGAGAGAGAAAGGGAAGGAAGGAAAAGGAAAGAAAGAGAGAAGGAAGGAAAGAAAGAAAGATCATCCATGCATTCCAGGAGCAAACCTCAGAGAAACAGGGCAACTTATTTGGCTGCCTTCTTCTACCTGCTTACTTTGGACCTTTCCTCAAAGGCCCTTCCCTAAGCTGCAAACCCCAGGATTCCACAGGCTGTTGGAAGCGGAATAACACCGCTATAACAGTCTAGTGCGGAAATCAAGGCCATTTCCGCGCTAGACTGTTATAGCACTATGATTCCACTTCCAACAGCCTGTGGAATCCTGGGGTTTGCAGTAGCGCCTCCCGAAACTGCAAACCCCAAGATTCCATAGGATGTTGGAAGTGGAATCATAGCGCTACAACAGTCTTGTGGGGAAATGGCTCAAGTCCCACTGAGTTCTGCGTGCTTCCCTCTCAGCAAAGGCCTATGGAGGGACATAGCTGCTGAAGGGGGAGCAGCGTGAGGGCATGATTGCCCCCTGGAAATAAGAATATGAAATGAAATGAAATTTGCCTTCAGTCCCCAAATTCCTAGCATAGCAGCGACTGAGACGCTGAAAACAGTTCACAGGGAAGAAAACTCTTCTGCTTGCTGTGTTCCTCCCTCACTTGGTCCTTTTGCCTGCCTCTTTTCTTTCAATGCCAAAACTGTGGCCATTTCCGCACTACACTATGACAATGCTATTATTCGACTTTCAACATTCTATGGAATCCTGGGGTTTGCAGTTTGGGGAGGAGCCTTTAGAATTCTCAGCCAGAGAGCTCTTTGGCCTCAGGAAACTACAAACCCCAGAATTCCACAGGAGGTTGAACGTGGAATAATAGCATTATACCAGTATAGGGCAGAAAGGGCCTGTCTAAATGCTCACCTGAAATTTTAAGCTGCTGCCATGCTGGAAATTTGGGGTCAGGAGGATAATTTCATTGGGAGGCAGAATTCTTATTGCAGGGCAAGCATGCATGGGAATGTCCTTTGGGATGCTTTCAGGAAAAGCAGGCTGGTAGGCTGTAGGAAAAACAAAAATGATCCCTCCTCTTTGCATCTTTACTCAGAACTATGTTTCTCCCTGGCTTACTCCCAGGTCAGTCATTGGACTGCAGCGCCCAGCATCCCGCTCTATATCCTATACTGGCTAGGGCTACTGGGTCTTACAGTCCCAACATCATCTTCAGGGCTGCTTCATTCCCACACCAGCGTATAGGACTGCAGGAAAAGATTTTTGTTGTGCCTTAAAAATGGACAAATTGATTGTGGCATAAGCTTTGGCTGGCATTTCATAACTTGCATGAGGAGTTATCCTGAGGTGGCAGGTGTGTATGCACATGGCACAGTGGAGCATTGCTACCATCACATGGGTGAAATGTAAAAAAGTTCAGTCTGTGAAAATTCAGTTAACACTGACATGCAAAACAAAATGGCTTTGAGGGAGAACAGATGGATAACACAATCATTCTCCTAGCACTGGCAAAAGAAAGAGAGCTTTTGGTACTATCAAAAAGAGTTGGTGGCACCATGAAGCCTAGCAGAAGAAACCAGAGATACATCTCAGAGTGCTCACTTGATGGATGTTTTATTGGCAGGGCCCTCCTTTTTTTTTTTTCACCAATAAAACCATTTATCCATCAGTTGAACAGCTTGAGATATGTCTCAGTTTCTTTTATTCTATTTATTTTTGCTTCCACCAGGTGCGCTGGTTGATTTATCATGTTATGAATATTGTGTATAGGACAAAAGTGGGTTCGGGCCCACAAAAGTTTCTGCCAAAATTACCAATTTATCTTTAAGATGCAACTGGATTCTTCATCCTTTATATGGATGCTGGTGAGGGGCATCCTAGTTGTGTGAGAATCTTTGTAGTTCAAGACTTAAGGTATACAAACGCAGGTGCATTTTGTGTGTGTGTTATTTGTATAAAGAAAATGCTGTTTTGTGCACACAAAAAACTACCACTTTCTTTTTCACAGACTAAGTCCTGAACTGCAAATAGTCTTTGACAACTGTGCAGTTTTCAGCAACTTTTCTGCAGTGAGGAAAAAATGATAAAAGTATTCATTCTTGCTTACAAGAACCAGATTTACAAAGATTTAAATCTGTAGACCTTTGCTGGTCCTACTGAGTAACAGAACTGCTTCTATGGAATGTATTACTACTGTGTGACATTAATTTAGAGACCCTCAGGTGCAAAACATACAACCCGGATTTCCCTCTTGCACTCCTTTTGCCTCTCCCACCGGCATATCTCATTGACAGTAAAGGAAATGCTCCAGGGCCATTGCAAAGATAAAGCCTTGCCCAAGAAGAGTGTGGGATTCTCGATCATCCGCAGCATGCAATAGATGTGTGTATCCTACACTGCAAACCCCAAGATTCCATAGGATGTTGAAAGTGGAATAATGGCACTATAACAGTCTAGTGCGGAAAGGACCTATGTGTTATGCATGCGTGTCAAAGGCACGCACCTACATGCATTAGGATGTAATGATAATAGCGGAGCAATTGAACTTTGCCGCCACCCTGCACTGAGTCAGACCATCGGTCAAGCTAACCTGTTGCTGTCCACAGCCAGTTAGAGGTCTTTCCCACCGTAGTGCTTGGCATCCTTTTAAAAAGAGATGCCAACGCCTGGACTTTGGACTTTGGCGTGCAAAGCATGTGCTCTACCACCTAGTTAAAGGCCTTTCCTATATCTGTGTTGGTAACGTTGTTACAGTCCTTATCAAACGTAGCAAAATAAAATAACCCCAAACAGTCTGTTAAAATGCATTACTTGGTTTCCACTGTTTCATCTTCAATGCTGTTCCAAACAACTGCCTGTTCACAAAACCCCATGCTTTGAAATACATTTCTTGCCTTTTTTTGTCAAAGCTGTGCACTTCACTCTAGCACTGAATCATGCTCTTATTTGCCCTCCAGCTACTGCTGTATGGATGCCTTCTGATGGGCCTTCAGTCATTTTTTTCCACTTACTTCAATAAGGCAACTGTGGTGGATGGAGAGACCAATTTTTCTGCCCCTGCAATCCTCTACAGACTGCACAGATTGCCAAAAAAAAAAAAATCCTTTTCATTTTGAAAAAAAAATTGATTATTTTTTACATTAAACAATAAAGGGAGAACTTGAAATCTATTTCAAAAGGTGGAGTGCAGCTCCTGGAGATTTCCAGGACTGTCAGTAAAACTCCGTCCTTTTCAGGCATGGAAAAAGAATTGTCTCAAGAGTCTGGAGGAGTTGAGCCCCCTTCTTTCCCCCCCACCAAAAAAAAGGCACTTTGCCCTTCACATTAATCGACTGCAGCAACCAAAAGCAGTAGCGTATTCAAAATGAAGAGTATTAGTATTGCATAACCTTTCATGGACCAGAACCCATTTCCTCAGATTAAAAGTCTACGGTGCGATGTGGTGGGCAGAAAAGGTAATGCAATTCTAGGCTGTGTCAGCAGGAGTATAGAGTCCAGATCAAGAGAAGCAGTAGTGGCCCCGTATTTTGCTTTGGTCAGACCCCACTTAGAATACAATCATCCCTCCGTATTCGCCTAGGGCTAGGAGCACAGGAGCCCCATGAAAGTGGAAAAACCGTGAATGACTTTAGGTCCTCCCAAACCGTATTTATCATTAAAAAAAGTATGATCACCATATTCAAGCCACTGTGGATTCCTTTGAGGCACCAGAGTTCCTTCCCAAGGCAGAAGTGGGTGGCTGGTGGGGCTTACTGCCTCCTCCACTGCTGCCCCACACCATTTTTAGTAGGGACTTACAAGTCCTCGTTCACATTTTCTCAGTCTCACGAGGTTTTCAGCCCCTATTAAAAATGGCAAAGGGCAGCAGCAGAGCTAACAGCAAATAATCTGTGAATAATCAAATCCACAAAAGTGAAACCCACAAATGTGGAGGGCTGATTGTACTGTGTCTAATTCTGGGTACCACAATTCAAGAAGGATATTGACAAACTAGAACATATGCAGAGAAGAGTGACTAAGATGAAGAACAGTCTGGAAACCAAGCCTGATGATGAATGACTTGGGGAGGTGAGTATGTTTAATTTGGGGAAGACTCAGAGGTGACATGACAGCCATCTTTAAATATCTGAAGGACTGACATGTAGAAGATGGAGGGAGCTGGTCTGCTGCTCCAGAGACTAGAACATGCACCAATGGATTCACAAATCAATAGCCAGAAAAGAGATTCCACCTAAACATTAAGAAGAAGTTCTAAGAACTGTTCAACAGTGGAATGGAGGATAAACTCTCCTTCTTTGGAGGTCTTTAAACAGAGGCTGGATGGGCACCTTTCAGGAGTGTTGTAGCTGTGTGTTCCTGCATGGAACAGACTGGATGGTCCTTCCAACTCCTTCCAACTCTATAATTCTATGATTCTAAGGAGCGTGACTCTCAAAAGTCAGGAATATAAACAGAGGGGGTTTAAAGCCCATTCCACCTTACACTCGATAGTTTCCATGTCAGTAAAGCAGTGAATCCTCCTCACTGAACGTATAAGTCTGAACTTACTTGCTTATTTATATAATATTCTACTTTTCTCCTAGTATGGGACCCAAAGTGGTTCACTGTTTGAGTTAAAACAAAATGCAACTGAAACAATGCATAGATTAGAGGGTTTTTTTAAAGTAATCATAATTGCAATATTAATTTTAAACAGTCTTTAAAAGGCAGCTACAATATTATACTACAGTCCTCCCTCCTCATTTGCAGGTTTGACCTTCACAAATCTGATTTTTCACAAGGCACACATGTGGCTCCCCCCCCCATTCCCTTGCATTTTGCAGAGAAAGAAGGCAAGCATTCCTGGGCCAAAGGCAAGAGAATGGGAGGGAGGCATGTGCATGCCTTCCTTCTCCAACTCTGGTGCTCCCCGCTCCCGTTCTCTTGCTTTTGGCCCCGGCACAGAGAATGGGCACTGAGGGAAAAGGCAAAGGAATGATGGGAGAAGGGAGGCGCACACCTTCCTTCACTCACACAGTGATCCCACCTCCCATTCCCTTGCCTTTGGCCCTGGCATGGAGAATGCACACTAAGGTAAAAGGCAAGGGAATGGGGGAGGAGCCCTATAGGGAATGCAGGGAACACAAGGGTGTTATTTGCAGTTTTTCCACTTTTGTGAGGGTTCTGTACCCCGAACCCTCGTGAAAATGCAGGGGCCACTGCATAACTGATAAAAATACAACTTCAACATACCCTGTTTAAAAAACCCTCTGAAACAGACAGGTGATACTCAAAGGCCTCAGTAAAAATGCTCTCTCTTACTTTTTTGCCAAACATGACTGTGATGATGATGAGACTGAGTAAAAGGTCTTCCCTACTGCACCCCAAGGATCTTAAAATTTGGGCAGGTTCCTATTGATAGCCTGAACAATAAAGTAGCTATTAAAATTAATCCACCTGGGGCTATCTTGAAACGATCTTGTTCATCTCTCTTCAGATGCAAGGTGATGATCATCCTACATCTCATACATACATAGAAAGCCCAGGGGAACTAATCAGAGTAAGGCGGGGGAATCATCTAAATAGCATTAGCTCAGTTTTCCAAGATCTCAACCTCTATACAGGACTGTGGACTATGCAGAGGAGGGAATGAAGGGAAAGAATGTTGAGAATATCATGGGAGGAAGCAAAACAATAAGAAATATTTTGTTAAGTCAAATTGTTCTAACATGATGTAGTGGTTTGAGTGTTGGAGAAGGACTCCAGAAGACCAAGATTCAAATCTCCACTCAGCCATGGAAACCCATTTGGTGATCTTAGGCAAATCACAGCCTTAAAGGCAGGCCGCAGCAAACCTCTTCTGAATAAATCTTGGCAAGAAATCCTAGGACAGTTATATTTGATAACTGCTGCAAGGCTGATATATGCGCAATATTGGAAAGAAAGGAAATATGTTGGTATAGAAGAATGGAAATCAAAAGTCCTGGATACGGTAGAGACAGAAAAGTTAACATTTTCTCTGAGAAACAGACCTATCCAGAACTTTGAAAGGGAATGGAGAGAAGTTTTGGATTGGATAAAGATACAGTACAAGAAAAGAAAAAAGAATAAAGTAAGTTTGTAAGTAATCTAAAGTAACAATGTAGCAAGACAATATAACAAAGTAATGTAACGAGAGAGCAAGGCAATGCAACAAAGCAACTGTGTAATGATGCAAGATGTAACAAATTCTTTGAGCAAGTAGTAATTATGCATGAATGGAATGAAAACATGCAGATTCAACTGGAAAATAAGCCTGGAAGTGGGGAGGGGGATTTTTTTTTTAATTAAAATCTTTAATAAAAAACTTTAAAAAAAAAAAGAAATCCTAGTATAGGATCACCGCACGCCAAAGCTGACTTGAAGGCACAGAATAATAACAATAACAATAGCAACAATGGCTCTTGTTCCATGAAGAAGACTTCCCATACTCTGATAAATACTTCTGCCATCATGGACCCATTAATATCTACCTAGATGCTCACTATGCTGTTTTCTTTCCTTATGGTTGTCATTCCTCTCCCTGCTTCCCTCCCTTCCAGAAAGGGCTTGCATGATATACTGTACACAGATTGTGGCTGTTTTCTACTGAACTCCATTATGCAAATACTCACAGTTCTGGGAACTGTGCTTTACTGCTTAGACAAGTGGGGGGGAGCAAGTAAAAGAGAACAATGAATACAGAGAGTAGAGGCATCTCTTACTACGTGTGGTAGCTCTGTCCTGTAGCCAAGAAATATTGGAAACAAATCCACACACTGATTTCAAATATCCTCGTGATAAAATTTGAATTGAGACCAGAATAATATTTGTTGAATATGTTAGGTGAGCATCCTACATTGAAAAAAATACTCAAAATTAATTTTATATATGGTCATATCAGCCAGAATTGTTTCTGTGCAAAAATGGAAGATAGAGGAAAAATCTTTGATTGACAATGAGATATTGAAAATGTTAGAAATGATGGGGATGGAGAAACCGAATGATATGCTTATCCAAAACTGCGAGAAGAATGGGGATCTCTTTCAGAAACTATTAAAGAATATGATGGAAAAGAAGGGGCTAACATAAATCATTGTAAAGATATTTAAAAATAGCAAATGTAATAGATTATAATAAATTATATACTTTTAATTTGAAATGTTGTGACAAGGGTAGCAAAACTTAGAGGAACAAATATACAGTCATCCCCCCACATTTGCTAGGGTTAGGGGCACAGGACCCCGTGAAAGTGGAAAAACTATGAATAACTCTAGGCTCTCCCAAACTATATTTAACACTCGAAAAAATATGATCACCCTATTCAACCCACCATAGAGTCCTTTGAGGCACCAGGGTTCGTTCACAAGGCTCACGAGGCTTGCAGTCCGTATTAAAAATGGCACAGGGAGGCAGCAGAGGTGACAGCAAAGAATCTGTGAATAATCAAATCCACAAAAGTGAAACCCACAAATGTGGAGGGCTGACTGTAGTTGCTAAAGTAATGATTCCAAGTGAAAATGGAAAGATGGAAGACAGAGAATGGGGGAAACTACAGGAGGGGGTGGGGAGAGAAATTTTATAAATGATAACATGAGAATAATTGTAAAAGACTGAAAGATATGAACATATGTTGACATATATTTTGCACTTATTACTCTTAATAAAAAATATATTTTTAAAAAAGAAGTATTTCAATAAAAGCAGTCACATGATCCATGAGTAAAAACAAAAATTGGGATAGGTAATACCTTTATTGGAAAACCAGTGCAGTGTAGTGGTTTGAGTGCTGGACCAGGAGTCTGGAAACCAGAGTTCAAATTCCCATTTGGCCATGGAATCTCACTGGGTGACTTTGGGCAATTCACACTCTCTCAGCCTCAGAGGAAAGCAATTTCAAATTCTCTCTGAACAAATCTTGTCAGGAAGGTCCCATGACAAGTTCTCCTTAGGATCCCTATAAGTCAGAAACAACTTGAAGGCATCCAACAATGATACTTTTATTGAGGATGAGAGAAGTCACAAAACTCTGCAAATATTTGAGATCTTACAGAAATCTTCGTCAGTCCTCTTATTTTCATTTTATTTTTATTCTGCCTCCTTTCTAGCATTGGACCCAAGAAGGATTACAACAGGATTAAAACAAGATATAGCTAAAAAAAAAAATCTATGATAAAATGTTAAAACAGAATGGAAATGTGCTGTCATATTACAGCACTATTAATTTGCAAAGTATAAATCATGAAAAATATAAAAATGAAGATAAAAACACAGCACACACCTCCGTAAAAAGAAGATCCTTCTGCAACCAAGTAATCATGAAACGCATGTTTAAATAGAAAGGATACATATATATGTATGCATGGGAAGGAAAAAAAATCTGTGACTATAAAGTTGGGATGTTAACTGGGCTGGTTACAGGGATCATACAACTCCCTTGCTCCCAAGCTCCACTGGCTGTAGTTTGTTTCCAGCCACAATTCAAAGTGCTGGTTACGACCTCTAAAGCCTCACATAGCTTAGATCCAGGCTATGTGATAGACTGTACCACCCCATATGAGCCTGCCCAGAATCATAGGCCATTTCCACACTACACTGTTATCATACTATTATTCCACTTTCAGCATCCTGTGGGATTCTGGGGTTTGTAGTTTCCTGAGACTAAAGAGCTCTTTGATTGAGGATTCTAAATGCCCCTCCCTAAACTGCAAAGCCCAGGATTTCAAAGGATGTTGAAAAGTGGAATAATAGCACTATAACAGTGTAGTGCGGAAATGGCCATAGAATCTGGGGAAATCTCACACAAGCTCTCCGTGCCTGGTCAAATTGCATAGGAATGAGAGGGGAAGCTCTGGGGGAGAAAGGAAGGCTTGCGTGTGGCTTCCCCCACCCTCCATTCCCTTCCACTTTGCCTCAGTGCAAGTTCTCAGCACCAGGGCAAAATTCATGGGAATGGGAGGAGCAGAATGTGGGAAAGATACATGTGCTCTCAAATAATCAAAATTTGTAAAGGTCAAACCCGCAAATGTGGAAGGAAACACTCTCTCCCCCCTTTTGTGTGTGTGTGTATTCTACCATTACAGACCCATTAGAATTACCAATCATCATGACCACAGATTATTACATCATTAGATTTCTTATTGCTCAAAAAGTCTGTAAATGGTTTCCAATCTTTCAAAAATTCTTCAGTTGAATTGTTCTTTAAAACCCACATTAACTTGGCAAACTCAGCAATCTTGGCAATCCATTCTTCTGTCATTGGAGCTTCAGTCCATTTGCAGGTTTGAGCAAACAATGTTCATGTTACTGTTACCATATCTCAATTTTCAAATGAGTGTTCATGTTTACAATTTCTGCTAGGATAGCAATAAGGTGGAAGTAATGTACCAGTTCCAGCACTTGTACACATTTTCTTCATTCTCAGAAGCGTGTTGGGAAAAAGGAGAAACTTTCTGCAGAATCCTTTTGGTAACATAAGTTGTGCTGAATGCAGAGTGCCATTTTTGGAAGAAGCAAAACTAACATATCCAGCTGTTGATGTCAGAAGCAGCAAAAAAGGCATGTGGAACCTTTGTAGGTGCACAGTAATGCACCTAGAGTAGCATGTCAATGCACACTGTGCATTACACATTGCGCATTACACATTGCATACAGCCTCCATGCATTTTGCATTGCACTGTAAGACAACAGCTGTGGTCATTCACTATTTCTTGTATGTTGCACTTCAGTGCTATTCAGTATAGGACTTGTATGGTGCTAGCATAGCATAATTTTGCCAATGGATATTCATGTTTTACTGAGACAATATCCATAGGACTTTGGCCTATGAATGCTGCAAATCCAAATTCTTCTTTAATCAATCCCAACACACCCTTGGAATAATGTCTCCCTTTTTGCTTCTGCTAGCAGGAGGAAGAGGGATGCTGAACTTTCTATAGTACCCAGGAGGGGGCTTTAAAAATCGGTTGGACTCCCCTTCTCCAGGTTAGACTTCTCTCTCCACTCCCAGAAGGGAAGATTTAAAATATCCCATGGAGTGCCCTCTCAGGGTGCATGACTTTATAGGCTGGTGGTTCCCAGGGCAGTGGGATGGAGAACGTGTTCTACAGTCTGAACAATAAATGAGCTAATTAAGGTGATAAATCCCAGGCCCTAAATAGTTTCTTTGATGGCTCCTAAAGACTAAAAAGCAAAGCAGAAGCACTGTCTCACTGACACAGAAGTCACCAAGCCCCACAGAAGCACAGGACTGCACTCTCAATGGTTTTCGTTTGGTTCTTTTGGGCTTTCTTTTGTGTTATTCTTTTGAATTAAATTCTGCCCTGAATGCCAAATTGCCTCATTTCCTATTCTTCGAGGTGGAATGGGACTAAACTCACAGCCCTGGTGTTAACCATGAATGGTTTTATTACACCTGCTGGCTAACCATTCATTTGTTGGGAAGATTGCAGATGAATAGTCCCAGCTGATGTTTCACCAATGGGCAGCGGTGCCAGCTAGGGATGGTGCTCAAGGCCAAAGTCCAAAGCACCAGCAAGCCCATTGAGATCCCAGTTAGGAATACAGGCAGCTGCCTTATACGGATCTCTGGCAACAGGTTTTTGGGCAGGATATTTTCCTAGTCTTATCTGGAGATTGCTGGTGGTCCCCTAAGCGCTAAACAATCACAAGCCTGCATAACTTCCAGAACCAAGCAAGATTGAGTATGTTTGCTGTTGACTACCACCCAAGAGGCAGCTGTGGAAAATCAATGGGCAAATTGACCTGGCCTCAGCAATGGTATGTCAGAACCCACTGAGGTTGATGCAACTCACTCCCTTATCCTCTTTCCTCTTATCTTAGCAAAGAAAAAAAATTGTTTTATTATCAGGAGCCAGACAACTGGGCACGTACATGATTGCAGATATTCATTTTATTCCTTTTTTAGCATTATATTATATTATATTATATTATATTATATTATATTATATTATCCTTCTCAGGGGTCATAATGAGTATCTTTGTAACAAAATACTTAGAAGCCTTTATAACCAAAAGACCTTGGAAAAAAAATCAAAGTTTTTGGCTCCAGATCTGATTTAATGTTTTACCAGGGCCCTTATATTTTTGCTTAAAGCTTCTCTCAAATTACACTCATAACCACCATTTACTGGCAAAAGCCCATGTAACTTCAAAACACTTGGAGACTAGTACATTTCAGCACCAGAGGACAAGCTGAGCAAAAGCTGCCTTTCTTTCTGAAATGTCTTCTAACGCTTCATGCAGGAGGGACAATCCAGTAGAAAGCTCACACACAGAAGCCCCATTAAAAATCTAGTGTCCAGGACAATGGAAGTGGTGGTACCACGTTATTCTGCTTTGATCAGATCCCATCTGGAATACTGTGTCCAGTTCTGGGCACCACAGTTCAGGAATGATATTGATAAGCTGGAATATGCCCAGAGGAGGGTGACCAAAATGGTGGAAGGCCTGGAAACTATGTCCCATGAGGACCAGGTCAAGGAGCTAAATATGTTTAGCCTGGAGAAGAGAAGGTGATGATAGCTGTGTTTAAATATCTGAAGAGATGTCATATGGAAGATGGAGCAATCTTGTTTTCTGTTGCTGCAGAGACTAGAACACGAACCAATGGATTAAAACTTCAGGAAAGAAGATTCCATCTAAATATTAGGAAGAACTTCCTGATGGCAAGAGCAGTTCAACTGTGGAATATACTGCCTAAGAGTGTGGTGTAGGCTACTTCTTTGGAAGTTTTTAAACAGAGGCTGGATGGCCATCTGTGCTTTGATGATGTATCCATGGCAGGGGTTGGACTTGATGGCCCTTGTGGTCTCTTCCAGCTCTATGATTCTATGAAAAAAACTGAAAACTATGGAAGAGCACCAACATTCCCATTCATTTCAATGAGAAGATCTTTCCATCCGTTCATAGAATCATAGAATCCTAGAGTTGGAAGAGACCCAGGGGCCATCGAGTCCAACCCCCTGCTATGCAGGAACATCCATCAAAGCATTCTCAATAGATGGCCATGCAGCCTCTGCTTAAAAACCTCCAAAGAAGGAGACTCAACCACACTTCATTGAGGCAACATATTCCACTGCTGGACAGCTTGACCATCAGGAAGTTCTTCCTGAGGTTCAAGTGGAATCTCCTTTGCTGCAGCTTGAATCCATTGTTCCTTGTCCAAGTCTCTGGAGTGGTAGAGAACAAGCCTGCTCCCTCCTCAACATGGCATCCCTTCAAATATTTAAACACGGCTATCATGTCCCCTCTTAACCTTCTCTTCTGCAGACTAAACATACCCAGCTCCCTAAGGCGTTCTGCAGGATTTGTGATGGAAAACAGACAGGTCAATACAATAGACTCCTATCCTCTACTTACAACAGCTTACTAGTTACTTGTAACAAATCCCTATAATTTAGCCATAGGTAACTTGTATTAAGTTTCTAAAATAATACAGGATAAAGTCATTCTTTTAGTGGTGTGATTGAAATGGATTTAGTTGGTTCTATATTTCCAAGTTTGCATGGTCTCAACTATGTCTGCACTACACTCCAGCATCTTCTAGTATTCTGATGTTTTAACAATTTTAACTATTCAGCTATTTCAGTTTTTATTCAGTTATTTATGAATAACCTTCCATTCCTTTTAGAATATTTAATGAAAAAGCAACTAGCTACTTTTAGTGGCTCTGGAACTATTTTGTTGGTGCCTTCAAGTCATTTCCGACTTATGGCAGCCCCAAGGCAATGCTATCTTGGGGTTTTCTGGGGCTGAGAGTGTGTGACATGACCAAGGTCACCCAGTGAATTTCTGTGGCTTAGCAGAGAATCAAACTCTGGTCTCCAGGTCATAGTCCAATGATCAGATCATTACACCAAGCTGGAATTTCCTACGGTCCTAAGATAATTTGACTTCTGTGAGACTGTGGAGCAAGCAATTCACATTTATAGGACTATAAGCTCAATAACATTTATAAAAATCCTTTCTTCTACCCAAGAATTCTTCAGAACATAAACGTTTTACATTTCTAATTCCTCCCACTCTGTAAACACAATAGGCTGTTGGATTCCCAGCTGTACAGAGGAAAAATCACACAAGACTCAGCATCACTTCCCTTTATAGCATGTTCTTGTTGATGAGTGAGAACCTTTTAACACCTATGCATCTTACTGCCATTTGCAAAGTTCTATTTCAAAGCTCTGTTTAAAAAACTAATGTCTTTATTTTCATCTATAATAGAGACCTTGGCTGGAAACTGAGCAGGAACAGGTGACAGTAAAAAAAAAAAACATCTCTAGCATGCCAGCATTATAAATAAAAATGAAATAGTGTATTTCTGCTGAGGAAACCAAAGACGTGCACGTTATATTTGTTCATAGACATCTGGACTGCCACATCTATAATGTCAAGTGGATCCACTACATGATTGGAAAAGTGTACATCAGTATTTCTTACGGGGCTTAGTTACAGTGGGAGGGGGGAAATGAAGGCATTGCCCTCCCGATAAGAAATCAGCCCTCCGCAAAAGATGTTTTCCTTCAGACTCTCAATTTCTAGCACTGCAGAAAGTGAAACACTGACAGTCATTCACAGTTGTCTTCACATTTGCCTTGACAACTCTGCCAGCCCCTTTTCTTTGGTTGCCTAAACTGTATTTCCAAATGCTCAGCCAAAGTTTTAAGTTCTTGTAACACTAGAAGTTTGGTAACTGAAGGAAGATTTCACTTTGAGGGTGAAGAATGTTATTGGGGGAGGCAAATACTCTCATTTTGTGGCTCCTCTCCCCAACCCCATAGCTACACCCCTGATTCCTTACAGGAGAGGTTGCTAAGATATACCATTTAGTTCAGTGGTTCTCAAACTGTGGGGTAGGACCCTAAGGGAGGGCACAGTAGTTGCCCAAGGGGGGAGGGGGGCACAAGAAAAGTCAGCCTGCAAGTACAACAAATGTGGGAAAGGGCAAGTCTCTCTGTGTGCGCACATGTGCCATTGAGGATTGACTGATCTCTGCAAAAGAGTGGTGCAGAGCATCTTCCACTGTTCCTCCAACTTAGACACAATAAAAATGGGCTTCCCTCCCTTTTTTTCTACTTTTCCCGCTCAGCTTCTCCAAATATTCGTTCCATCACTGGCACAGCAGGCAAGTGCCACTTACTGACCATGAGGCAGTTTCTCAGATAGAGGAGAGGGAAATGCAGAGAGAGAGTGAAGAGCACAGGAACTCAGCATTAAGAT
Source organism: Iguana delicatissima (assembly GCA_948472985.1). Lineage (NCBI taxonomy): Eukaryota > Metazoa > Chordata > Lepidosauria > Squamata > Iguanidae > Iguana > Iguana delicatissima. The sequence continues at coordinate 75,557 of CAOKZL010001599.1, forward strand.
GGAGGGCGTGTGTGGCAGGAGTGGAGAGATAGGCGTATAGAGAGAGAGAAAAGAGAGAGAACAAGCATAGAAGAGGACACGAGAGAGGGTGCAAGGTGGAGCAGAGAGGCACAGAAGTCCTCATGTAGATATAAAGAGAGTCACAAGGTAATAAGTTTGCGAATCACTGAATTAGTTCTTTGGAGGTTTTTAAGCAGAGGCTGGATGGCCATCCGTTGGGAATGCTTTGATGGATGTTCCTGCATAACAGCGGGTTGGACTGGATGGCCCCTGGGATCTCTTCCAACTCTATGATTCTATGATTCTACGAAATGTTGCACTGGTGTAGTTAAAAAAAATCAACCTATGCATAACATTTTTATGCTTAGAATTCTCAAGCAGAAGAAAGGATAGCAAAGTATTATTTATTAATTTTGCTACTGCTGCATCTTTGCTGCCAAAAACAAGGAAAGTTTCTTGTGCGACTTTTCTCCCTAATGTCCCTGAATAACTTGACTGGCTTTTGAGTACAATGCGCTTTGACTCGGGAAGTAGGTTTTGAAATGGGAGCATTTGCTGCTCAACCTCAGATAGCAAAATATCCTGCGCCAGCTCTGAAACTTACAACAGGAACACAACAGGATCTAGTAGCTTACCTGGGGTAAATTGGTGGGCACATCTGGTAGGGCTTTCTCTGCAACAGCATCCTGAACATAGAACTCCCTCCCAAGAAAAGTCAGTCTGGTTCCATCTCTTTTGAATTTCCTCCAAACAAAGGTTTAAAAAGCACATAACTACAAATATATAACATAAATCACTGTAATGGCAGAAATATGACAGGGGAAAGAAAACAGAAGAAATGAAAGAAAACCAGTTTCCAATTTCTATGAAAGGGTGTGACAGTGAAGATAGCTGACAGGAAGAAAATTAACTCATTTGAAATGTGATGCCTGAGAAGAGTTTTAAGGGTGAACATCTAAAAAGACAAAATGAAAGGCTCTGAGGGCAAATCAAGTCTGAACATTCCTTTGAAGCCAAGATGACAAAATCCACGAGGCTGGGGTGCTTTAGACATATAATGAGGCAAAGTGACTCACTGGAAAAGGTAACAATGGCCATTTCCACACTACACTGTTACAGTGCTATCGTTCCACTTTCGACATCCTAGGGAATCCTGGGGTTTGACGTTCAGGGAGGGGCATTTAGAATTCTCAAGCCACCAGGCCCCTCCTGAAACTACCCAGGATTCCATCGGATGTTGCAAGTGGAATAATACCACTATAACAGTCTAGTGCAGAAATGGTCTCAGTCAGAGATCTCTTTGGCCTCAGTAAACTACAAACCCCAGAATTCCACAGGATGTTGAAAGTGGAATAATAGCACTGTAACAGTGTAGTGTGGAAGTGGCTATAGCTTCATCAAATGGAAGGCAGTAGAAAAAAGACAGAAACTATACCAAAGGAGAATTGATTCAATCAAGGAAACCACAGCCCTGAGTTTGCAAGACAGTTACATTTACATGTTAATGACTGGGGCTCTTGGATATTTCTTATTCAAACAGTTGCCATAAGTCAAAGTCAGCTGATGGAAAATGAAAATAACTACGAAGAAAGTAAACAGTGAATTGAATGCCCAGGCCAAAGAGAATCTACACATATACAACACAAAGATGAATTCAAAGGTGTAAAAAAATGACATAGGATACAATGTGAGGAGCAATCTCAGAGAGTGGCAGGGGCTAAGGGCAGCAGCAAAGATCCCTGGCATCACCACCTGGGCAGGTATGGGCAAGTCAAGGTCCTTTGGGGCTGGCCCTGGTCATCAGGGCACTTTCTTCTTTCTAAAACACATTTAATAATCTCATATGTCCAGCTGGGCACAGCCCTTGTTACAGATGTTCATTTTATCATTTTTATTATTTAATCCTTCCCTACCACAAAAGCTAATCCTAGGGAAATGGGTCCGGTGTGTGTGTGTGTGTGTGTGTGTGTGTGCCCATATTCCATACTGAGGATGCTGAAATGCAGATGGCCACAACTGACAGACTAGTCCAACCATCCAACCTGATGTGTTTTACAGAGTTAGGAAAAAAAACTCTGCCTGTTTAAACTGGATGGATCCAAAAGATGAAGACTGGTTCTGTCTACTGCTGGTGGAATTGACACATCGAAGGAACTCACTGATTGTGTACCTGGGAAGTTCAAGGGACTGTGTATATTGACTGTCTTGGAAAGATAGGGACTAGCCATGTTGGCTAGGGTGTGTTTGTTGTATAGGTCTGCATCACATTGCGTTAACACAGTGGCTGGTAATGTAAGAGTAATGTAAGAGTAATGTAATGTAAGAGATAACAGCAGGTGTGTCCTAGTACTATGCACAATCTGAATGGATAGAAAATCCATCCAAATGAATACATTAAAACTTCAATATGTTGAAAGACACAATATAAGAATGTAAAAATTATCCATCATAATAAGAGAGTATGGTTTTCAGGTATTGCTGCTTGCTGACATAATTTACAATAGCTGTTAATCTGGGCTGGGTGCTACATTAAAGATTGTTCCTTTCTGTTAATGTTGTCAGCTAAATTTGTATTGCCAAGATGCTTGCAAATAAAAAGCTAGTCAACAGATACAGATGAGGTCCCGTTCTTTTAAGCTGTGCGGCATTGGGAGAAAATGTGCCCTGGAATGGAGATTATCCCTGCCTGGTGCAATTTGTTCCTGGAGCACTCAAGACTGGTTGCTGACCAACACGAGATGCAACATGAGACAGCCTGTCCAACCCAGTGCCATAATTGCTACATTCCTGGTACTGTGTAATCTGCCAGGGTAGATCTATGAGATGCCACACACATACTGAAATCTACTTTCCCTTTTGATTCATCCATGCAGCTGGCTTTCTCTACTTAATCTGTGCACTCTTGCAGATCTGGGAATGCAACTTTTTCACCAATAAGTCCATGCTATGTAGGGGATTCTGGGAGTTCAAAAATGTAACTTCTTCTAGCTGGGTACCTTATTATCATACTGCCTGGGAACTCCAAGGTGACAGATGTCCACTGAAGCAGCATTTGGACCCAAAAATTTGAAAAGCATTCAGGGACATAAAGTTCAGCATCATGAGAAATGCACAGAGATCTTTCACTGGAAGGTAGGCTCCAAAGCTTGTGGTCTCCCAAAGCTGTGTGCAGTTCACCAGCCATGACATGTTGGCTGCCAACTGTTCTACAACACTTCATCCCCAAGCAGCCACCAAAACCTGAAGTCTTATCAGGTCAATACATCTGGTAGGACACAAAGTCGAAGAACCTCCATTGTGCTTACGTAGAGTAAATCTACACTCATTTAGTTAGGTAGCAGCTGTCCTATACCACCCATCTGCTGAATACGAACAGTGCATAATTGGTGGTGCCTCTGCCATAAGCCTGCTTACTTCTCCATAGGGCAATGGGGGTGACACACTGTGTTTATCTCTGCAGTCCAAGTGCAGCACGGTGGTACACTGAAGACACTAGCAAACGATTATGGACCATCCAAGAATAAGCAGCTGTGAATTGAATACAAACAGTAAGCTGTGGACAAAAAAGAACAATGCGTGGATGAGATAACTTATGTGTGTGTAAAACACCAGCAGGATGCCAACTTTACTGCAGAGCACTGTTGCAAGGCATAACTGACTATTATTTTTCAGAAAAATAAGCTGGAGGCATGGAGCATCAGACTTTTTTGTCTATGGAGTGTGGAATTGCTTATAAATAATGATGCTTAGAATTGCTTTTGTACTTTTAACTCTAGTCCACCTTACAAAGATGTTCAGAACAGTCTCTGGACTTACTGTGTCTTTGGACATCCTCAGAATAACCTTGTTTGATTGGCCAGTGGTATGAATACCATAATGAACTCGCAGGGGCAAGAGAAGGAGGAAATGACTAGAAGAAAATGAGATAGTAGCGTCACGACTTTGCAAGTGAAATACAGAGGGCAAAGGGGGATAAGGCAACTTTCCATCCTATCTATGTGAAAAAGACATTGCAGGCAGCACTACAGTGTTCTTAGGATGGACGGACACATTCCAGTGGTATCAGAGACATGCCTCCTACCACTGTGCAACTATTCCATCTTTTCCATCTTTTCCATCTTCTGGAAAGCAAAAGAAGTGGTTTGAAAAAGACAGGAGAATTAACTTTGAAAATGATGACATCTGGTTTTGTGTATCCTACAGCTACCATGCCACAAACACTGACTTTTATGGGGGATAAAATGCAGTACTTGTGGCAAGGTGATTGCAAAATATGTATTTCATCCAGAAGCTCTCTAAAGATCTATCCATACTACAGAATTGTAGCATGCTGATACCATTTTAACTGCCACAGCTCCATCCTATCAAATTCTGGGATTTGTGAGGGATGGAGAATTCTTTGCCAGACAGCTATAATGATGTTGTTCAAGGAAAGTGCATTAAAAGCTACTGAGTCTCTCATCAAACTACACATCTCAGATTTCCATGGAATGAACTCATGGCTGTGAAAGTGGTATCAAAGCACTTTAATTGTACAGCACAGATATAGCCTTAGTGCATATATTGAGTACAATTTGAAGTAGCCACTTCTTTCTTTACCTTAGGCACCATGCTACTACAGTTCTCTGTTGCTCAAGCTACTCAGCTTGTATTACAACATGGTCTGGATTACAAAAGCTATCCAGCAAGTGGGTTGCAACAGGAGCAGGCAGAAGATAGACGAGGTGATTTTCAGGAAAGTAGCAAGGGTTTCTGATTCCCAGTGCTTTAACCATAATGATCACAACAATTTCGTTTCCTAAAAATCAAGAAAGCTTGTAGGAAGGGCATGGGAAATAGAAGTAAATGTGTGTGAAAGGATTTTTGAGTAAGTTCTGGTACTGAAAATTAATTTCTGAGTTGCTCATCTGCTCAGAGGCATCTTGTTCTGCACTTGTATGTCATTCTTGAAACCCCATTTTAACATTTAACACTGTTTGGAGGATCTCAGGTTTATAGTGGGGAAAAACTGCACGCATCAGGGGAGTAGATAACATGGATGGACCTGCCTCTTTGGCAGTGCATCTCTTTCTCTCTCAATCTCTCAGTCTCTCTCTCTTTCTCTGAGTGTGTGTACACAAGGTAGGCTCCTTTGGAACAGATACCAAGCAGATGAATCATAGAATCATTGAGCAGATAATGTCTACTAGGGCCATTCAGTCCAACCCCCTGCCATGCAGGAATACACAATCAAAACACCCGCAACAGACAGCCATCCAGCCTCTGTTTATAAACCTCCAAAGAAGGAGACTCCACCGTACTCCCAGGCAGCAGTGTATTGCACTGTCTCACCCTCAGGAAGTTCTTCCTAATATTTAGGTGGAATCTCTTTTCCTGTGGGTTTACTCCATTGCTCCATGTCCTAATTTCTGGAGCAGCAGAAAAAAAGCTTGCTCCATCTTCCATGTAACATCCCTTCAACTATTTAAACATAGCTGTCATGTCACCTCTTAACCTTCTCTTTTCCAAGATAAACACATCCAGCTCCCTGAGATGCTCCTTAGGACACAGTAATGAATCTTTTCCGTAACTGCTGCTACACCACAGAATCAGTTCCTTCAGATAGTTACTTTGTTTTTTACCTCAGCATCACTAGGAGTGCTGGCAGGGCTGGAATGGGACATTCTTGATCAGACTCACTTTTAATGAGAACTGATATTAATAGGGCTGCCAGCATTTCTTTTAACAAATGCCCTTCCCTGTGTAAGATCACCGTGACCTGACAAGCCTAGCCGTCAACAAAGCCCCTGCAGATCCAGTGGCCACCAAAGGTGCAAAGAAGAGACCAGATTCAGGGCTGTTCCAGATGGGCCTTTAGTTCCAATAACCATCAAGTTATTCTGTTTCTGGATTTTATGCTTGTAGGATTTTTTCCTGCTACAACATCATGCCATGCCCTAAATATACTGGGGCTTCATCCACCTTTTTCCTCCAGATTGAGATTGTGGTTAACTATGATGTGACCAAGATTTCCTTCTCAAATCCCACCATCTTTTCCATGAACTCAGCAGCACCTCCATGTACCTCTCCCATATTCCCTGTCTAGCAATTTTTGTTACAGTGCTAAAGTGCTACACCACTTTAGAGCTATAACTGTAGAAGAAGAAGAGAAATTATGTGCATAGTTAATGGATTACTATATTGTATATATAAGATTACAGTTGGGGTATGAGGAAGAAGGAGAAGAGAGTGGGGGGGAGGGAGAGAGAGATTGGTGGGCTACTGAGACTAGAGGTAGAGGAAGTAAAGAGGAGTTGTAAATTTAGCATAATATTGGAAAGAGAAGAAAAACCTTGATCAGTACAAGCACAACTTCTGTCAAGTCCCAAGGCTTTTGGCCAGTCTGGAGGAGGAGGTGTTAATATCTGCTGTCAAGTTGACTTCACCCTATGGCATCCCTAGGAATCAGAGAGATCCAAGTCACCCTCTTCTCAAGCATCCTGTTCAGGTCTTCCAGATTCAGGGGCATATCTTGCTTGGTTGAGTCTATCCATCTGTAATGTGGTCTTCTTTTCCTGCTGCCTTCCATCTTCTCAAGCATTATTGTCTTCTCTAGTGAGTCATGTCTTCTCATGATATGGCCAAACTACAACAGACTTAATTTAGTCATCTTGGCTTCATTTGCTCTAGGACCCATTTATTTGTCTTTTTAGCAGTCCAGAGCATCCATAGAACTCTTCTCCAGTACCACATTTCAAAGGAGTTGATTTCTTCTTATCAGCTTCCTTCACTGTCCAGCTTTCACAATCATTCACAGAAATCGGAAATACGATGGCATGGACAATCCTAGCTGTAGTATTCAATTATGTATCTTTAAACTTTAGGATCTTGTCTAGTTCCTTCACAGCTGTCCTTCCAAGCCCTAGTCTTCTGATTTTTTGGCTGCAGTCTCCAATCAGATTAATCACTGGGCCAAATTATGGAAAATCTTGAGCTATTTCAATGCCTTCATTGTTCATTATTTTTGTTTTCTTAATGTTCAGCTACAAACTTGCCTTTGCCCTTTCTGCCTTGACTTTCTTCAGCAATCTTTCCAAGTCTTTGCTATTTCCTAATATTATGGTGCCATCTGCATATCTTAAACTGTTGATATTCCTTCCTCCATTTTTCTTTGCCCCCTTCCTCCAAATGTAGAGGTATCCTCAAGTGCAGTTCAGCTCTGGATTAGATTGTAAGCTCCTTGGCTGGGGAGCTTCCAGTCTTAGAGGGCCTGTGAATCCACTCTGGGTTTTAGTCTGAACTTGAAAGGAGCTATCCAAGGTTCTGAAACTAACCTGAATATAGATTCAGCATCTCCCATAACTTGTTTATGATTCAGACTGCAACCTGGTACAAATTCATTGCCCTACTGAGATTGGGGTCATAACTTTCACTGTTCCTTGGAAATAAGAAGGTAGATATTTTTAATTGTTGATGCTTTCATTGTCTTTTAGAGTACTATATGCCCTAACAGCATAATGATGAGGAGGAGATTTGACACATATCTATATTTTGCTAGGCTTGTTTTATTGGTTTTGTTAATGGATTCCTATTGAAACTCAAATTCCAAATATTTAGTATGTATAACAGGAAAATCCTGTATCTTCTAGTCAAAAATAAACACCATTGTTTTCAATAGGTCTTACTTCCAAGTAGGAGTCTATATCAGAAGTGGGCAACATTTAGTCTACATGCTGCATATTCCTTTCCTTGATGTTTTAGATACCCCTACCACTTAATTTCCCACTCCCAGTGTCATGTCACTGGTAAACTTTGGTACTGTGTAAACCCCTATTTCTGAATTTCCTCCCATTGCTTTCCATCAATGTAGCAGTTAGCAATAGCAGTTACATTTCTATACCACTTATCAGTGCAAAGCACTCCCCGAGTGGTTTATAGTGCATTTATCTAATTGCCCCCAACAAGCTAGGTACTCATTTTACCAACTACAGAAGGATGGAAGGCTGAGTCAACCTGGAGCCCTGCAGGATCGAACTCACAACATTGTGGCTGCAGTACCAGCATTTAACAAGTGAGCTATGAGGGCACTTCTTCAAAAAGGGAAGGAGACTGGCTGGCATGCAGTGAGGTGTCTTGAAAGCCTCCTGCACCATAGAACTGACATATTTATAACTGTGGTGGTTCCAAGAGCCATAGCAGTGACCTTAAATATCAGCAGTAATGCAGCTGCCCTGGGGAGCTGGATGAGGTGAGGCCTCATCCACACACACAGAAAATTTCACAACAATGAGAACTCACTTCTGAGTAAATATTATCATGATAATACAGTTGACAAAATAACCCAATCATAGCATAATAGTCTACAAGGCCTGGTTCCATTTATCCAGTAAGTATGGGAGATCATGGGTTGACTCCCAACTCAGACATGGAAACTCACTGGGTGACCTTGGGCAAGTCACAGTATCTCAACCTTGGGCAAACCACAATCTCCCAAGCTTGAATAAATCATGCCAAGAAAACCCTAGAATAGATTTGCCACAGGTCATACTTGACTTGAAGGTGAAGGTGAGGAAGAAGAAGAAGGAGAAGGAGAAGGAGAAGGAGAAGGAGAAGGAGAAGGAGAAGGAGAAGGAGAAGAAAAAGAGGAGGAAGAGGAGGAGGGGGAGGGGGAGGAGAAAGTGATAGAAGTAGTAGTCATCTAACGTTATCAAGATGAAGGCATCTTGATAATGTTAGATGACTACTACTTCTGTTTCAGGGAAAAGACCCAGATCTTCTTATACACCCTGATCTTCTTGTGCCTTGAAGTTCAAGAAGTTTCCAGAGCACTGTGCTGCACCTAGTGTGTTCTACCTTCCTTCGTTTTCACAAGAAATGTGCATTCTTGATGCTTTTGATCTATGTGGACTCTGCAGATCGGAGCCAAATTAGCTCTAATGCAGAATAAATTAACAGTACAGACAGCATTTGTAAGAAAAATCCATGCCAGTCTAAATGCATCTGGGGAAAGCTCTTGAGGTCATCAATCTTCTCCTGACAATGCTTGGAATGGGCCTCTCCTCCAGGGGGTTCTGCTGTTGTCATTTTGGCAGAGCTTGGAGAAGCTAAGTTTTGGAGTAAAACTCCCAGCCATAAGCCTGAATACTATTGTTGGTTCCTACTGAATGAATAGAATTTGCATATGTGTTCATTCACCATTCAGCAATTGATTCAATGGCTCTACTCTGTCTGGGATTCATCAATGGACTTCAGGCCATAGTTCGCAGTAAAGGTCTAAATGGATGCATAGTCTGACTTAGTAGATGCCTTTTATATGTTCCATCCAGGAATTCTGTAAATTGTGAACTATCTTCCTATGGAAAATTTGTAAAAGCAGAATAAGAGTATTAAATGCATTTTTTAAAAAAAACCTTGAAAATATTTTATATTCATTTTGATTTTGATAAATTAAAGGAACAGAGGCAGAGCTTGGGGTGTGTGGAGGGGCGTGGGAGAGGGGCATGGCTACAGTGTGTAGAGGCATGGCTACAGTGCATGGAGGAGAGCAGGCAAGGATTTGGGAGGCCCCTAAAAAATTGTCGCCAGGGGCGAGCCACCTCATTGCCCCGCTGTCCTTACGTGACCGTAAAGGAATGCATCTCTCTAAATATGCTTGCCTGAAGTTTGAGTTCTGCAAGAGGGGCCCTCTTCTGTGTCCCATCAGTAAGGACAATTTGCTGTCAGAGGGCCTTTGCTGCTGTGGCACCCCAGTTATAGAATATTCTCTCATACTCTCCAACATTTCACAGATGCAAGCTAGGATATGTGACCAAATAACATGAGAGTGTGATGAAAATGATAAACATTATTGTGACAGACCCTAGGGGGCGTTGGTATCCTGAGTGGTAGAAGCTGCTCAGCAACAGGTTGCTAGGCAACCAGAATGGCCACTCCAGAGAGAAACCTCAGAAGGAAAATGCATAAACAGCAGGCAAACTGATTTGGCTGAGGAGTCGGATTTCCAGGAGAAGGGTGTTTTCTCAGAGAAAGCCTAGAGAAAGAGACAGAACAGAAATCAACTCACTTTAGAACCTGGTCAGAGAGAGTGACCTACATCTGGGAACTTTTGGCAAAAGGGTAGCCAGAGGGCTGTATGGAAGAGACACCTGTGCCTTTATGCTGATATAAAGATATAAGAAACTGTTTAAACACATTCTGAAGATCAGTTTGAGCTTGAATACACATATAAAACCAATGCTTTATTTTGTTTGTTGTTGTAATACAGATTATAGTATACTTTTATAAATTCTGAATCAGCTGAATAATTTTCAATAGTTCTAACCAAACAGAAACATGCTACCATAGATTAGTAAATCATTCCAAATAACAATTGAGAGGCTATACCCTTATTACACGAAGGTGGCGTTTTAAAGGGAAGACCAGAACTATATAAAGTGGCAAGGTGCTTTAGCAAACTAGAGGAGGGGGAAGCTGCCATACCAGTCTGTGGGGATGAAAAGTAGGCCTGTCACAATTATTACTGAAGAAGAGCAGACAAGCTAAGAAAGGCTTCAGCAGCTTACTTTTGCCCGAGCCTACTGGGAAGGGCAAGATTCAGGATGTCTCCCCCATGCTGAGTTAATTGAAGCTACTTTTGCACTTTGAACTTTGTTTGCAACAACTGAAGTAAGCTGAGGACAAAGTGGGAAAGTAGAAAAACTGGGGCATTTTAAAAGCAGGTAAAGAAGTGCGATGACAAAGGATTAATCAGGATCATCCCTGCCAACTCAGGATATTTGAAAGGTACGTTCTCCCCTTCAAGACTCGATTGGTCCCTATGCTGCTGTCATTCTGACATAAAGGGAAAACATGGATGTTTTCAAAAGTCTTTGAGCCTATTTATACAAAGATCCGCATACATGCATGGTTTCAAATTATTTTAACTGGCTTTATTCTGTCTTCTTTTAACTTGTTAAATTCTTTATAATGTTTTTAGCCTTCTGAAATCATTTCAGCTCTTAATTTTAAATTAACCATGTTGTTTTATATTCTGCTGCCCTGTGATCTTTAGATAGAGAGCAAGATACAAATATTTTAATAAAAAAAAGAATAAACTTGGCATTTATTTAATGCCCAGTTGAAATGGGCCGTGTAGTACTTTCCGAAACCAATCACAGATTTACAATTATTAATCTGGAAATGAATAAATAGTCTTTCCAAACAGTCAAACAACTAGAATTATGAGCAGCTTTATTGCTTTTTTCTCAGGCTGCCACACTTCGTGTCATCCTTCCCAAATTGTAAACAAGTCAGAGCAGGAAGAATTCTTCCAGCTTCTGATGTTTTTCCATTAACTCATAAATCATAATTCCAAGAGAGTCTGCACTCTGTTAATCTGTTTGTGACCTTCTGCATCATACAAGCAAACCAGCTGGTTGTCCAGCAACCCCAGCTTCACACCCAAAATGTTTGTTAACTGAGATAGAAAGTTTTAAAAAAAAAAACTTTAGCTTTAAGAATTGGAGCACACGAATGGCAAAATCCCACGATGTATTTCTTGCTGGGCTGTACCACTTCTTACTGTAACTGTGGTGGGCTATATGACACTTTGAAATACACAAAGGGATTGCACTGCCATTTCTGCACTACACTGTTATAGCGCTATTATTCCACTTTCAACATCCTGTGGAATAGTTTAGTGAGGCCAAAGAGCTCTCTGGCTGAGTATTCTAAAGGCCCCTCTCTAAACTGCAAACTCCAGGAATCCATGGGATGTTGAAAGTGGAAAAATAGCACTATAACAGTGTCGTTCAGAAATGCCCCATGTTTCACTGCTTCTCCAGATCAAACTTTATTGCTGTTGTGTGCCTTCAAGTTATTTCTGATTTATGGCAACTCTGCCATAAAGGTACCAGATCCTGTCTGATCTTGGAAGCTAAGCAGGGTCGGCCCTGACTAATACTTGGATAGGAGACTGACAGTGAATACCTGGTCCTATAGGCTATAGTTCAGAGGAAGGAACTGGCAAAACTGTCTCTGAGTGTTCCTCACCTAGGAAAACTTTATGAAATTCATGGGGTCGCCATAAGATGACAAGTGACTGGAAGGCGCACGCATGTACACACCCTCAAAACCCCCCACTTGAAACACAAGGGCCAGATCAGAACACAATACTGGGTCTCATTCTCTCCGGTATAGCTTCTTTGTCCTGTCGAAAGAACAGGCTTCACAGGGTTGCCATAAGTCAATAAGCAACTTGGAAGGCACCTACATGCACACACAAGACAAAGCTATCACAGGGTTTTCTTGGCAAGTTTGCCATTGTCTTCCTCTGAAGTTGAGAGAGTGTGCCTTCCCAAAGTCACCAAGATAGTTTCTATGTCCAAGTGGGAATCTGAACTCTGGTTTTCAGAATCCTAGTTCAATACCCAAACTACTACACTATACTGGCCCAAATTAAATACTCCCTACATATACAAACTAGCATGTCAAACAACAGATCAGGCTGATGAAGTTCCCCTTGCCAAGTTATCTATACAGGACAGCTAATGTTTGCTTGTTTCAATATATGGGGAAGCATTATATATTGCATGTGGCTCTTGATTTGATCTCTCCTTATGAACATGAAGGGCAGACCCAGACTTATTTAAAAGACCAGAAAGCCCCAAATTTTGTTCCTGTTCTTTTTTATTTTATTTTGGATATCTATACATATTTTGTTCATCCCAAAATATTTTCTCAGTTCCCAGTACAATGAGAGACTTTTTATACCAGGTCAGTTAATTTTAACCCAGTATAAAATCAGACAGAAGAGGAACAAAATTTGGGACTTTTCGATCAGGCTTGACACATCCAAAAGTGAGATAAAGTGAAAAGCTGCACAAACTGGAGAAAATTGCCATGGAAATATAAGAGACTACACCCTCAGGATTCTTAGTCTCGTAGACCTTGAGCTGAGATGCTCAGCAAAACAACAATCCATAAATTTCAGTCTTGCATTTCATAATATCATAGAATCATTTCTAGACATAGCAGGCTACGATTTAGGCCCAGATCTTGCTCAGCGGTGGCTGAATATAAAGCTTACCTATGCAGATTCTGGGCCTTTCCGCACTATACTGTTATAGTGCTATTACTCCACTTTCAACATCCTGTGGAATCCTGTGGAATGCAGTTTGGCGGGGGACCTTTAGAATTCTCAGCCAGATTGCTGTTGGGCCTCAGCAAACTACAAACCCCAGAATTTCACAGGAGGTTGAAAATGGAATAATAGCACTGTAACAGTGCAGTGCAGAAAGGCCCTCTGAGCTATTCTGGGGCAGCTGTGCATCGTGGGTGGCTGGAAATGTGCTCACATATTGGACTGGGGAACTGTTTGTATAAACAGACTGGATACCTCCTTGCGCACAGACACAAAAAGAACAACTGTCCAACAGAATTTGGGCCGTACTCTGAAGGTCCAAAACATTTCTGGTGGACAGCTATAAAGTGATAATTAAAAACTGTCTCATACAACTGTTAATTTATGCAAACAAAAATTAGCGTTATGTGAAAGTGATTGTTTCACCTTTATTAAATAACAGCTATGCTTCATGATATGAAATACTGGTAAATTTAGTGTGCGTCCTATGCTCATGGATGCTCACTGACAAGTTGCTACTCGGAGTCCCTCTTCCACTCCCTGCCTTTGATTTGTTCTGTTGTATAGTTCCTAGCCCGAGTAATGTAAAAGTAATTACCTCTGTTTGGCTTATGCCTTCTTGGTGTAGGCATTTGTTAAGTCTGAACAGTTTAGCTAGTAAACAATCGTTGATGAATGTTTGAGTTTTTAATTACGTATTTAATTATGTATTTTAAGATTGTTTGATTCTTTTTAATTGTTGATTGTTTAATTATGTTTTAACATTTGTCTCCTGTGGGTTTTTAAGTATGTCTTTTTAATTATTGTAAGTTGCTTTGAGTCCCAACCTGGGGAAAAAGCAGAGTATAAATAAAGATCATCATCATCATCAAGCCATTTAGAGTCAACTTTGGAGAGAGAAAAAAATTCCCTCCTAAGTAATGGAATCCTTTACATGAATCCTTTACAGTCAACACATAGGTAAATCCAACTGGTTCAGTGGGTCTACTCTGGTAAATAAGATTTAGTCCATAATGTCCCATATTATTCTTGCATCCAATTTCAGGTTGCACCTTGTGGATAAATACCCTACTAACAGTTCTGATACACCTGCCAGTATCAGTAGGTATCAAGTACATTCCTACATGTGCAGACCAAACCCTTCGAGTATCACGACTTGGTTTAAGAACATCTTGAAGAAACATGCGTCAGCGACTGCTCAAGGTAGGAACAATGCGCTTCTATCAATTTTGATTAATACTGAGCCTTTTCTGAGTGCCCCCTTCTGGTTGTTTGGAGGGGGAAAGAGAGAATTTAAGAAAACTGGGGTTTATTGCTGTTTTATGGCACAAAAATGTAGTTCTATCAGTTCTTTACTTCTGTGATTTCGCTCCACATAAAAGAATTTATGGCTGTTTGCTGTTGAAATCATCAGGTTGGTAAATTATAACTCAGACATTCATCGTTGTTAATTTTTCTTTCTTTTTTTTTTAACTGCTGTTATTATTCCTGTTTTATTGTTTTGAGTAACCTTTTGTCATACATTTTGTATTGAACTTTTGACTTCTGTTGGTCATGGGTTTTTTATAGCCACTTGCTAAATCAACAATAAAATAAAATATAGACTAGCATGCACTTGATGTCTTATGCATTTATTAGTTTCCCTGCAGAAAAGGTAGGACATTTTTGTCCAATGTGGAATAGCTACAGTCAGTTCAAGGTCACAGAAGCAGCATTGCACATGAATATGCATATTGATGCACATTGAGCATGGCCCATGTAGATGTGTGTACATTTAACTTTGCCATTCACTAGTAAGTAGGCATTGTGTAAACCTGAAAGCTTAGAGTTACATTCCTTCTTTTCTAGGAAGTATCTTTGTCATATATTATATTTTTGAACCACTAAGTTTTATAGTTGGCATCCTGCTGAACAGTTACAAATATGTAACCTAGACAGATGTATTTGCAACTGTTCTGTTTACATTATCCTCAGTGCAGGGAAGACATTATGAAATTGACTCCGAGCAATGTAGGAGGCACTGGAGGGAAACCCTCCTGATTTTCCCCCCGAAACTATTATTGGGAGCGTTGAAGGGCTTTAGCACCCATAAAAATAGATTTGGGAGCCACTTGTAGCCCACAGGCCACACTTTCCACATCACTGCTATTGTTGGTGTGTGCCTTCAAGTCATTTCTATGAAGGGATGTCATGTTGAGGAGGGAGCAGGCTTGTTCTCTGCCACTCCAGAGACTAGGACAAGGAGCAATGGGTTCAAGCTGCAGGAAAGGAGATTCCACTTGGACCTCAGGAAGAACTTCCTGATGGTCAGAGCTGTCCGGCAGTGGAATCTGCTGCCTCGGAGTGTAGTGGAGTCTCTTTCTTTGGAGGTTTTTAAGCAGAGGCTGGATGGCCATCTGTTGGGAATGCTTTGATGGGTGTTCTTGCATAGCAGGAGGTTGGACTCAATGGCCCCTGGGGTCTCTTCCAACCCTGTGATTCTATGATTCTATGATTTTTGACATGTCATCAAGTCATTTCTGACATAAGGCCCGTAAAGTGACCCTAAAGTGATGCTGTCATGGAGTTTTCTTGACTAGATTTGTTCAAAGAGGTCTGCTATTGCCTTCCCCTGAGGATGAGAGAGTGTGACTTGCCCTGGGTCACCGAGTGCGTTTCCATGGCTGAGTGACAGTTTAGTAATCAAATCACTATACCATGTTGGCTCTCCAACCCTGTTTTACAATTATTATAAAATTATTTTTAAGAGGGCGGCTGTGTGACTTTTTATCGTCTCCCATTTAAAAAAAAAAATCTTCAAGGTTGTAATTCTCCCAGAAACTTATTATTTTTTTTGGAAGGGAGCAATACATAGGAAAAAGAATGTAAACTGTACAGATGCTATTTTTAGCACCAAATAAGGAGATAATATGAACATGCAAAAAATCAAGGATGACACCAAGCAACCAAGTTAACAGGAGACTGAAACAAGCCAGAGAAACACATTTTCATTGCAGCTCTAATAAGCAAAATCCAAAGTCAAATCTAGGAACTGCCTTACATGTAGGCAGGCTCATCAGCTGTTCCGTGCTAAAATGCATGCTAGATTCCACTCAGTGAAAACACAACATGAAAAAACATTTTCTGAGATGTAACCAGGTGGTGACGATGGGTGCATACTCTGAGAAGGAATGCATCCAGAGATGTATACACAGGCACTGTGGGTGGGTGAGCAGACAGTACTGAGCTGCCCACAAATATGCATATTGGACCGGTGAACATTTCACAGGTGAAAACTGGGACATGTGTGCACAAGCAACATCACAGTGCCGTCAAGACTGCAAAAGTTATTAATAAGAGAACACAGATAAAGCAGGAGAGGGTACAGCAGTTTGCTTTTGCCTACATCCACAGGGAAGGGCAAGATTCCACCCTTCCTTTCCCCTCTCTAAGTTGACTGGGTGCAAACTACTTTTGCATTTTGAAAATAATTTGCAATTTAGGTAAGCAGAGGAGAAAGGGGGAAGTGGAAAGAAGAGACAGAAACTAGGACAATTTTTAAGCAGCTGAAAAAAGGAGGATGCCAAAGAATTAATTAGGATTGGCTCTGCCTAATTGGGACAGCTAGAGAGTATGAAAATGAGGAAAAAGAGCCAGGTTAAAAAAAAATGTACATGTGATTATACAAAACGCTGGCCAATTCAACATGTGCAGTTTTAGGTGGTGAAACCACTAAAATGGTTTGCAGGAATATTATTATATCAAAATCTCTTTAAAACATACCTAAGTGTATTATTAAAAAACAAAAATTAAACATGCATCAGCCAAGACGACTAGCAGACACAGAAGCAGAATATGAACAAATAAGGAAAATATTTGTATATTTAAAAGATCTTAATTGCTCCTCTCAGAAGAGGCAAGTTTTTTTTTAAAGTATTGGCAGTTCCTTTTTCTCAAACAAAACAAAATTTAAAGGCACTAGACACAAACTCCCCCACAAACAATTTGTCCCAACTTTGCCAAGCATAATTTCATAATAAGTCCATTAACACTACAAATGTAATCTAGTGCTAACAAGCAGAAAAAGAATTATAGCTATTGGTTGCTTTCCAATGTTAATCAATGGGAGGTGCAAAACTTTAGATATCTGCATCATACTTTGGAGTCAAAGTAGACATTTAGATTGGCCTGAAGCTAATTTGGCCTGTTTTTCAATTATTGGATTGGAATCCCAAACAAATTTTGTGGTCAGGGCACACCCCTAATTTAATTCCAGGGTCAGTTAAACTATACTTGGTTCACTGTGAATTTTGCCTAAGCATGAACTGAAGCAAATTGGAGGAGAATATTTGTACTTTCTTCTTGAATGATTCAACTTTTTGAACATTTTCAACTTTTTGAACATTTGGCAAGAGTCAATTATATATTAATTCTCCATTATGCAAATACATCTTGTAAAAGGGACATGGATTGGGGATTCTCCTTCTCTCTCTGATGATCCATATGGATTTCCACAAAGGGAGTAATAAGTATATTTGGCACACACAACTAAAATTAACATTAAGCATACAATATTAGCAAGATAATGTTCTGGGTCTGGAAGAACACTTCAGTTGTGTCACCTTTGCCCATTCACTTGCCTTCTCCCTTTGGCCATAATCCAAGTGGAAAGTAAGTATGGGATGTTGTCAGATTTAAGTCATGAGACAAAACAAAAGACAACAGCAAACATTGGTCAGCAGCTCTTTTCCTGGCTGATGGGCTGGGTGAGATTGGCCTCTCCTTTGTCATATAGGATGGCCACTTAACACAAGAGGGAAAATGCATCATGGAAATGAGAACCAAACAGAATGGGAATTTGCATAAAATTTTTCATGTGCTAATCTATTGACATACATGGAAGTATAGTAACATACAGTTACTGTAATTATGCAGTTATACCATACATCTCTTAATTGGAGATCTCTCATTCATGGGGGGTCACCCTATGTCAAAGCTGACTTGACAGCAGTCAACAAGAACAAACAATACATCTCACCAGAGAAACGTGAATAGGGAACCTATTCTGCATTGGTTAGGCCTCATTTGGAATACTGTGTCCAGTTCTGAGCACCTCAATTCAAGAAGGATGTCGACAAGGTGGAATGTATCCAGAGGAAGGTGACCAAAATGGTGAAGGGTCTCGAAGCCATGAAGCCCTATGAAGAACGCCTATGGGAATTGGGTATGTTTAGTCTGCAGAAGAGAAGGTTAAGAGGGGACATGATAGCCATGTTTAAATATTTGAAGGGATGTCATGTTGAGGAGGGAGCAGGCTTGTTCTCTACCGCTCCAGAGACTAGGACAAGGAGCAATGGATTCAAGATGCAGGAAAGGAGATTCCACCTGAACCTCTGGAAGAACTTTCTGATGGTCAGAGCTGTCCAGCAGTGGAATATGCTGCCTCAATGGAGTGTGGCGCAGTCTCCTTCTTTGGAGGTTTTTAAGCAGAGGCTGGATGGCCATCTGTTGGGAATCCTTAGATGGGTGTTCCGCATAGCAGGGGGGTTGGACTCAATGGCCCCTGGGGCCTCTTCCAACTCTATGATTCTATGATTCTATGAACCTGTGAACAAAGTCAGGGCTTATTCAGAAGGGGAAAAAATATCTGGAGTTCCCAGTTCTTTTTGCCTGCCTATTTCCAGGTTTGTATCCAAACTCCTTCTTGAAATTTCCTAGGTTTTCCTCACTCCCACCTCCCATGTGTTCCTCTCCTTCCCCTTCCCACTGACCGTGTGTCATATCCAGTCTTGTACAACTTTCAGAAATTGATTTTTACTTATTGCCACTGAATCTTTTAAAATTGTTACTCAAGACTGATAGTCAAAAGTGCTAAACTGCTTTAGCAATAATTACACTAGTTAAACATTAGGATCATTTTGCTTTGGTGCAAACATTCTTCTTGCCCTCACTTGATCTCTGTTAAATCTATGTCCTGGAAACAATAGCTGTGTTTACTGGCCACAGCCATCTAAACTAGTGTCAAGATAGTACAAACACACATCCAAGTAAAGATACATTTTATTTCAGAAAATGCTTGGTTAATTTAAACTGACCTGGGCCGTGGGAATGAAAAGTCCTTTGTAATTCCGAGAGTTCCCTGGAAATAATTTAGGATGAGGAAAACACCATGTTGATCTCCAAAATAAAATTGGTTTGTATAGGAGGAAAACCTGGAACTTTCAGAAACTTTTTTCTTGTGTGGAGGGGTTCTCAGTCTGCTGTGCAGGTATTACAGGCTGATAGACAACTTCAAGTCTCAGATCTTCCTTTTTAATTTTGAAAGAAGCCAGATGGAAATTGAAGAACCTTCCAATTGTTATTATTACCAGGGGTGTCAAACTCTTCTTGGGCTGCATCAGTATTATGGTTGCCCTCAAAGGGCCGGTTGTATCTGTAAGACTATAAAAATGTGTCTACTCTTTTAGCATATTAAATAATTGCCCCTGCATTCAATTATTGCTGGTTTTAGTAATAACTAGGTCTGAAAGTAGAAGTCTAGGAAAAATAATGGCAAGCAGATATTCAAGTGTACAGCTATTGTACAATTTATTGAAAAAAATGAGTTTTGAAAACTGAAAGTTATTTTTTTAATTGTTAGACAAATATTACCAAGCACTGTTTATTACATTAACTTTGTTTAACTTTTTGGTCCCAGTTGAGAGAGCCAGAACAAATAATTAGACTCTGATCTTTGCCTCTTTCTGCCTCCCTACCCCTCTCTGTACCTGGTGATCCTCACCCCCACATTGCAGACCCCCGGCTGCCAGTATTCTGGAGAGGGGCCCAGCAGCAAGCACTTGCAATCTACTTCTGACTGCTCCTCTTTCCAAGTCTTGCAAGCCATGCAGAGTGTTGCCATGGAGCTATTCCTTTTCAGAATACCGGCAGCCGGGGGCCACGATGTGGGGATCGGGTTCGCCAGGCAGGGGGAATGCCACAGCTGCAGGAGAGGTACAACGGCCACATGAAGTGGCCTGGCGGGCCAGATTCGGCCCACGGGCCTTGTGTTTGACACATGTGACATACAGGAAAAGACAACACTAAATGCACTTGCTTAAGCCCTCTTGGCTTCCGTAAGGCTTAACAGCACATGAGGATACTGCTGGTTCACATTCACTGTGAGCACCTGGATCCAGTTATGCCACTATCCTTGAAAACAAACCAACTGAAAGGCCATCCTTGTCGGCTGGCATAGCAGGAAATTATCCTGATTTCTTTAAAAAGAGAGTGAGTGATGCAGGACGAATGCCTCTGCTTTTCCAAAATAATCAACACCGGGGCTTCACCTCAACATTTACTCAGCAACGGGGGAGCATTGTCTTGGTGCGGCCATTCTGTTCCATTGACTTTACGGGGTTTGAACAAGGCACGACAGGATACCGATGTGCATGGAGAAGACATCGTGTTCTGGGCTCACATGCCAAGTGTAAACATTTGTACTGTCAAAGGGCAAGCTTTCATTTCAGGCTCTCAAAGCACCAGGATAAAATATTTCCTTTGGAAGATCTCACACATCATTTTGGCTGGATAAACACACGCACTGATCCTCCACATCTGGGTGGCCGGCTCTCTTCCTCTCAAAGCTTTGCATCAGTGTATTGATTCTTCCGAACAGAGAATACAACAGAATCCAAAATCCATGAGCACTGGTTTTTCCTCATCAGGTAAAGATGTTAAGGACCATACAGGAGAAAAATAATGACAACATCAGGCACAGGCCTACGTTCCGTCTGAGATATTGACAGTTAAGATGGTGTCGAGGGATTTCAGTGCAGGCATGTGGGAACTGGGGACAGAGTGCAATAAAAGAAAAGTAATAAAATTTCAACTCCATTAGCAACAGAAAAGTGACTTCACTTCAGATCCAGCTGTCTCTGCCTTCTGCAAAGCTAACTGCTCCTTTCTTAGGCAGAGAACACTGAATTTCTCAAAAAATCTCTATAGTGTTATATCTGCAAAAAGTTTTAAGGTGCTACATAGATAAAACTTGCCAAATTGTAGTCCAATGAAAGACAGGCCATTTCTGCATGAGACTGTTATAGCACTATGATTCCACTTTCAACATCCTATGGAATCCCGGGGCTTGCAAACTGCAAAACCCGGGATTCCATA
This sequence comes from Iguana delicatissima, assembly GCA_948472985.1. NCBI lineage: Eukaryota > Metazoa > Chordata > Lepidosauria > Squamata > Iguanidae > Iguana > Iguana delicatissima. The sequence goes on from CAOKZL010001599.1 coordinate 96,789, forward strand.
CAATGTTGAGAGTGGAATCATAGTGCTATAACAGTCTTATGTGGAAATGGTCACAGTTACAAATGAGTTGAGTCCCAGTTCTTTGGTTCCCTCTTGTTTAGGATTCTTCTGTTGCAGCTAAATTTGGTATATTGAAATCCAGGGGAAAATACATACATTCAATGATAGGTGAGCAGATGCAAAATACAACAAAATCCAAAATCCAAAACCAACACGTAGTGATATCTTTATTGGGCCAGCTCCAAAGCATAAAATACATCATGTAACCTTCTGAAACTTCACTGGCTTCTTCATCAGAAGATGCTGACAGATTGACCAGAATGATAGGAAATGTGGAATGGCTGCTGTCAGGACCACTCTCGATGAATGGTCTGGTTTTGAAAATGTCTTTATTTGATCGTTCTGCACATCTTCTCCTCAGACAACGGGGACTTAGAGGTTGGACACTTTGGCCCTCAGAAATGGCAGCGATATCCAGCAGATTTCAAAACACCACACTACTTCTGAGTTGTGGTAAAGCTGTGGATATCTCAGCAAAGGCAGCAGTATCATAAGGCAAAGTGAGGCTGCTGCCATTGGGAAGCAGATTCAAGAGGGACACTGGGGTGGCTGGAAAACGGTGTTGGAACTGGGAGAGCACCGTTGCATGAGGAGGTTGGGAGTATGTGTTCTCAGGAGTGTGTGTTCACTTTCTGGAATGGGTGACTGAGTGTTTTTATGAATGTTTTGTAAACAGATACAATCCCTGTGGCAGCCATTTCATACCTTCCAACATTTCATACCCTCTTGGCAGTCAAAAACTAGGACCAAGTAACATCAGAGTGCAGTAAACATGTCAAACTTTAATTAATGAGGAAGAACACACAAGCTAGGAGAGGCTGCAGCAGTTTGCTTTTGCCTGAGCTAACAGGGAAGGGAAAGACTCCACCTCCTCCTCTCTTCTCACCTTGCTGACACAATTGAGGGGAAACTACTTTTATATCCAAAACTCAGTTTACAGCAACTAAGGTAGACTGAGGACAAAAGGGCAAGGTGGGAGAAGGAAAAAGAAACTGGGTCATTTTAAAAGCAGGTGGAAAAGTGGGATACTAGAAGGTTAATCAAGACTGTCCCTACAAAACCAGGGAAATTGGAGGGTATGACATTTTGTGATGCCCTGTAATCCTTTTTTTTTCCTCAACTTTTTTCAATGTGGATTGTAAGCCTAAAGGCAAGGAAATGTCATATTAACTATTTGTAAGCTGCTTTGGGAAGCTTTTTAGCTGAAGAGCGGGGTATAAAAACCAGGAAGGAAGGAAGGAAGGAAGGAAGGAAGGAAGGAAGGAAGGAAGGAATGTGACTGAGTTATTAACAAAGTAACATAGGCCTGGATCTCATTGGTAAGTCCCAATTAGAATAGCCATGGTGAGTAAATAGCGGAAAGGTGAGTCAACACATAAGCAGATCCCACTGATTCAGTGGAACTACTCTAGTCAGGACTACCAGTAGGGCCATTTCCGCACTACACCATTATGGTGCTATTATTCCACTTTCAGCATCCTGTGGAATTCTGGGGCTTGTAGTTTACTGAGACCAAACAGCTCTCTGGCTGAGAATTCTGAAGGCCCCTCCCTAAGCTGCAAATCCCAGAATTCCATAGGATGTTGAAGGTGGAATAATAGCACTATAACTGTGTAGTGTGAAAATGGTCTAGGATACAGGTCAATATGAGATAACATCCATGTTTTTTAAGAGAACAAACAAGAAACACACCAGACCTTGCATATTATTTCTCAAAAAGTAAGATTTTCAGTCCTTATGTGAAGTCCTTGGTTCACACATTCACTGAGAAAATAATAGTAAATTAATAAATTTGCTAATAAGTTAACCATTCAACTAGAGCAGCAACATATTACTGTCTTCTAAACAGAGATCTCTTGTCTATCTCAGTGCAGCTTCTAGGGGTACCTCACACACCCCATTCCCTTAAGTTCAGGAGAGAGTTGCCTTTGCTCCAAACTGTGGATCCCAGAAGAGATGGGGGAGAAGAGGTATAAGCCTCCCTAAGGCTAGGTTGGGGAGTTTGAGCACCCCTGAAATGATCTGGCAAAACTGGAACACCAAGACTCATGCGTAATTGAGCCTTCTCTGGAATGATCTGTCGGAAGTGTACTAAATAATAGAGGACTAACAAATATTAAGACAGCTGTTGTTATTGAGCCCTCCCTGGAATAATAAAGGCTGCTGCCATCTATTCTAGGCACACTTGCTTAGGAGTAACCTACACATTGCACACAAGGAGAAGACGTCTACGTATGCACTGTGTTTGTAACAGTCTTTATAGCTAAGGCTGTTTCAGTGATACTGGAGGGGGAAAGTAATTTGTCCTTCCCCTCTGCAAGTGTCTGTAAGGAGGCAAAAGTAATAGCAACCTCCTTGCTAACGATGAGCCTTCCGTATACCTTGAAAACAATTCTGGAGAACCTGCTGCAAACTGGCGGCTCCCTCCATGAAGAACATTTCAGAGATATCTCCATCTTGTTCCCTAGCCATTAGTTGTTAGCTTAACAAAAATTATGGCCATGCCTACATTCATTACAATATGCTCTCTGAAGCTCCCACAGCATGATGTAAGTAATCTTATACCCTTGATAAAGAAATGTGCAGCTTCTGGTTTAAATTGTTAGTGGCATTGTTTACCAGAGGAGGCAGCGTTCGGTCTCAAACATCAAATTATTGTGAGAGAAGTTTACCTTGACATGAAATATACCATTATTAGATGACATACAGACAGACAGAGTCAAATCCACCAACAAGACGTTCACAACTCTGGTTTTAAAAAGCGAGAGACCATTCAACCACAAAGCATCTTACACATGTGATTCTTATTACATTATTACAATGACATTAACAAAGGGCGTGCCTAAACTTGAGGAAAACAATTCCCCTAGTTTGCTGTGGAGATACCAGCTTGCACTATAAAAACGCTTATGCAAAGGCAGCCCCTGGCTTCCATTACACCAAAAGCATTTAATTTTGATTGACAATGGATAGCCTTGCTGGAATTAACTGGATTTTTCCAGCTTTATCCATACTCTCCTACATTTCACAGACAAAAACCAGGATACATGTGGCCAAGCAACTTCAGCACAAGGTCAAGATGGGAAAAGTTAGGAATGAGGAAGAACATTCAAGTTAGGAGAGGCTACAGCAGTTTGCTTTTGCGTGACCCTGCTAGGAAGGGAAAGACACCCTACCTTCTCTCCTCACCTCCAGTGAATTGAGTGCAGGCTACAACCAGAATCCTATATGGCCATTATGTAACTCCAGTGCTATGGAGTAGATTCCAGCCAGATCACCACCAAAGCCCACTCACTGGTAGGCAGCTGCTGGGATCAATGGAGGTCCATTTGCTTGTTGATTTAGAAGCAACCGCCTGATGTTCCTACTCCCTTTCGTGAGAAATCTCTGGCATGACAGGCAGAAAAAGGATCCCTGTTGCAAATTTCCCTCATACCAGAGATCGCTCACCCAAGCAGGGGGAATGATCACTACAAGAAGCTGCTTCTCAGTTGGCAGGAGAACAGACCCCTGCCAATGCCAGTGTCTACTTACTGGTGAATAGAATTTGGGAGACTTTCACAGTCCCTGTGTAGTAACCCCTAAAGAGTATGGTGTAGTGGTTTGAGCATTGGACTGTGACCCTGCAGTCCAGGGCTCAGTTCCCTTCTCAGCCATGGAAACCCACTGGGCAACCTTGGGTGCATCATAAACTCTCAACCCCAGAAAATTCCATGGTAGGTTCACCTTAAGGTCACCATAAGTTGGAAACAACTTGAAGGCACACAACAACGAAAAATGTAACCCCTAAGCTCATACCAAAAAGATAAATAAAGAAGTCCTTGAGCAAACCAACAATTCCCCTTTCAGCCATGGAAACCCACTGGTAATCTTGGGCATGTCACACACTCTCAGCCCTGGAAAACCCTGTGATAGGGTCACCTTAGGGTCACCATAAGTTGGAAACGTCTTTAAGGCACACAACGACAACAAGAGCAAATCAAGACTGAATTTTCCCAAGAAGCCAAGATGCTTAAACTGAGATTATCATGTTTTGGACATGTCATGAGAAGACATGACTCACTGGAAAAGGAAATGATGCTTGGCAAGGTAGAAGGCAGCAGAAAAAGGGGATGAGTCCATTAAGACTCAGTCAAGGAAACCACAGCCTGAAGAGGGCTGTGGACAACTCAGTGACTTGGAGATGTCTCATTTATCAGGTTACCATAGGTCAAAGTTAATTGATGGCAGTTAAAACAACAGTTGCTCACAGACTGCCATTCAAATACATAACTAGGTATATGCAGAGACGCACACACACACACACGGAAAGTCTTTGCAGGTTGCAGTAACCAATCAAGTAAGGCCCACAAATTATCAAGCTGCTGCTCTCCCAGGTGAACTAGAGATTCGCACACAGCCCTTTCCTCTCGGTTGGTGCTGAGCTCACCAGAACTGGACAGTTTGGATCCCTGTCACCTGCCTGGACAGGACCCATGAAAACTGAAAATTCAGAGTCAGGTCCTGAGATCTAGTAACCCTGGTTGTTAGCATGGCTGGTGCCTGCTTTTCCTCGGCTTGGGTCTCTGGGCCAAGGCCACTTCACAGGCCCTTTCTGCAGCTTACTTTTTCTCAGCGCTGGGGTGCGGGGATAGCGCGAGCAGCCTCCTGCGAGAGGCTCTCACGTCCCCACTGCTTCAACTCCACAGCCACTGCCTGCTAGTGAGCAGGCAGTGTGAGGGCTCCTCCTGCTCCTTCTGCAGATTTTCCCAGGCTGCGCTGGGGCAGGAAGCACGAGCACTGTGGCTCTGGAGGCTTCACACACACGGTAAGTGCACGCGGGGCCCTGGAGCAATGCGCGATCGCACACCATTTTCGGCTACAAGCCAAAAATGAAATAGTGCGCAATTCACGCCTGCCAGCCCTTGTAGCATTGCACAATTGCGAGTGCGTCATGTGGATCGCTCCTCGCAATTGCACGACGCTCCAGAGTCACTTTCGTATGGCAAATGCCATGCAAAAAGGGCCATACTAGTGTAATTCATTATTTCATGATGGCTTCTGGCCTGGCTTTGTGGGCTTTCTTGGGGTTTGGGGTTCCCTTAGATCTTCTAGGAGCTCAGATCTCTCATAAGAAATCCTTCACTTGTGGGACTTGAAGGAGGTCTTATATAATTGTGCCTCAAATTTTGTGGGTTGGAAAGTGACTGTCTTGTATTTTTGTTGTGTGCCTTCAAGTCATTTCTGACTTATGGCAATCTTCACATGAAGGTATCACAGGGTTTCCATGGCAAGATTTGTTCAGGGGAGTTGCCTTTGCCTTCCTCTGTGGCTGAGAGAGTATGACTTGCCTGGTAGGTTTCCATGGGAAATCATATTGGCAGCTCCCAAAGCCAGTTGTCCAGTTCAAAGATGAATTTAAAATGAATTTAAAGTGAGGTCCACATCAAGCATGGACATGTTAAGTGAAACTCAGAAGCCATTCCTATCTCCAAATAAACAAAAGCTGCGAAAACGCCCCCCGTTCTAACCCGGTTTACTATAAACAGATAAAAAAAATAGATAGATACGCACACACACTCAGCACAAATTGGGCTATAATTAACTGTTACTGCTTCAGGAAAGATGAGAGTCACAGTTCTGAACGTTACCGTGCATGCGCAAAAACTCTGTGAGTAACGCACCGAAGCCATCTGCTACAGCATAGCAGCCAGAAAGGCAAATGGAATGCTAAGCTGTATTAAGAAACAAAGAGCAAATAATATGGAATTGGTAATAATAGCCAACTAGAAAATGCCAGTCGGATCTGATTCAGATATCTGTGAGATATACGAGTGGCAACTGCCTCGATCATCTCAGCTGCCATGTGTGGGAAAGAAGTGAAGACTGCAGTCGCACATCCATGGTGTGACCCCCAAATTGATCTGATGTGAACTATGGGTGATGGTTCCAAGTCCAACTCATCAGCAAAGGCAGTCCCAAACAGAAACCCCTCAGAGCCTGGGAAAGTTACTTTTTTTGGACTATAGCTACCATAATGCCTTCGGACTGCCTGGGACATTTTGGGAGTTGTAGTTCAAAAGAGCAGGTTTTTTAAGCTCTGCTCCTCATTTTGGTATATGATGATTATATTGAGCCCATTGTACTTTGGATACATCATGTGACAACATGACTCCTTGGAAAAGACAATAATGCTCAGCAAAGTGCAAATCATTAGGGCCATTTCCGCACTAGACAGTTATAGCGCTATGATTCCACTTTCAACATGCTACGAAATCCTGGGGTTTAAAGTTTCGGGAGGGGCCGCTTGGCCCCTCCCGAAACTTTAAACCCCATGATTCCATAGGATGTTGAAAGTGGAATCATAGCGCTATAACACTCTAATGCAGAAATGGCCTAGGAAAAGAAGAAGACTGCATTACAGGTGCATAGATTCAGCCAGGACCATAAGTCTTCAAGACTTGATCACAGCTGTTGCTGACTAGGGTTCTTGGAGAGCTTTCGGCCATACAGTCACCATAAGTCAAAGCCTACCTGACAGCAAATAACAACCAACATGTATATAGACTATATACACACACCTCCATTGAGATGATGGTAGAAGGTCCAAAGTACAATTCCCTATATCTCTAGAAAAATAATAATTGAAAAAAGTTCAGGTAGCAGATGATGGACAAGACTTCTGCTGAGGAGCAAACTGAGATAAAACCTTTGTACCATTAACAATAGAGTGAATTATTTGTTGTTGTTGTTTTAAAGCAAATAGAAAGGGGGAAAGAGACAGGATGGGGAAAACATGCACAGTCTGGCCTGGCTGTAATAGTGATCCAAATTAGCCCCACAACTCCATCTAGGAGGTAAGTGCATGAATCAGAGGAATCATATTTCCTTTGGCTCTGGATATTAAGATAACTGCTGCTATTCAAAATACCCAAGTTGGACCGCATTCATGGTTTTGACCATCACAAATTTGATTATTCACGAGGCGTGCACATGCCTTGTCCCTCCATTCTTTTCCTCCCATTCCCTTGTGTTTTGCCGGATGGGGAGAAGGAAGGCAAGCACCTGGACAAAAGGCAAGAGAATGGTGGGGAGGCACATACATGTGCCTTCTTTCTCCCTTCTGGAGCTCCCTCTCCCGTTCCCTTGCCTCTGGTCCTGGTGGACAAAAGATAAGGGGATGAGAGGAGGGCCCGAAGGGAATTGGAAGACGATCAGGAGTGAGGGAGAGTTATTAGTGGTTTTTTCACCTTGATGAGAGTTCTGCACCCTGAAGCCTCGCAAAAGTGGAGGGACCATTGTTGTGAAGTCAGACACTTTGGAAAAAAGAGAAAGGAAATCCTCTATGATTAAGAATCAGCAGGGCAACCAGAGCAAGGTTAGCTAAGCTGCGTACCGTACCTTTCCGTATTTGGCTGCAGAGCTCCTTTTGAGGTGTTAGAAGTAATGGGGTTCCTCTTTGGTGAGATTTCTTTTATGTGCTAACAGAGAGTGAAGGAGACTGAGGGAAGCCGGTAAACAGAGCAAGATCTCGTATTCAGAGAGGGAAGGCTAATTTACAAGAAGAAGAGTATTTTGGAACCTCTATTTACTTTTTCTTCAGAAACCCGTTGGAAAGAACAGGCAAACAGAAGCTATATTTTCCCAAAAAAAAAAAATCTATAGAAGAGAAAAACAAGCAACTAGAAATAATTAATTTTGCTTAAATAAAAAATCAATGAGAGGTTGGGGGATCCTGGATTACACCCATTATTCTTTTCACATTGCCAAATCATCAAGTCGTAAAACATGGTGGAGGGATTGGAAGAAATAAAGAGGAGTTCAGCACCCTAATTCACAGACATAACAAAGCTGGTCCCAAACTCAGAGTGGCAAGTTAAAAAAAAAAATTAAAGAAAAAAAATTACAAAATTATAGAAAAATTACAAAATTATAGAAAAATTACAAAATTATAGAAAATTAAAAAGTAGAAGAAAGGGGAAAAATTAAAATACCAATCAATCAATCAATCAATAAAATGGCACTAATTGAAGAAAGAACAAATTAAAAAGTTAAGGATTAAAATATGGGGTGCAAGGGACAGGAGTGACGATGTCTCTATGAATGCTGTACCTAAAAAAAAATACATGTGTTCTGATTGGTTTGAGGAAAGCAAGCCAGACCAACTGGTGCAGTCCAGCTGAATGGTCCTTCCATCCTCTGTATCTTCCTTGGAGATAAAATGCAGTAGCAGAAATACTCAGTGAGTGCAGGGAGGACAGGGAGGGTTGCAGGGCACACGTGGATACTGGAGGGAGGGAGCCCATTGATGACAACAATGAGAACAGACTGGAGAGGATGGAAAGAGGACATGTGCAGGTGCCGTGGCAAAGGCATTCCTCTCCCTCTAGAGCAGTGGTTCTCAACCTGTGGGTCCCCAGATGTTTGTAGACTTCAGCTCCCAGAAGCCCCAGCCACTGTGGTCAATGCTCAGGGCTTCTGGGAGCTGAAGTCCAAAAACATCTGGGGACCCCCAAGTTGAGAACCACTGCTCTAGAGAAAGGACAGAGAGTGTGGCAGTGCTCTAGTGGTGGAGCATAGATCTGCTTACCTAAAGCTACAGTGTGTGTGTATATGTGTGGGTACCTTCAAGTCACCTGTCCCAGCCCTAATTTCATAGCAGCTTTTCTAAGGCAAGGAATATGCCAAGGTGCTTTTTCCAGTTCGTTCTTCTGAAATAAAGGTCATTTCTACACTGTTATACATTGTATAATAATAGCACTGTTATGGTGCTATTATTCCACTTTCAACATCCTATGAAATCCTGGGGTTTTCAGTTGAGGGAGGGGCATTCAGAATTCTCAGCCAGGGAGCTCTTGGGCCTCAGGAAACTACAAACCCCAGAATTCCACCGGATGTTGAAAGTGGAATAATAGCACTATAGCAGTGTAGTGCGGAAATGGCCATAGCTGTGACAGGCCCTTACTTTTCCCAGGCTGGCCGTTCCCAACCTGATAAGGTGCTCTGTCTTTACCAGGCAGCTCTGCCTTCCCCCTTATGACACCACCTTTATGTAAAAGGCTGGGGGTTTTCATTGTTTGTTGAGAACCACTTAATAATTTTATGGTAGCCTGTTTTCTGTGTTACCTGGTATATTGTATACAGCTCACACGGAGTCAGTGTTTACAGAGACAAACTGTAACATTCATTGAGATAACAGTACGAATAAAGTAGCGTGTAAGACTTCAAATGCAGGTTGAGAGCGGTACATTTCTTCAGCGCACTTTTTAGATGAGATAACAGGTAACTCCCTGCTCAGAAACAGTTCAGTGATATCTTTAGCCTTCCATGTAAGGCACATGTATTGTATGATAGCCCTTTGGTTAAACTCCCACCAAAGGATCTAGGTCACACTCTCTGACCAGATTCTGCTAGGGTTCAATTACTCTTCTGCCTCTCACTAGGCTTCCACCGAGAACTAAACGTCCCAAAACAGTCACACTCTCTAACTCCAGGTTCTCACTGAAGGAATCCAATACCCACAGGTATTTGGCTGTATATATTTTTTTTTCCTCTCAGCCACAAGCCCCTCCCACGCACAACTGCATTGGGTTTCTCTCCTGAGGTGCTGTTCTGGTTGCCTAGCAACCTGCTTGCAGCCTGCACTAGCACTTCAAATAGCCACACCCCCAGAACGTCATCACAATAGCCTACAGCACCTGGTATTCATTAGCAATCTCTCATCCAAGTACTAACCAGGGCTAGCCCTGCTTAGCTTCTATGATCAGCTGGGATCTGGCGCTCTTAGGGTATTTAGGTCCTTTGAGCTACAGTCATGAACTATAATTCCCTCCTGTGAAGCTGTTACTAACATTGAGAAGACACCCCCACCTCACCCACAGGCACCAACACTGGCACCAAACAAAAACTAGTTGCAGAAAAGGGAAACATCCTCAGAGCTGAGTAGCAGAGGAAATATTTGCCTATGCTTCACCCAGTCCCAAAAATTATTACTCCCAAGCTGTCATGTGCTTTTTTTAAAAAACTAAATGAATGAACATTTAATGCAAATAGGCATTTAATATTGCCTCTGATTTATTAGTCCTTCACATCAGCAATGGCAGCTTTAAGTTTATTTTCTCCTTTATGCCTGCCCTGAATTTACCTCTAGTATGTCCTACTCCCCTGCAAAGTAAATAGCTATACTCCAGGACAGAAGTAGAAAATCTTTGTCCTTTCAGATGTTTGGAATGACAGCTTCCAGAGGCCTCAGCCATCAGCTATATTTGGGAATATAGTCCCAAAGAACTGTAGAGAGAGGAGTTTCCCTTGGGGCATATTTCCACTTAAACTCTTGGAAAATTACTTTTAAGAATTGATATAATGTTATGCCGTACCAAACTGTCCTAAGATGATGCTTGAGTCCCAGAGCATCATCTTATCCCCCTGCTCTGTTATGAATGGCTTCAGGATATCATTCTTTTAGGCCATTTCCGCACTGGACTGTTATAGCGCTTTGATTCCACATTCCACATCCTATGGAATCCTGGGGTTTGCAGTTCCGGGAGGGGCCGCCTGGCCCCTCCCGGGACTGCAAACCCCAGGATTCCATAGGATGTGGACTATGGAATCAAAGTGCTATAACAGTCCAGTGCGGAAATGGCCTTAGTCAAACATCATCATTTTCCAAGCTCTGCCCTGGATTCGAGATGTATGAAAGACCTAACCACAGCCTGAAAAAAAAACTGTGGAAACATTAGCATTCTTTTAACCTTGCTCAAAATGCCTACAAATAGTTTACCTGATCACTATCCTCTGCTTTAGGCAAAACTGTCTGGGGAAAAACCATCCAGTTCACCAGATGTTTGCCTGGTAGCACATGTACCCAATCTTCCACTTTTCCCAAACTGTCTTTTTATATAATTTTCCACGTCAGTTCCAGCGCACATTGGCAAAAGACCCACTTGATAATTGTACGTTAGAGAAGGACCACATAGCTCTGTCTGTACAAGATCCTCAGAGCACTCCATTGGAAAGCCCCTTGTAATTAAGGTAGGACTGAGCCACAGCAGAGCAGCTCAAGGTTGAGAAATCCTCAATAATAAAGCATTTCTGAGTAGTGGTGTCCCAATTCCTTTGTTTGGAAGAAGGTGGGGAATAATACCAGGTGGGGAAAGATTAGTAAACTTCTCTCTCTCTCTCTGCTCTGACACGAAGATCTTGGCTGGCCTAGATGTTGTGTTGTGAAGATGATGTCAGTGTTATATTGTAAGTTGCAACAGATCAGAGGAATTTGTTGTTATGTGCCTTCAAGTCAGCTCCAGCTTAAAGCAAGATCTTGGCAAGATTTATTCAGAGGAGGTTTAGCACTGCCCTTCTTGGAGACTGAAGCCATTTCCACACTAGACTGTTATAGCGCTATTATTCCACTTTCAACATCCTACGGAATCCTGGGGTTTGCAGTTTAGGGAGGGGCCTTTGCAAACCCCAGGATTCCATAGGGTGTTGAAAGGGGAATAATAGTGCTATAACAGTCTAGTGTGGAAATGGCCTGATAGAAAGTGTGATTTGTCCAAAGTCACACAGTGGGTTCTTCCATGACCAAGCAGGGATTCAAGCCCTGGTCTCTAAGAGAAGTACTCCAACACCCAAACCATACTGGCTTAAGAGAACAACTCAGTTAGCAGTTGCATTGACAAACAAGCTATTTCACATCCTCCAACTATCTCAGTTTGGCAAGAAGAGTCCCAGTTAATCTTCTGCCCTCCCACTTATTCTGCTGATTTTAATATGTCCCTGTTTTCTCTCTCATCCTCCCACTTTCCTTCTCTGTCCTTCAGTTGCTATAACCTGAAAGTATAGTAGTTTGCACTCAGTTAACTTAGTAGTGGGGGAGAGGAAGAAGAGGCAGAACCTTGCCCTTCCCAGTAGATTTAGGCAAAAGGAAACTGCTGCCTGAACCTCTTCTTCCTCTCCCCCTCTTCTAGCAATATACCCATACCACTGTTCCTGAGTACTTCAGTTTCTCTACCACATGTATCTACCAAAGGGTTTTTTCTTCTTGAATTCATGTTTCCCTCATGCCTGAATTGTCTTCCTAGACTCCTACCGCATTGTTCAACCTCCCATTATGTTTCCAATATGTCTCTTCCTTCATACTTTTATGTGAAGCTTTTTTTCTTCTATTTTGCAATCTCTTAGTCTTCACCCAGTACCAAAAACAAAACCTGATAATGTATAACTACAGCAAGAAATGGCACATTAAAACATGCCAGTTTAGTTGTGTGGATTCACCTTTTGACTTCTAATGACTTGGAAGAGTGAAGGATGTTACAGCAGGAGAACTTGATAAAATAAGGGACCTCCCATCAGAAACAGTGAAGCAGAAACAAACAGTCTGTAACATTACTTTAAGTCATACCTCCTAACCATCTTCATGCCATCAAGTGCTTTTTAATAACAGGAACTTGATTAAACCTGATTTCTTCCCTCTCTGCTTCAGGCTCTCTTGCAACAGGGTGTCAGCTGAAACCAGAACAATTGTCCTGCTGCGTCTCTATTCCTAAAAAACTCAAGTCCATTTTTATTACTTCAGGGTTAACTGGAACTTGATTGCCTATCGCAACATTGATTTTGGCACACTTCTTTCCTGAACATGTACAATGGTACAAGCAATTCATAAACACGTTTGGCTTGCCCAGTTCTCTTTGGGAGTGTTCCTTTAGGAAATCAGCAAATCATTAAAAACCGATTCTGTGTGTGAACCAGGCAGAAAAATCCAGACTGTGTACTTGAGGAGGAGAGAAGTTTGACCATCCTATCTACACTTGAATAGCCAATATGGGGAACGCCTGCTTTACTTGTGTTCTCTGTCTGTGAAATTGACCCAATAACCTCGTGAAACAACAAAGGAAAGCAAACGGTGAAATTCACCAGCTACCAAACAGACTGATCAGCAAAATAACAGCTACAGCAAGAACAGTGTTTTGAGCTCCCATGCAAAAAGCATGAGAAAGTTGCTTTTTCATATGCTACCGTTACCCTGTGAATTGGAGGTCCCGGGAGGGGTGCCCAAACAACCAAACAAACACAACCAAAGATGGGGAAAATTAGCTGGAGCACTCTCTTGGCTAACGAGAGGCAGGGTAACTTAGCGGGGATCTTTTACCCTATGTCTAAAGCGTTGGGTCAGTGAGCAGTCAGGCAGTTCAAAATAACAATAAGATTTATTTAACAATATCAAAAACAACACAACCACACTCTTAACTAGAAGAGGAAAATAGAGTTCAAGGGGAATGGGTGATACGCCACCTTTCCTGCAGTCCTGGGGAAGCTGATTGTAGAAGAGGAAACCCGGTGTGGCGGCCGAGGGGAATTCTCTGAACCGAGCGGTAGCAAAGCAGGGTAGAAGTCCAAAGCGATCCGGCAAGAGTTCCAAAGAGCTCTCGGAACTGGGGGTTTTTATCAGGGAAAGAACGACCGTAGGCTAGTCTGGTCTTGGGTGAAAACAATAAGTTTTGAGTTGGAGACAGTGCCTCCGAAAAGTCAGAATTTAAATGATTGAGTTATGTTCCGAATTGACAATAGTATGGCTGGTATGTAGATGCGGCTAGCTCGGCAGTTAAGCACTCAGCTCGGCAGGGTGCCCTCTCAGGGCAGAGGGTCTCTTTGTTTATCGTGCATTGGTAATGAGGATGTTTGTTTTGAGAGGTCCCCTAAAGCAGATCTGGCAATCTCTGGCTTGGTTTGGTGTGAGCAGCAAATAGTAGCCATGCCTAGCTTCGCGCTTGTTCGGTGGCCTCACAAACACTTGACCGGTGGCAGAGTAGGGCCAAATTGTGATATCAAAATGATATCTTTGGTTCACCAAAGGCCAGGCCAGGCCAGTACACGGTGGTAACACTACCTCAGCACGACAAACTCCACGCCCAACTGGGAAGCTGAAGAGGAGGTCCACCCCAACAGGCCTTGGTACTTGGCCAGACTAATATATAGGGAAATACGCTCCTTTAAGTGTTGAGATCCAAGATGCTCACAGCTTTTAAATTAACAGAACCTCTAATTCAGGCGAGAAGCATCCAATGCAATTCATTTAAAGCTTGTGTAGTTTGGTGTCTGTACAATATTCCGGTCAGCAGTCTTGTTGCACTGTTTTACATTAGTTGCAGCTGCTGAGGTGTCTTCAGTGGCAGTCCCACGTAGAATGTATTTGTTGTTTTTGTCGTCATGTCAAATTTAACTTACAGCAACCCTATGAAGGAAAGGATCTCTGACAACAGTCCTGTTGTTATCAACAGTTATCAACAGCCCTGCTCAAGTTTTGCAGACTCGGGGCTGTGACTTCCTTCATTGAGTCTATCCGCCTGTAATACAATCTTCCTTTTAGCCTGCTGCCTTCTACTATTATTGCCCTTTCAAATGTGTTTTGTCTTTTCATGATATGCCCAAAGTATGACAGTCTCAGTTTAGTCATCTTGTCTTCTAGGAAGAGTTCTGGCTTAATTTGCCCCTGGATCCATTTATTTGTCATTTGGCAGTCCATAGTCTCTTCAGAACTTTCCTCCAGCACCACTTTTCAAATGAATTCCCTTACTATCAGCTCTCTTATTGCTTTAGTCTGATCAAAAAGTTATCAGTACATGAAGTACATGCCAGTTCGTTTTTGCCTGAGCCTACGGGAAAGGGTAAGATTCTGCTGCCTCCTCTCCTTTCCCCTCACTGAATTGAGGGAAAATTAGCTTTGTATGGGGAATTCAGTTTGTAGCAACTGAAGGGCCTTTCCGTGCTACCTTGTCACAGTGCTATTATTCCACTTTCAGTGTCCTATGGAATCCTGGGGTTGGCAGTTTAGGGAGGAGCCTTTAGAATTCTCAACCAAAGAGCTCTTTGTCTCAGTAAACTACAACCCCTAGAATTCCGTAGGATGTTGAAAGTGGAAAAATATCAGTATAACGCTGTAGTGCGGAAAGGCCGCCAGTTCCTTCTTCTCCCACTTTCCCCCTTTGTCTTCAGCTTACTTCGGGCCTTTCTGCACTACTCTGTTATAGTGCTATTATTCCACTTTCAACATCAGGTGGAATTCTGGGGTTTGTAGCTTCCTGAGGCCAAAGAGCTCTCTGGCTTAGAATCCTAAATGCCTCTCCCTAAACTGCAAACCCCAAGATTCCATAGGATGTTGAAAGTGGAATAATAGTACTAGAACAGTGTAGTGCGGAGAGGATCTGGGTCTTGTTAAAAGGAGCTGGAAAGTGGGACAACAAGTGAGTAAGGGGGACTGTCTCTACTGAACTGGGACAGCTGAAGGCTATGAGGTGTAAGACAAGGGAGTGTATAGTTGTCCAGCTGTGGATTCTAAATCCCACTTCAACAGACTGATGAAGAATTAATCTTATTAGCAGATTATTTATCAGTTTGTCCATCTATCTGTCTGTCTGTCTGTCTTTCTCTCTGTCTGTCTGTCTGTCTGTCTGTCTGTCTGTCTGTCTGTCTGTCTATCTATCTATCTATCTAGGGACAAAGTAAAGCCCTCGCACTGAAAATGCCTTTTGCCTGTGGATGAACTTTTCTTCTAAAATAGTTGCTTAGCCTTTGACCTTTCCACCCATGTCCTAAAACAAAAATTGAACTATATCTTTAAAAGGCTTGCCTGAAAATGAACTGTTATTACATTGCTGTATTCCAAAACCAACAGACTGTACAAAAAACCTGCTCTCTTGAGTCAATATACAAACTCAAGGATTGTGTTGCTAGTTTCCAAGCCAGCACTTGTTTGATGGGCTAAGAATATCTTTGTCTAGAACAGTGGTTCTCAACCTGTGGGTCCCCAGATGTTTTTGGACTTCAGCTCCCAGAAGCCCTGAGCATTGACCATAGTGGCTGGGGTTTCTGGGAGCTGAAGTCCACAAACATCTGGGGACCCACAGGTTGAGAACCACTGGTCTAGAACCTTAAGGGCGGTCCCATGTGCACACTACAACTACACAAGGAGCTATTACTAGGTGGCCATTCAAATATTGTCAAGCATATGAATCAGGTCAGAGCTTGGAAAAATTACTTTTTTCAGACCCAAGTTTCAGAATTCCTCAGCCAACACAATCACAGACCATGCTGGCTGGGTGACTGAGAGTGATAATTCAGAAAGTAACTTTTCTAAGCTCTGAAGCAGAACCATCAAGATGGCTTGCTGATCTTCCTCATCAACAAGTCCTGCAGTTGGAGGGAGTTCAGCAGACCTAGAATCTTTATGGGAACCTGGACTTAGCTATAGAAGATCACCTGATTTATGGCAACAGGAAAATACTGGGCATACGGTGCTAGTGTTTGAACTGCCTGTTGTTTCTTCCTTTGAGCAGAATCTCAAGTGCCACATGGAGTAGGGAATCAGTGCCGTCTCCTAGGAAGCATTGCAAAAAGACAGTGATTGAGACTGAATAGCTTTATCTCTGAAAGGCCCAAGGGTATAGCTACGGCGGAGGGAGAGAGGAGGTCACTGCACCTCAAATAAGAATTCTGCACACACACATCCAATGAAATGTCTAACACTGCAGAAAATAAGAAGATCATAAATACCTAAAACTCATATTTGCTCAGACTGTGCTTCCTTGGTAACCCTCCTGGCCCCTTTTCTTTGGATGCCTAAACTGTATTTCTGAATGCGCCACTAAAATTGTAAGTTACTGCAATGCTAGAAATTTGGACAGTAGAATCACAGAATAATAGAGTTGGGAGAGAGCATGGGGCCATCCAGTCCAACCCCCTGAGCGAAGGAATACAATGCCTTCAACAACAACACAGCGGCAATACCCCTGGTTCATCCCCTGTCAACACATTGCAACTATAAAACACACTCACACACACACACAAGCTTAATTCTCTTTTTTTAAATTTTTTTATTGATTATTAAAAAAAGAACAAAAAAAGAAAAACATCATGTGATACACAGTGAAAAAAAGGAAATTTCAACAAAAACAAGCTTACATTATTATTTCTCCCCAATTCCATTACAATCATATACTTATTCAGCATATTCTATACCATACTGCTTATATACTTTTGTTACCTATATCTAGATCTCATTCTCATTATACTCATTATTATTATAATAATTTCATTTTTAACTCTATACTTTTCCATTTAATCTATTACTATTACTAAATATGATCTTATTACTAAACATATCAAACTATTCCTAAAAGCAAACCCACTCCCAAAGCCAATTATGTTTCAACTTACTCCACCTTCCAGAATTTTAATTCTTCTTGTGGAGGTATGACACCTTCCTCTTTTATTAAGACCTTTTCCACAAATATCTTCCATATTGCTTCGAAACAAGCTTAATTCTCAGTGAGGATTTGAACCTGGATTTCCCCAACCTAGTTTGCCCCAAACTGACACATTTTCAGGGAACATGGCAGTTCCTCTGAGCACTCATTTGCTTTCCCTGCACTGCTTGCATTTGTCAAGAATCACCACTACGAGTAAGTCGGGACACGTTCACCTTCCAGTTTTTACAAGAAAGCTGTGATTCTCAGCCGTGCAACTTCTGTGCTGGACACCACTCGTGAAAGAGTCTTGTCTTACCCACAGTGTGTAATTAGTTCATATCAAATCGTCGTCCTCTCGCTGCTTGTTTTGGAAACCTTGTTTCACATCGCCTAATTCAAGGTGGCAGGCAGGACCAGCCTGCTGTGTAATTCTAGATCTGTTTTCACTTATGGACGCTGATAACATTCGCTTCAGTGTGGAGTCCTGTGCAAATGCAGCCAGCTCATCAGCATTTGAGCAAACAGTTTCTTCCTTCAGACGGGTGCTTTCCTTTCAAAGGCCAAGGCAAAATGTTGCTAGATCAATGTACTTTCACAGTCTCTGGACATGTCATCTTGATGATATGGTTACCAAGTCAACAAGATATTAAAATCTATTAAACCACCATTATAAAGAAGAAAGCGACTGGAAATGCCAGGGCAGGCAAATATTTGGTGCAGATATAGAGAATGGGATAACTTGGGCTCTTTTGGTCATGGAGTCTGCCAAACATATGGATAAAATTGAAAGTTGTGGTGGCAAATCAAGCTAAAATTTACCTTTTTAACTCTTCCCTATCTTTAAAACATTAGCTGGAGCTATTGACTACTATGTGGAAAGTCAAAGTATTCCAGACAAAGCCTTCACTGTTGTTCACAAGGGCTCTCTTTTTTCAGAGTCAGGGAGGGAGCTGACATATGATAATCTGGCTTCTCAAGATTATTTGCTTCAAAGGCAACAAAAGAATCTTCTGGCATTTTAAAGACTAACACATTGATTTTGGCTTAAGTTTGTGTGGCTCAGTGCCCACTGTGTCAGAGATGGATGAAGTAGTAATTCAGAATAGAAGGTAAATAAACTCAGGGAATACACAGGAGCCAAGAGATAGTGCCGTTGTTTTACAGCACGGGCCCTTGAAGTTCACACTATGTGGAAGAAAACTAAAGCTGCAATCTTAAATATACTTACTAGGACTCAAGCCCCTTTAGATATAGTTCTTGGGACTTTTCTGAATAAATATGCATAGGATCACACTGCAGGGGTGCTGAAATATTAAGTGAGAACAAATTATTTAGTAGCAACAGCCAGAAAACTGTATGAGATTTACAGATGCATAAGCACTGTTGTTACAGTGCTATGCAGTGCATACTGAACTGACCCTACCTTCTAATCCCAATTTACCAGGAAGCAGCTGCTGCAGTTGACAGGGATCTGTTCCCCTGTCAGTTGGGAAGTTGCTGAATGCGGTTTCTATCCCCTGCCAAGAATGAGCTCCACTGCAGCAGGCAGAAACAGACTCCTCCTCACAATTTCTGCTTTCGTAAGCCAGTGGAAAAATCAGTCAGCTGCTTTCCGATTGACAGGGAATGAATTCCTGTCGATTGCAGGGACTGCTTCCCAGTAAGTGGGGATTGGGGGATTTTCACAGTCCCTACATAGTTCCTTAACTAAGTTAAACATTCGTAACTGCAATAGACGGTTCTGATCATCACCACCACCATCATTATTAATTTATTTATATCCCACCATTTTCTCAGTTTGGGACTTAAGGTGGCTTATGACAGATTTAAAAAATTGTTAAAAATTCACAAAATATAAAAGTTAAAAAATGATTAAACTATCAAAACAATTCAAACTGGTTAAAAACATAAACCACAAAAAAGCATAACAAAGATAACAAATAGATAATCCAACACTTTCTTTACTTGGGGTGGGCCTTTTATGTTCAGTCCTCAAAGGCTTGTCAAAACCGAAAGGTTTTCACCTCTCTACTGGGAGAATTCAGAAGATGGTGCTGTGGGACTCCTGTTTGATCCCTTGGCCATAGGCGAAAGGAATCCAAAATCTATGTAAAAGATCAATGCTATGAAGGCCTAATTACATCTTGACAAGAGAGCCATGATCAGACATCACCATACTTTGATTTTCATTTGAAATCTCTCCTCCTTAAAAAACAGAATTAGAGCAGTGAAGATGGATAAGGGAGATCTTTAGCCCGTTCCCCAGAACTATTCTCTTATCTAATTTCCCCATTCCAAAAGTCCTTCACTCTGCTGGGAAAAACAAAACAACTAAGGGGCACCATCTTTTCCCAATCTCAGATCCATTGATAATGCTGAACAACAATTTCTGTCACCCCAGATGATGGGTGTTGTAGTCCATTTGAGAACTCAATGTTACAAAAGGCCATATCCCTGCTCCATCAGCATATCAGAGTTGTGTCTTGACAAGGTCTATTCTCTGGCTCTTATGAATCTCTGTGGACAGGTAACTTTGTCTTCCATGTTGCTTGACTTTATTGATCAACCGTATGTTGCAAATGATATAAAGCAGCTGCTCCGTTAGTGTCTTGATGCATCTCCATGTTCCTAGAATCTGAAGAAAAAGTTTCTGGGAGTTTAACCACATGAGTGTGTGATTTCTCCTGAACCCATATCTGTGCAAGAATGTAACCTTTCCAACCCTCTATTGTCACCCTTCTTCCTTTCCTTGGTACCTAGACCAAAATATAGGTAACGAATAGCAGACAGGAAGAAAATCACGTCATTTGAAATGTGGTTCTATAACAAAGTTCTGTCGATATGATGAACTGCTAAAATGACCAATAAATGAGTCCTAGAGCAAATCAAGACTGACTAGTCATTAGAATTCAAAATGACTAGACTTAAGAGCTTATCACACAAGGCAGATAAATCACAATTACAGCAGGATAATAGCATCTTTGCCTGGGACTTATCACATTACATCATTCCTCTTCTGTTGTTCTCCCAGTGGGAGACCATTTGGAAAGTGTTTCTTTTACAAAAGAGGTCATTAACAGTTTTTTTTGTGTTTACAAAATAAATGCTTCTGAAACAATTTCTCACCAGGAGAACACCAGGAGAAGAGGAACAATGTCATATGATAAGTCCCAGCCCAAGACACTATTGTACACCTGTAATTGCAATTTATCTGCCTGTTATAAATTCCTGAGGCTGTCGTACTTTGGACACATCATGAGATGACATGACTCACTTGAAAAGACAATGATGCTTGGCAAAGTGGAAGGGAGTAGGAAAAAGGAAGACCCTAATCACAGTTTGATTAATTCAATCAAGGAAGCCACAGCCTTGAGTTTGCATGATCTGATCAGAGCAGCTGATGACTGGAGCTCTTGGAAATCTCTCTCATTCATAGGATTACCATAAGTCAAAGTTGAAGGTCAGTACATCAGCAAAGAAACCATTCAATGAGCTCTAGATTTTGGAAGACAGGTGCCTTATTCCTGATCAAACTATTTGTCTGTCTAGCCCAGTAGTGCCTCCTCTGACAGCAGCTTCCTGAGATGCTGGGCAAAGAAAGATCTTTCTGAGTTCTTTGTAATGGATGATTACTTTAGAACTGAGAGATCTTTTAAGCAAACTTTTTGCATACAAAGCATGTTCTCTCTGGCAGATGTCCTTTAAGATGCCTTAATATCATGGACTCAGCTTCCATAAACTGCTTGGCAAACTTGAAACTTGAGGGGATTTCCAAAGCAATTTGAGTTGCAAAACAGCAAAGTCAAAAGTCTTGCTGATCATGCCCAAGATCCTGGCCACACTTTAAGTAGCTCTTGTTTTTTATTCACTGGCAGATGATTTTTTTTTCATCTGTTTGACTTATTCTTGTAACTAAATTTACTAGCATAGTTGAATTTCACATGCTTGGGTTATGAACAATCAACACAATGTTTGCTAATGAAACCTATTCTGTTGCTTGCTTGGTTGTATTTAAAACATCTGTGATGCAAAATCAACGAGGTTAGACAATTATAACTCACCCTGGTTGTTGCCGCAGCCATGAGATGATGTACAGGCAATTAATTGTTCTGGTGCTGTCCTTAGTACGGCACTGCTAAAATAGCAGCAAGGCTGTAAACTGAAGCCACAGAGATATAACTGGGGGGATTTCACACCACGCTTGACGCTGAGGACTTCTGGTTGTTGCAGCATTTTTAAAAAAATGGCTTTTAAAAGACTGGCTTTTATTTGCTAATATTGAGGAGAAGAACCTTATTAGAACCTAGCCTCACTCCCATGCACAGCTATCTGCAGGACAGATGATGTCGGGGGGTTGACAATATCTGTGGCGTTATTGCTCTTTTCCAAGTTTGTCTAAAGGAGAATTAGTTCTCAAGAGTTTTCTGGGCTTCTGCCTGTTGCCTCCACATCCATTTGTTCCATTCATTTGGAGGTATCCTTTTGCATTTGCATTAGGGCTCTTTCAAAGTTTCTATTTCAATAGGGAGAATACTTTGCTGAGAGCCAGTGTGGTACAGTGTTTTGAGTGCTGGACTAGAACTCTGGGAGAGTAGGGTTTGAATCCCCACTCAGCCATGATATATCTCAGTGGTTCTCAACCTGTGGGTCCCCAGATGTTTGTAGACTTCAGCTCCCAGAAGCCCCAGCCACTGTGGTCAATGCTCAGGGCTTCTGGAAGCTGAAGTCCAAAAACATCTGGGGACCCACAGGTTGAGAACCACTGATATATCTCCTCCTCAATCTTCATTCTTTTATCTCCACTACACTTCAGAGCTCTTCTGCTCTTCCAAAAGATTCTTGACTTTGTGCCTTTCCACACTGCACTGTTATAGTGCTATTATTCCACTTTCAACCTCCTATGGAATCCTGGGGTTTGCAATTTAGAATTTTCAGCCAGACGGCTCTTTGGCCTCAGTAAACTACAAACCCCAAAATTCCACAGGATGTTGAAAGTGGTATAATAGCAAAGTGTGGAAAGGACCCTTATCACTCTACACTGTCATAGTGCTATACTCCACTTTAACTGACATGGCAACATCCTGTGGAATTCTGGGGTTTGTAGTTTAAGGATGCAATGGTTTATTGTTTAAGGAGCAAGTTGAACATCTGTCCTGATTCTGGCTCGATATAAGGTACATCATAACACTTCAGTTTAAAGCAAAATAAGACTTCTCCCTAAACTTTCTTCATAGTCTGTATTCCTATGGAACTAAAACCCTATAATCGATTTCTTTATTTCTAACTGGCCCTATCTCAACTTTTCTTCTCGAGGTTCAATCCATTCCTATCTGTCCTTGTTTCTATTTCTATTTCTCCTTGGCCCTTCTTCTAATTTCTAACTGACCCTACCTAAGTGTTCAGCAGACAAGCCTCTGGTTTGATATCTTCTCCCCATAGGCCCTCCCATGGCATTCCAAAGGCTATTTTGACTTGCTTTGCTTTGGCTTGCCAAGCTCTTCTTTTCACAGTCAGTAATGTAGACATCTGAGAAGAGTTTCTACAAATGGGGTGCCACCACCAACATAGCCATCTCTTTAGTCACCACTTACTCCGTTTCCAGAGAAGGGTATATCTTGAGAACAGCCTGTGAACATCATCCTACCATGCCTGCTATGATACTGATGTCAGGAGGAGACCTGTAGGGAATGGTAATGACGAAGAATGAATGACTACACTCAGCCCCTGAGGAAGGAAGGAATCTTGCACAGGGAAGACTGCTGTCATCTTTTGCTAGAAAGATCTCACTGGGACCTTAATGCACATAAAAGCATTCATGTGATGCCTCTATCTCCTTTAAGCAATTTTGCCAGCTTTTCTCAAAGAGCTACACAGCTTCCATTTCTATAGCTAAACTAATTCTTCATTAAAATTTAGCTACCACCTTGTAATTAGGTCCTCTTTTTTTAGGGTTTTTTTTTTAGTTTTTTAGGGGGGTTTTTTAATCTAAATTGTTCCCAAGTATTTATGGCTTTAGTAGCATTACCAAGTGATGTTAGCTGACAATTAAGTCTGAGAAGCTTTCAAGAACTCAGCTGCCTACACAAAATGAGAAATGCTTGCAAGAGCTCCTTTGCAAGGCAAAATCTGCTGTACTTGTTACAGTCTTTATTGAAACTGTGCTTTACTTCTTTCTCAGGTTTGACTTTTCTCTGTCATTGGCCTGTCTTACTATAGCAATGCAACTATCAGTCTTCATTATCAAGATGCAAGCAAAGAAGGATGCTTATAATGCAATCCGTCTCTATTTAGGAGTCTCAAATCTTATTATCCACCATTAATATGCCCACACTTCACAAAGACTGTCACATAATAGCTATATGACAAAACAGGAATTTGGCATCCCTGGTTGTTCCACAGCATAGTTTCTCCAACTCTGCAGCAGCAGGAGTTGCATTTAACTTGTTTTCCAAATTACATATCAAAACCCCGCTAAGTAAAGTGCCACCCTACCTCATCCTGCAAAAGTCCTACAAAGGGAGCGTAAAGAATCGTGACATTATAGCAATCTGGTATGCTGTCAGGTTTTGTGATAGCTTTTGTACCTCCTAAAAATAGGATCTATGGAGTCATATGAAAACAAGGGGTGAGAAACATTTCATGGGGGTGGGTAGAGGGCAACCTGCTTCTCCAAAATGCCATTAGATTCTAGGTTGGTTTTGTTGCAACCGATTAACACGGCTATCTTTCCTCCCTGTTGGAAATTAATTTACAGAGTAGGAAAAATTCCTTGGTCAACTTGGCTTTCTTTCTTTCTATCTTTCTGTCTATCCCACCTGTCTATCCCACCCTTTGCTATCTCTCTGTCTATCCCACCTGCCTCCAACCTGGTTAAGGTTATTTGTTGCAAGCTCAGCTTCTAAGAAATAGGACTCTGCATGTGATGCTGTGATGGGGTTCCACTTGCTCACTTTGACCTTTTACTCTCAAGACCCCTCCCTGGATCTGGCATTCAGGCTTCATAGTAACTGCTCTTCTGCTCTTCTGGCTGTGTTGATCAGTGGATTCAGTATGACCAGTTCTCCCTTTCATTTCTTAAACAAAAACTTGTGTAGAAAATAAAACTAGTAAAGATTTATTATATAAAAAATAGACAATGATTCACAGCATACTGCACACAGTAACACTTTTGTCTGAGACCAAGTAGCATTTCTCCTTGAACTCTCTCTAGATCAGTGGTTCTCAACCTGTGGGTCCCCAGATGTTCGTGGACTTCAGCTCCCAGAAGCCCCAGCCACTATGGTCAATGCTCAGGGCTTCTGGGAGCTGAAGTCCACAAACATCTGGGGACCCACAGGTTGAGAACCACTGCTCTAGATTCTCAGCTCCTAACTAACCCTCTAGATTCCCCTCCTCCTAACTAACCCTCACACTCTGTTTCTGACTCCCTAACTCTATTTCATCCTGCCTCTATCTCAGTCTTTAACAGACCAGCCTCTAGATTATATCCTTCATAATATTCTGAAGGCATGATTGGCTGGCTCTAACCAAGCTTGCTCAGCCTCTCAGTGTGGTATAGTGGTGAGCTGGCATGATGTAGAGTTTGAGCGTTGGACTATGACCATGAAGACCAGGGTTTGATTCCCTGTTTGGCCATGGGTGACCTTGGGCACATCACACACTTAGTCCCAGGAAACCTTCCAATAGGTTCACCATAAGTCCGAAACAACTTGAAGACACACAAAAACAATAATTCTATCCCATGCATGGTGAAAGACAGCCACTGCTAGTTTTGCTCTTCCCAGCTGCCAATGCCCCTTTCCCAATGAGAGAATTCTTAATGTGGAGGAAGGACAGACTCCACTTTACCATTTGCAACTACCACCCAAGAGCACTTCTGTCATGGCCTGGATAACTCACAATCCACAAACTCCACTCTGAAGTAGATAGCAGTGTTTATTTGTAGCAAAGAAACAACACAGCACACTTCTTCCAAAGTCGCCGAGACTAAAGCATATATTGTGTTCACATGTTTTATACCTACCCATATAAATTTTAGGTGCACAAAGCTGTACTTGGAGAAGATCATACATTTAACATCACCTGACATCTTTAGACATTTCCCAGATTTGCAGTTGTTTACCCTCATTTCATCCTTGACACTGGAACATATTTCCTGCCCCTTATCTTAGACACTTCAAGGTCTCAAAACACTTCTGGGTACATTTGTTTTTGCCCACTCTGATCTTCTCCCCCCCACTGGGTACATTGTAGCGATGCGCAATAAAGCAATTAACCATTTGATACATTGGAATACACAAGCAAGCCTCAAACACATACATTGCTGCAATCAACGATTAATGGGGGCTACGTATCCTGACAGCTTCACAAACTCCAAAGTTCTGCTTCTATGCCTGTTGCTGTCCTATCCCCACAGCCACCTGTGGCTGCCTGGCAATCCCAAGAGAGTTCTGTTCTTTCCAAGGTACCTCATCCCCCTTTGCCAATCTCTGCTATGGCTTCTGGCCTTTGGCATCTCTTCAGAGGCATTTTCGTTTCCCCTCTGTGCTACAATTAGTCCCATCTCTCTGCTAATTGCTTGCTTTCATCCCTTTAGTAAATTATGCAACATTTGTTTGCCATTTGATCTCTACTGATTGTGTCGTAGAAACACCAGTTTGTTTGCAATGGATATCATGCCGTAGATACGTTTGGACATTGTGCTGAGATCTTGGGTGACGTAGGTGGAGGACTCTAGTCAATAATACATGTTGTCTCATTTTTCTTCGTAAGATTATGACCTTTGAATTTAAGAGTTGGGAGAGTTTATGAAAATAGCAATTGATACGGCTACAGGGGCTCGCATTAAGAGTTGAAGCTGGTCTTGCTTTATCCATTTGATTTTGTTACATTGTCATTTTACCATGTTTATGCGTTTCTTAATCATTGCAACCTACGCCAATTTTACAAAGAGGAGCAAGTGATAATGGCCAGGCAAGAGGGGCGTTCTGGGCAAAATTGCAGCACAAGTGCTCCCTGCCAGGGTGAGCGGCCCCAGAAGATGCTCCAGTATGCCAAGCATTGATGCCACAGCTGGCCTGGCTCAGTAATTTGTCAGCCTATAATTGGACATAAACATATTACAGTTGCCATGATGTAGCCACCATCACCAGATGGCCTTTAATGAAGAGATACACTTCTGCCTCACCATCAAAATATGTAAGTCAGTTGCATGTTGCCTAAAAGAAGGTGTCAACTTCTAGATGGGAAAGTCCAAGACACAGCTATTTTAAGGGCTTGTGTTCAGGATTCAATAAAAGTAGCATCTATCTCTGAGTCAGTTGCGCAATTGTTAATCTGTTCCATCACAGTTCAAGACTATGAAGAGAAAGTAAAAGTGGAATCTGGGTCATTCTCACCCTCCAGTATGAGGCAGCCTTCCGTGTTGTTGGGGTACATTAATTTTTCAGTGTGGTGAAATCACCACAAGGTGACTGAATGCAAAAATTCACAGTCAGACAGGTCCCACTGCAGTAAAGTTTGCTGTTCAACATGTCAGAAGCAACTGTTGCGTCGAAAAAGACATCCTCATTAGCTAAATGCTAGATCTTACTACCTGAGAGTGCCTACAGATCTTCATCAATGCTTGTAGTACCTTAAAAGTAATAAAACTGGCACCATAAATTCAGGAGACCAAGGTTCAGTTCACTGCTCAGCCATGGAAATGAACGGGGTGACCTTGGGCACATCACTTACACTCAGCCCCCAGAAAACCCCAGGATTGGTTTGCCTTAGGATAGCCATAAGTTGAAAACGATTTGAAGGCACATGACAACAACAACAACAAGTCAAGATTAATCTCTGCTGTCCCACTTTTTCAACTGCTTTTAAAATGTCCCAGGTTGTCTCTCCTCTTCCCACTTTCACTCTTTGTCCTCAACTTACTTCAACTGCTGCCAACTTGGCAAAAGCAAACTGCAGCTCACAGATGATGTACATACATACAGTGCAATTCATATGTACATACCAGCAGCCCCAGCAGGTAAAAGCTCCTTTGGTCAGCAGATGAGGCTTTCTGAAAAGCACACCAAGAAAACTCGTTAATGCCAATTAGGAATCCAGCTGCAGCGAATTCACTTGTCAGCAACCCTAGGTTACCATTAATTGCTGACATGATGGCATGAATTATGATGTTCCACTGACACAATGGTTTAGTTGCCAGAACTACATGTTCAATTTACAGTGCTGTAAACTCACAGGGTTAGGCCATGGGGAAATATAAACCTACCATAAGCTCTGGGGAAAAAATTAGGGGGCAACCAAAGCAACAGCTTGACAATGGCATTGCATCTACCTGGTAGTCTCTGAGAAATGCCATGACTGAGGTTTGCAATAATTCTCTCCTTCTTTACTCTTCATCTTGTTTCCATGAGTCACTTTTTATTTTTGTAAAGGACACTGCATGTTATTGCTCCTTAGAGGTGCTGTTTGACACAACAAACAATTAACAGGGGGAGAAAAATGAACCTTCATTCCTCAGAAACAGAGAAGCCATCAAAGGAAAGAACAAGCAATAAAACATCTCGGCTTCCTAAACTACAAGGGTTTGCAAAAGATTTTTCTTAATCCTAGGAGATGTTACAAAGGAACAAGCTAGGCAGAGGGGAGAAAAGAGCCAAATGACTTTCAAATTGAACTGGAAGGCACCCAATGGATTACATCATTCAGCTTCATTGTCCTTCGGCAGAGCGTTTCAGAGTTGTTGCACCGTCTTGCCAGCATGCTGTGGTGGTCGACAACTCTCAAGACCAGGCATGGATCCCCCACTCAGTGACCTTGGGTGCATCACACACTCTCAGCCCCAGAAAACCCCATGACAGGTTCACCTTAGGGTTGCTATAAGTCGAAAACTACTTAAAGGCACACAACAACAACAACAGCAACTTTTATCTATTAAATTTACTCTTCCTCAGGAATGTAGCTACCGGGGGTGTCAAAATAAAAGTGTTATCCCCCCAATAAAAATTCTGCAACCCCTTATAAAACTTTCTTTCAGTCCTCAAATTTCTTGCTTTGCAGCAATTTAAAACTTTCCTTGATCATTTAGAAATAGAGTTTCTATTTCAGGCCCCTCCCGAAACTGCAAACCCCAGGATTCCATAGGATGTTGAAAGTGGAATCATAGCGCTATAATAGCCTCATGCGGAAATGGCTATAATCCAGTGCTCATACCGCTATACCACACTGGCTCTCAGCACTACATATTTATAACTCTACTAGCGTAATTACCTGCTGTTGCTCGTGATTTTATTTTCCTCTTAAGAACTCACTAAACTGTCTTGTCCAGTACCTGTAACTTTTCCCCATATTTTCCAGTGCAATCCGTATTCAGAGTTATTTACATAGACAGTGTGGGTTCCTGAGGGAATACACTATCGTCTTCCTTGCTGCTAGGCCTCGTTGCCATTGCTACCAGCCTTTTCCAGTACCTGAAACTTTTCCCCATATTCCCCAATCCAATCTTTATTCAGAGTTGTTAACATTCAGAGGTTGGGTTTCTGAGGGAATAGACTGTCCTCCTCCTTGCTACTAGGCATTGTCTCTACAGCAACCAGCCTATTCCAGTACCCGTAACTTTTCCCCATAGTCCCCAATGTAATCTGTGTTCTCTGGTGACATTGATATACTGGCTTTTGATTTTTTTGTTGTTGTTGTTGTTTTCTGTTGAATTTGTGCAATGGCTTTACATTTTTCCGGAAGCATTTTTTGTTTTGAGTTTCAACTTTAAGATTCCACACATATGGAACCCATACAATCTACTGTGTGAGGTGAGATGACCTTGTAACTATGGCCCTTTCTGCACCTTTCTGCACCAGTGCTGCTGGTGTCGCGAGGGGATCGTGTGAGAAGCCTCTTCCGAGAGGCACTTGCTTCCCCTCTGCTTCCCTTCCGCATCAGCTTCGTGCTTGCCGGAAGGAAGCGTGAGCGCTCCGCCCCTTCCTTCCGCAGTGCAGCCGGGTTCTTTCCCAGGCTGCGCTGGGGGAGGAAGCGCAATGGCCGTGTGTCCGGAGCCTCCGCACGCAAGGTAAGTGCATGTGGGGCCTGGGAGGGGCGCGCAACCGCGCATCGTTTTCAGCAATGAGCCATAAATGATATAATGCGTGATTGCCACCTACTGGCCTCAGGATCGTTGCGCGATTGCAAGGACATCATGTGAAACAGTCCTCACAATCTCGCAAAGCTCCCGAGACCATTTCGCAACAGGACTGGTGTACGAAAAGGGCCTATGTTGTGTGATGTCACTTTAATTTTTCTCACATATGCCTCTCAAATGTTTTCTGGCATCCTTAGTGATGGTAGGCCTCATCTCTATAGCAACCGGCCGCCCTCCCTGAACGGCCAACCCCAGGATTCCACGGAATCTTCACAGCCAGCCAATCCTATGAGGTCTTCACCCGCCTGATGCAGACAAACAGACAAGCTCACTCACAAACTTTGGCTTTTATATAGAAGAAGATTATTCCACTTCAACTGCTGTGGCTGCATCCTGTAGAATCATGGGTTTTGTACTTTGGAGGGGCACTACAGCTCTGTGGCTGAGAATTCTTAATAAATCTCCCTAAAATACAAATCTCAGGATTCCATAGAAGGAAACTTGTCACTTGGAGTGGAATCATATTGTTATAATTGGGAAGTGTGAAAGGGCCCAAGAGTCATAATCTGGGTCTTTCAAATTTGTTTCATAGAAGGTATCAACTAGCATGCTAAATATCCTAAAGGCACCAGATCCGGGCTGATCTTGAAAGGTAACGATGGTCAGCCCTGGTTAGTATTTGGATGGGAGATCGCCAATGAATATCAAGGGCTGCAAGCCACATTTCAGAGGAAGGAACTGGCAAAGCCTCCTCTGGGTAATGCTTATCTAAAGCCATTTCCGCACTAGACTGTTATAGCGCTGTGATTCCATAGGATGTTGAAAGTGGAATCATAGTGCTATAACAGTCTAGTGCAGAAATGGCCTAAGAAAACTTTTATGAAAGTCATGAGGTTGCCATAAATCAGCAGGTGACTTGAAAGCCCCCACATGCATCAACCAGTACAGATTAAACCAGACTAGACAGACCACTCAATACTTCGTTTCAAGAGCCCTGTTGCCCTTTCACATTCCTCAATTAGATAATGATCACTGCTGTAGCTCTGTTGGTCCCACAAGAAGAAAAGTGATGAAATTATGTCATTTAATTAGGTAAACAGTCTCTGTTGCTTACTTCTGTAACACACACACTAAATCCAGTTTGCGTTTTGCGACCAGAGAAATATTTTTTTGTTGCCAAGGAAAATGTCCTACCACACACACTGGCCATTTCCGCACTAGGTTGTTATAGTGCTGTTATTCCCCATTCAACATCCTATGGAATCCTGGAGTTTGCAGTTCAGGGAGCGGCTCAGGATTTCCGGTGGCCTTCAAGGCCCCTCCCTAAACTGCAAACCCCAAGCTTCCATAGGATGTTGAAAGTGGAATAATAGCGCTATAACAGTCTAGTGCAGAAATAGCCACTAACAATCCTCTGACTGAGGAAGGGAGAAACACACCACCCCCAGCACTGTTACATATGTTCCTGCCCAGTTGTCATAGTTTTGCTCCTACCTACCAATGCAAATTCCTCTTTCCAATCTTGGGAGAAAGAAAATTTCTATAGCCTAGCTTTCAGTCTCATGTGTGACTTATTTAAGGCATATTTAAGGCCTTCTCCTTGGCCAAAAAGACTCCCAGAGTGGCTTCCAAATACTAACAGACCACCTTGTTAGGACTGCAGTCTAAAAGACTTGACACAAAAGGTGAAAGGGATGGGGAAGAAGAGCAGAAACGTGAGCTCAGGTACCAGTTCTTAAACTCACAGTAGATTATTGGCATGCTACATCACCATCTACATTAACCATATTTTAAGTACATGTAGCTACTTAGCAGAGACACTAAAAGAAACTCTGTTAGTGAATTGTGAAGATGCATTACAAAATATCTGCAAGAGTGCAGGATGCACATTGGTGCCTGAGGTACATGGCGACCAACACAATGCATGTTCCCTTGTCCACAATGGTCACTTTGCTGGCTCTGCTACCTAGTAGCCTAACAGTAACCCTGTGGATTCAGAGCTTACAGAGCCATCCGATTCTAATTCCCACAGATGTAAATCCACATAGGAACACATAGCTCCCCAGCAGGATTCTGCCCCTTATCACCACCACCTGGAATGGAAACACTTCAGGCAGAGTGATGGAATCATTGCTGGGAAGACCAAGAGCAGCCAGTCTCTCAATGTATTTTTATTTTATTTATATTTTTCATTTCTCCCAATGTGAGTGATTTATCCCTGCTGTTCTCCTCTCCTTCTTCTCTACAGCCTGCTGAAATCAACTTGTCTCTATCTGTGCAAGACTCTCTCTCCTCTGGTAAGGGTAGGTTATAATGAGTAGATATTCTTAAAAACACTGTTTTCAGACATTTCTAGTGATCAGGGCAAAGTGGATTAAGAATGTACCAGGCTTCTAAATTTCACAGGAAGTACCACCCTTGTTTGAGGGCATACTTCAATTGTATTTGGGTATTAACCTCGCAGCATGGTTTAGTGGTCTTAATATTGGATTAAGACTTTGAAAGAGCAAGGTTCAAGCAAGGTTCAAGGCCCCACTCAGCCACTTGAAATGCACTGGGCGGTCTTGGGGCATGTCACACTCTCTCAGCCATAGAGGAAGGCAATTGCAAACCTCCTGTGAAAAATATCTTGCCAAGACAACCCTAGGGGAAGGTCACCACAAGTCAAACTTGACTAGAAGGCCCATAACAACAGCAACCAAACCAAAGCCATGCCGATTGGTATGTCATCACAATCTCCTTTGTTGGGAACAAATCTGTAGCAGAAAGCCTCTAGATCAGATCTTTCCAAATTGTGTATAGCGACATGTTAGTGGGTCAGCTGCAGTGTGTAGGTGTGTCACATGAACGTAACGGGTGGAGGGGCTGCCTCTCCCGCCACTGCCGTGGGCTGGGCCAGGCCAGGGTGAAGGGGCTACCTCTGCCACTGCGGCTGCCACCCCAGGCTGAGGAAGACCCCAATGAGAGCGGTGGCAGGGGCCAGATTCGTGTGGAGGGTCTGCCTCCACTTACTGAATTACCGTGTCACAAAATGATGCATGTCATGTGTCACCAACATGAAAAGTTTGGAAAGCTCTGCTCTAGATGCTCAGGTCTTCTAGATTATAGAAGAATCCCAAGCGATTCCCCATGACCCAAACGCCCTGCAGTATGTAGACAGCGGGGTGGGACTGGCAGGGAGATAAAGGGAGATTCACTACAAGATTCTCCCCTCTATAGCCTGTTCAGGTTGGTCACTGATTGATGAGTCCCCCAACAATGTTGATATTATTGCGAATGAGCCCATCTGTTCCTAGAATTCACAAATGTGTGTCTGTCTACTAAATCCTTCAAAAGCATGTTGAACTCACAGAAGGGGAGTCAGATGTCTCTACTGCCCAATGCAGAAGTACGCAGGCAGCCTACTGCATTTGTGAGCTGTAGATGACCAGTCTCTCCATTCTCTTGTTGTTTGTGTTACATGTTTTCAAGTCAATGATGACCTTCTCTTAGGGTTATTCAGAAGAGGTTTGCCACAGCTGCCCTCTGAGGTTGAGAGAGTGTGTCTTGTCCAGCATCACCCACTGGGATTTCTATGGTTGAGTGAGGATTTGAGTTTCTGCACTAGACTGTTATAGTGCTATTATTCCACTTTCAACATCCTATGGAATCCTGGAGTTTGCAGTTTAGGGAGGGGCCTTTAAACTGGGATAATAGCACTATAACAGTCTCATGTGGAAATCAGTCTAACACTCAACGCACTAGAACACACTAGCTCTCATTCCCTTTTACCTTGCCATGAAAAATATTACAAAAATGGTTTTAGTCATCTAGGGAGAGGTGCCATTTGCATATTATCGCAAGGGGAGAGTGAAAATTTGTTATTTCGGAGTCCCAGCTGGAGGGCATAGTACTGATCTGGCACCTAAAGTGAAAGTATGAGTCAGTCAATGGCAGAAGTTGCAGAATCCTGCAACGTACTCTCTTTGCAATTGCCAAAGAGTGAGATTTCAAGTTATGAAGTGATCCATTAAGTCTAATGGCCTGGACCAAGGACAACCAGGTCTCAAGACAAAGCTGGACAACTATTGAAAGTGACAGTTGGAGGAGCCTGACCAAAGGAGTCTGATTAGACAAGGTTTCTCCTTGTGCAGTCTTGCCTAGCCAGGTGTACAGGCAGGCATTTGCATGTGGAACAGCCGGAAGCCGTGCAAAGCCACTGAATGAAACGAATACATTTAAATTGGCTTGAATATTTACCTTAAAGGGTCCCTGGGAGCTGTAGCTTGGTGGCAGTACAGGCAAAATGTTTGTGAGAGGACCATAGTTGCACATCCTGGCCTAGAAACTTTTTTTGTTCTGTCTGGGAGGAAAAGTCAGTGAGGTTAAAACAACATACATTTACACTGTAGGGAAAATGCCTGAAGTTTTAGGAATGCAACTGAGGGAGGAAGGAAGAATTGCTAACAAGAGCTGGGCAGTAGGATGAGAGTGAGGGTCAACAGGTATGTATTAGTGCAAGAGGTAACTAAGCAAATCATGGCTATTGTTTGCCTGTTACCAGACTATGTGAAAGGGAAGGGGAGAAATAAGGAGTCTCAGTGTTCCGAAATCTCCACAGACAAACCTACCCTTAGGCAGAGTATGGTCTTTGCAGTACCATGAAAGAATAGCAAACCTAAATTATTTTGTTTGTACATGCACATGTGCGCACACACGCTATGGCCATTTCCACACTAAACTGTTATGGTGCTATTATTCCACTTTCAACATCCTATGAAACCCTGGGGTTTGCAGTTTAGGGAGGGGCCTCAAACGATGTTGAAAGTGGAATAATAACACTATAACAGTCTAGTGTGGAAATGGTCCAAGTTCACTATCTGTGATTTTCTTCCTCCTGCATCAAGATATCTTTAGTCAAACTAGGTCAGAGAAAGCACTAACTTCCCAGTCCTTAACATTTTGTGCCTGTCCTCTCCCTCACTCATCCCAAAGGAGTTTGGGCATACTTGAGAAAGAACAGTTGACAAGTTCCTCCCCTAGGCTCTCACATCTGCAAATATGAAGGGCAGGATGTTCACAGTGGTGACACCCATGTTGCAGAATGATGTCCTCAGAAGGAGCCACCAGTCCTCCTCTCTCACAGAATTTCATCAGAGGGCAAAAGAGAGACCATAAAGAGTCTCCAAGGGAATATGGTGTTTGATTTTAGAGGAACAGATGCCTCCCTAGATTCATAGAATTTTAGAGCTGGAAGGGACCAGAAGGGCCAACCCCGTCAAGTCCAACCCCAATCTGTGCAGGAAACACAACTAAAGTACTTCTGCTCCAACCTCTCTGTAAAGACCACCAAAGATGGAGAGTTGAACACCCTCTGAGGCAAGCTATTCCAATGTTGAACAGCTCTTACAGTAAAAGAGTTCTTCCTAGTGTTTAGGTGGAATTTCTTTTCTTGTCATTTGAATCCATTGGTTCATGTTCTAGTCTGTGGAGCAGCAGAAAACAAGCTCGCTCTGTCTTCTACATGACATCTCTTCAGATATTTAAAGATAGCTATCATGTCATCTCTCAATCTTCTCTTCTCCAAGCTAACCATACCCAGATCCCTCAGTCATTCTTCATAAGATTTGATCTCCAAACCTTTGATCATCTCGGTTGCCCTTCTCTGGACACATTCCAGCTTATCGGCATACTTTTTGAACTGTGGTGCCCAGAACTCTAAGCACTTAGCCTGTTGGTCCTCTGTGGGTAGGGTGTGTGTTTCTAAGTAAACAGACCTCACACAATCAAGACGCCACAGCACATTCTTTTTTACATAATAAAACTGTGGTTGCTACCATGTGCTTTTGGGGTATTGAGTACACAATTCCCACTTCCTTGTCAATACAAATGTCAAGCACAGAGAAGCTGGCAGAGAAAATGAGACAAACAGTGCTCATCACTGATTTCCCCCCAAAAGCAAACTGCATGCTCTTGGCTCCTGCTTCCCAACTGGAAGCTAAAAGTCCCAGTTCAGTCACCTTCATCAACAACAATGTTCAATCTGTCAATCTCTTTCTGTCTCACCTTCCTTCCAGACATGTTATCCAGTGGCTGGTGCCTGCAAAACCCACCAGTGTTCACTGAAGAAAGCATCTAGTAGCCGGCACTGAAAAATATTAAATTCCATCTTCCATCTGTCTCCAATTACTGAATCCACATCAGATAATTGGTAATAGCACCAATTAGCTTTACAAGGGAAGCGAGAAAGCGAAGACTAAATATATCTCTCTTCTCTAATCAGGGTATTGGCACCATTTCTGATTTTCATAGTCAGATGACTCTGCCCCAGTTCAGCAGTTGGGTGAGCAGTTCATCATCTAGCTAGAGATGTGCATTCAGAATGGCTGCTCTCCAGAGTTTTAAAAAAGTTGAAGAAGGGTTGGGAGCCACAGCTCCCAGAAGATACATTTATCGACAGTGGCTTCCATGTCAGTGGCAGAGCCCATGATTCTTGTCCAGCCATTGAAAGAGTTATCCAAGATGCTAAACTCTTTCGCTAAAATAGATTAAGCATCTTTGATAGTTCCTCTGAATTCAATAGCTTCAATAGCACTTTTGGTCCTTCTGGCCATTTCTGCACTGGACTGTTATAGTGCTATTATTCCACTTTCGACATTCTATGGATCCTGGGGTTTGCAGTTTAGGGAGGGGCCTTGACGGCCCTCCCTAAACTGCAAACCCCAGGATTCCATAGGATGTTGAAAATGGAACAATAGCACTATAACAACCTAGTGCGGAAATGGCCTCAGACTAGCTTCCAAAGCACATTCACCACCACACTGGAATGGGAGACACCAGTCACCACCAGCATTTCTCCATATGAGTATTGACTGGGGTGGAAATGAGGAAACCACTCAAACGGACCCAGTGATCATCCTTTGTAATAGCTCCACTCCTTTGATTGTAAGGACAACAACGTGGCTTATTCTGCATATTCATTCTGGAAACAGAACTCCAGCATGTCACTCCTCAATGCCAGGACTGTTTTATTAAATTGGAAAATTCACAGCTATTGGGACAGGAAAACATCTATTCCAGATTTCCTTCTAACAGCCAAGAAGGAAAAGAAAAAGGCTTCCCAAATTGATTTTTTTTCAGTCAGTTGAAAGTGCATTTTGAGCCAACAACCCTAAAGGTTCACACCTGTGTGTTTGAGCAATAAACAGAGATAACATTACTTGGAAGTGGGATGCTTTTGGTTTTCACTTAGACATTTATATTGCTGTATGCTCAAGGAAGAGAAACAGTGTGATGCGGACATTCCAAGTGCTGGACAGTAAGTCAGAAATAACTTGAAGCACAGAGCAACAAATACCCAAGAAAGCTTACAATATTTTGGACCACAGGATTGCGTGTTGTTTTTCAGGGTGATATTTGAAAACAGCCTTATAGATATTTGGGGTGACCTACTGCAATTATGAGATAGAATCACAGAGATAAATGAGCCAGATCCTATAATGTCTTGTGACTCTTTGAATGCTAAAATAAAAACCAGATAGTCCTAAAAAGTGCTGCCACGTTTTCTTTTTTTCTGTCCCTTCCTTCCCCCTTTTTATTTGACTCTTTAGATTCTGAACCTGTGTTCCTTTGGCCATGCCAATTTATCTTCATTCTCCTTCTCTCTCTCTTCCTCCATAATCCCAGCTTTTTATAAAATCCAAACTGTGAACCTGTCTTATGCATGGATGGATACACAGATAGATGGATGGGAGAAACAGTGGATAAATGTAATATGCAAGCCAGCTTTCAGTCTCATCTGCCTGTCTTTAGAACGACATACAGAAGATTTACAGTACAGGATGAGCAAGATATTGGTTCCAAATTATCTTGTACATGAAAAGTGAACTTATGATTAACAGCCATGACTCTTATGCCTCTGGAATGTCTGCCCACATGAGTTATACTTCCCAGGAACGTCTGTTTCCTTGGGTGGCATTCAGTAATGGATGTCTCTTTTCCTCCAGCCCTTTCATTCTCATGGGGACTCATCTTCTAAGTCCTTCCCACGCAACACCCAGAAAGCCAGAAATCACCTGTTCCAACTGCCAAATTCTCAGCTGTGCCAGAGGACTCCTGCTCAGCGATCTGCCAAATCATCAGCATTCCTGCTCCAGGCTTCTCGAAAAATAAGGCAGCCAAGGAAAGAGCATCACAGAAGTATCATCACGGCCATAAAGACTCTCCATTTTCTGTCTGACATTTTCTGTTCCTCCTCTTCTTGCTCCATTCCTCTTTGTATTCTCTTGGCTTGTTTGGGTCTTCGCAAATCCAAAATTATACACATTTCACTTTCCAGCAGTTGCCTGACTGCTGATGCTGCTTGTTTACCTTTGGAACACTTTACATGCTGGCATCCCATCTGTTTATGCATTTAAACACCTGATTTAAAAAACATGCTTTTCCAGCATATCGTTCTCCAGCCAAAAAAACCCACACACACCAGAACTTGCTGTGGTGGTTTCCCACTACAGTTGCTCAAACCAGGGTTTCATAGATGTATCTTGATCCAGAGTACGGAGGGCAACATTCAACAATATGATGGAAATGCAACATGGATCAGCACTTAATAGATGTCTTAGAACTCTTCCTACATTGCACAGCTGTAGCACTATGGTTCCACTTTAATTGCCATGGCAGCATTCTATGAAATCCTAGGATTCATAGTGAGGTGAGGCACTAAAGCTCTCTGGCTGGGAATTCTAAATATTCCTCCCTAAACTACAAATCCCATAATTGTATATTATGTTGCCAAGGAACTCAAAAGTGGCATCCCAGCAGTATAATTGTTTAGTGTGACAGGGCCCTTGGAGAGAGCAGGAATGATAGGGCTAAGTTGTTTTCAGTCACCCAAAGGCTCCTGATCTCTTAATCCATCTTTCCTAACCGCTTTGAAATCTAATCTTGGCCATCTTTCCACCTCTTCTCATTCTGACCTCTTCTTCTTTCACTTTTATCAAAACCAAAACTAATTAAGCTCTGGATTAGCTTAGCATCCTTAGAAAGTCTTGCTTTCTAATGGAGTCCCTACAATAAAGCTAGTCTGTTTTTTTAGCCATTGGTGTCTTTATTCCTTAATCAGAATTGCCAGCCACTGCACACACATATTTTGCACAGTTTCATACAAGCAGACTTCTGTTCAGATAATGGTGTTTCCAACTTCTTCCCTCTCTGCCCCAATTTAGTAGTCAGCCTTACCACTCCCATCATGCTTAAGGCAGGATGTCTACTTTTTAAAAATTTCTGAAAGGCTATCTGCTCATTTTTTTTAACTGAATGTACATTATTTGTACCTCTATTTCACTTTTTTGTAAAAGCAGAAGCAATTTGTAAAAGCTGAAAGAGAAATTGAAAAGAAGGCAAAGGTAGGT
This sequence comes from Iguana delicatissima, assembly GCA_948472985.1. Lineage (NCBI taxonomy): Eukaryota > Metazoa > Chordata > Lepidosauria > Squamata > Iguanidae > Iguana > Iguana delicatissima. The sequence goes on from CAOKZL010001599.1 coordinate 135,593, forward strand.
TAGTGAAGTTATCTGTTACCATCAAATTGTTACGGTATACAGCTTGATTCTCTTGTAAGAATACACAAGTGGATTCTCCTGAATTCAGTCTGAGTGAGAAGACTGTATGTCCCAACCATTTAATATGTATATTTGCTTCCATCATAAGTTCATTTTTCGTATTATGTACAACTGCACAGACCCCAGGCGTTCCTGAATCTTCATTTTTTTTCCTACTGCAGCCCTTAACTTGATTGCCTTGCTTTGTTTTGCAAGATATAAGCCCAGAGAGCAGATTCAGAGCCTCTGTCTGAACAACAGAAGGGCTAAATACCCTAAAGCAGTGGTTCTCAACCTGTGGGTCCCCAGATGTTTGTGGACTTCAGCTCCCAGGAGCCCTGAGCATTGACCATAGTGGCTGGGGCTTCTGGGAGCTGAAGTCCACAAACATCTGGGGACCCACAGGTTGAGAACCACTGCCCTAAAGGCACCAGAACCTGTCTGATCTTGGAAGCTAAGCAGAGTAGTGGCAGAGTTTGGAGTGTGGGGAGGGAGGGAGGGAGGGTGGGAGTGGGGCTACAGCCCAAGGGGCATGGCCACTGTGTGTGGGGGGTGGCTGTGGGGCGTGGGGGCATGGCTTCAGTGTGTGGCTTCGGGCTGAGATGCCCAAAAAACATTGCCGCCCAGGGTGAACCGCTTCCACGCCCCCTGTCCCTATGCGACTGAAGCAGGGTCTGCCCTTGTTAGTACTTGACACTAATACCCAGTACTGTAGGCTACATTTCTTGAGCAAGGAACTGGCAAAAACAACTCTGAGTATTTCTTACCTATGAAAACCCTATGAAATTCATGGGATCGCCATAATTCAACAGGCAACTTGAAAGCACAGCTAAATACACACAAACTGAACAATGCTTTTTCACTGCTAACAATTTGGAAGCCGCTTTCACAAAAGCATACCTGTCTCTTTCTAGGCTTGAGTTCTGTGTGGCAAAATGATTCTGCAAGTTTGCAATAGAAGCCAGCTGTGGACAGCGCTGGTTGGTTAGCACTCGTGCCATCAGCATGACATTGTATGATTACTCCCTTGCTCTCTGTCAGGCACGGATTCTTAAAAGCAATTGCACAACATTTTAAATGACTACCCTATTTTAAAATAAGAAGCTAAAACTTGGCATTTACTTACGAATTAAATTTATATCTCACTTTCCACCAATGTGGTGCTTAAGCTGTCTAACAATTAAAATGCAGCTTTAATAAAAGCATGATCTCAACTAAATAATAAAAAATATAATTAAAAATATAGCAATGGAAAAAAATAGTGTCAACAACAAACCTATAAAAATGTGAAAGGCTCACCTGGATAAAATTGTGTTTGATCACTGGTGGAAAGGGGAAAGAAAGAAGAAGAGGAGGAGGAAGAGGAGGAGGAGGACAACAACAACAACAGACAAGAAAAACAACATTGTTTATAATGCCTTTTTCAACATCAACATATACAGTCAGGGACAAAGACAATAAACATAACACTATAGCAATACATGGAATGAAAACCCGAACACCCCACCGGTCGCTAGCCCTCTCAGCACCTTAAACACAACTCAGTGGCTTAAGATGGTGAATCAAAGACAACAGAAAGTTCAAAAAACTGGGGCAGTCACTGAGAAGGCCCTTTCTCATGCCCCCTTCAATGTGCTTTTGCTTGTAGCTGGATCAGGAAAGATGCCTCCTCTGGAGAACTTAAAAACAAGGCAGGTTTGTACAGGAGGGCATGTTCTTTCATATAGACCGCACTAAGTCACATTGGGCATTACAGCTCATAAAGATCACATTGAATTCTGTCTGGAAGCCAGGAGCCAGTGAAGGTGTGTATTCACTGGATCCTTATATCAGCCTCAGTTAGTATTCTGGTCACAGCATTCTGGACCAGGAGGTATTTTGGAACACTTTTCAGAGACAGTCTAGTATAAAATAACATTAGAGTAGCCAAAGAGGATTTAGCTAAGGGATGTGTCTCAATGACCACATCTGAGATGTCCAGGAATGGGCGCAGTTGGTGGTACAAAGGCACTACTGGCCACCACTGAAACATGGGCATTCAGGTTCAGGGTGGAATCTACTAGTTCCCAAATTGCAAACCTGAGTCTTCAGTGGGAATATAGCCCCATCTGGCACAGGCTGAACTCCTATTTTCCGATCCACCTTGCAAATAAGCAGGAGTAAAGCTTCAGTTCATTTGTCCTAATCTTGTCCCTTAGTAACAGACAGACATTTAGGACTAGAACAGCTGCCTAAGATGAACAGGAAAGATGGAGTCTGGTGCCACCAACACTGAACCCCCAAACTCTGGGCAATCTTTTCCTGCAATTGAATATATAGAGAGCAATTTAATGTGCAAGTCCCCAGGTAAACAGCAGCCTCAAAGGAGGACACACAGAAGCAATTACACCAGGAGCTAATCAGGCTGGGATGAGAGCCAGCTGGCTCCAGCCTTCTTAAGGAAGGCACAGGGCAGTAGCCCAATGTCAGAAACAACTCATGTGTTGCCAGGCCTTGCCTTCTCTGGATTCCATGCCTGGGTTTTCTGCCCCTGGACTGTTTGACCATACTGTCCAACAGATTCCTGGACCTTTGGATTGTTTCTGGACAATGTTTCTTCTCACCATGAACAGGCAAGCTGTACTGACTGTTAGTGTCTCTGTTGACTGTGAATGGTCTCCTGCTGACCCTGCACTCTGTTGCCTGGCACAGACAACCAGCACATGTGACAGCAGAGAACAAGGTGGGACCTCAAGAGACAACATGGAATTTCAAAAAAGGAGGTTCCCCAGCCCCAGTCTGAAATCCCCATTCTGATTACAGCTGTAACCAGAAAAAACAGTACTTGCTAGGTGCCATCCCAGATACATCCCTTAGGTGGATACTCTGGTTGACAGCATGGAAAAATGCTGGGAGGTCCAGCAAAATCAACAGGGAAACACTCCCCTTTCCATCTAAATTGATGGCAATAAAGGTACACATGACATTTCAAGTAAAGTAAACAAAAACTGAACAACCAGAATGAAGTTTACATGTGATTTTTAAAAAACCCTAAGCAGAGTGCTACCCTAAAACTCTGGGCTTCCTAATGTACATAGATCTCTCCTATCTTTTGTTTTATCTTGCTTGCCCGTTCTTGCCATTTGAACTATAATTATTTTGATGCTATTTATAGCAGCACAGAAGCAGAGGTGACGTAGTCCAAGTGAGAGCCTCAGACCCGTGAGGGAAATGTTGAGAATGGTCAAAATGAAGCGGATAGAAGGCTGACACTTGGCTTTTAATCATGGTGCTAGTGGCCATAGTGAAACGTGAAGAATCTTGCATCACCTTACAGACTAACAGACTTTTTTCCCTCAGTTTTAAAGTTTATAATGCAGACACTACTTACAATTAAATCATACATGTTTTTTTTTAAAAAAAAACTCACTATGTATGATATACTCTCTCAACTGGTCACAATGCAAGCTGACTTCAGTCACACCAAATGTATTTGATTTTAAGACAGAATGCAAATAAATAACTATAATCTCCCCCAAATTCCTCACTGAAAAAAATGTTTAAAGGCTTGATTGTAAGCCTGACCTGGAAGTTATTGCTCTGCATAGCCATGGAAACCATTGCGGCACAAAGAAGTTCCCCCAAAATCTGAGAGAGTGTTATACTTCTGTGGACACCAATAGGGGCAGGAGAGCACAGCTTAGAAGGTTCAACTTTATAGAAGTACTAGAGAGTCCTGGATTATGCCCATGGTTGTTAACTTTATGGCTATTTCTGCACTAGACTGTTGTAGTGCTATTATTCCACTTTCCACATCCAATGGACTCTGGGGGTTTGCAGTTTAAGGAGGGACATTTGGAATTCTCAGCCAGAGAGCTCTTTGGCCTCAGTAAACTACAAACCCCAGAATTCCACAGGATGTTGAAAGTGGAAATAGCACTATAACAGTCTAGTGCAGAAATGGCCTCTATCAAAGGGAACCCAGAGTTAAACAGAGTTCATCTGTAAATAACGTACCCTCCAACATTTCACAGACAGTCAGACTAACAGACTTAAGGTAGCACACACTTTCGTAAACTAGAATTCACATCCTCAGATGCAGTAGTACGTTCCTCTGTTTGCAGTGGCTAGGCACAGTTTCCTGACATTGATCAGAGTGCAGCTGATGACGCTTGCCTACCATTACCATCAAATGAAACACTCATTGGGGGCTATAAGTAGAGGAGGGGACCCATGGGAACACACTTTCCCCAGGGCCCACTCAAAACTGGAGCCAGCTTTGGAAACTCTAAAATAAAACTCTTTAATAAAATGCAAATGCACAGTCTGGAGAGTACTCCTTGATCCAACCCTGCAGCAGGGACATATAGAGCATGGTGGGGGTGGAGGAATTGCCCCCCCCCATGAAATTTCCCTTCAGTCCCAAATTGCAGGCATTGCAGAGAGACACTGAAAATAATTCATGCCTAGCACTCTTTGGATGCCTAAACTGTATTTCTAGATGCTCACTTGAAGTTTTAACTCACTGTAATGCTAGAAACGTGGGGACTGAAGAAAAGTTTCACCTGGGAGCATAGAATCCTTATATGAGGTCAATGGTCTCATTTTGCTCCCTCCAGATATACCTCTGGAGCTGCTGTGGCTTCCCAGCCAATAACCTCAAGTAAACCCGTCAAGAGCTACGTAAAGAGGAGGGGACCCATGGGAAGGCATTTTCCCCAAGGCCTTCTCAATAGTTTCCAAAGCTCCAGATACACAGTCTGGGAAGTAGCTCTTCGTCCAGCACTGCAGGCAAGTGTCTTAAATGCTTAGGTGTGCCTCTTAACCATTTCTGGCTGATAAGATAGCTTACAGCCATTGATGCATTGTAAGCTCAAGACTGGATTATTACAATGCTCTTTCTGATTGGGCTGTTCTTAAATTTAGTCTAGAAGTGCAATACTGAAGAAACTGTAGGAGCAAATTTCCAGCACATTAACTCATTTCTGAGAGAACTGCAGTAGTTAGCTATAAGCTACAAAGCCAGGTTTATGGTTTTTGTACTTGGCTATAACATGAAAACACAAAGTAAAACCACTCAGGGACAGGAAAAGATGACTTGATCCCAGTCCCGGTTCAGACACTGCATTAATCATGACCTCATCTATGTGCTACTGGAGATAATAAAAGCCCTTATCCATGGTAGCTTGACTTGAACATTTAGTGCCACAGGGTAAAGAGTTTGGGTCTGTGATTAAGTCCTTGCAGGATTCTGCCTTCAAGGATCCTGCCCTTGACTCTGTTCTTTGCAGAATCATGCCCAGCATCTCAGACCCAGCTGGCTGCTCAGCTGCAGGGCAGCTGGAGCAGCCAGCTATATAAGGGCTGGGGTCACTCTGTAGACTTTTCCACAGCAACATGGTCTCCAGTGCTGCCTTTAGCCTCTCCTTTCTCTCTGGTGTCCCTGACCCTGCTGACAGCTGACCCCTGACCTTGGACCTTGGCCTGTTTTCTGGACCTGCCTCTGACCCTGTGGACTCTTGTTACTCAGTAGGCTTCTACTGCCTTGAACCCTTGGTGTGCTCTGACCTTCTGCCTGTCTCTGGGACCTGCCTCTGGTCCTGTGTATGCCTGTTGCCCAGAAGGATCCTTTTGCTTTGGATTCTTGTGTGCTCTGACCTCCTGCCTGTCCCCTGGACATGCTTCTTGCCTCTGGCCCTCTGGAGTCTTGCTACCCAGAGGACTACTTCCTTGGACTCTCGTTGTACCCTGACCCTTGGCTTCTGTCATGGGCTTCCAGGACCTAGACTTAGATTCAGAGTCTGAGGTAGCAGAACCTGCTCTGAGCCCTGGCACAGAGACTGCTACAGCAGAACCTGCAGAGCAGACAGGGACAGAAGTGTCTGTCTCAGCAGGAAGCCCTGTTCACTGTGACACAGACAATGATCCATCCATACCTACCTTCACCCAGGATAGACCCCAAAAGGTTCTCCTATGTCACTCCCAGCAAATTTATACCAAGCACCAATTAAATAGGCACCAGCCGCGCTGACCCTGGAGCCCATAAGAACTGAGCCTTCTCCCTCTAGCTGTTGTCAGCAATCAACTGACCATTTCTCCTGTGCATGCTTCTGTTTGCTTCCCTTCCCTGTTATTCTGCCATTTTGACCTGTGTTTATATAGCCTGCCATTGATTTATGGACATTGCTGGGTTCATTATTTGCTTCTCATTTGTAAGGTTGTTTTCTTCCTAAAGTAACCTGGCTAATTGCTTAACTACCTGAGGTTCTTGACCTGTATTATCAGCTTCTTCTGGCTGCCAGCTCAGATCAGGTGTGGACAGCTTCCTGACCTAGCACCTGTCCTTTGTTCCAGCCCTGGCACCTGCACCAGACAGCCCTTGCCACCCGCGCCTCAGACCCTGACACATAGCACCAATGCTTCAAAATTTCCTCCCAGTTTAAATTAAAGTACTTCCTTCACATTTGTGGGTTTGACCTTTGCAAATTTTATTATTTTAGAGACAAGTGCATGTCTTTCCCTCCCACATTCTCTTTCTCCTATTCCCTTGTATTTTTCTGGTGTGGGGAAGGAAGGCAAGTGCACCCAAGCAAAAGGCAAGAAATGGAGGGAGGCACATGCATGCCTTCCTCCTCCCCTCCAGAGCTCCCCCTCAAATTCCCTTGCCTCTGGGCCCATTGCTGAGAAGGAAGGCTCGGGTGCCAAGGCAAGAGAGTGGAGGGGGATTGCAGGAGGAGTTATTCACCCCCGGACTCTCATGAAAGTGGAAGGGCAACTGTATGCTACACCAAACCTTCTGAATTTGTGCAAAGTACTGAAAACTTACTTGAACAAGCTTTTCCAGAGAGTTGGATTTTGTTTCTCATTCACGTATACCACTCTGTAGCCATGCTAATGCTACTATATTTTGTCATGGGTCTACAATAGTTAGGTTAACAGTACTACAATAGTACAGGTTTACAGTTGTCATGCTGCTGTATTTTATCCTACGTCTAATATTTGTCTATCACTCAGAAATGCTATAGTGTTAAATGCAATAAATAAATAATTTTTCAGAACAATATTTTTTTCTGATTTACCTTGAGGGATGAATGGTATAAAGAGAATGAGATCAGAAGTGATGTTAGAATCCACAGACCACTTCCAGTGATTTCACTGACTTCTGCAAGACTTTTGCAATTAAATAGTTTGCATTGCAGTTCTAGTGAGTAAATCCTGTGGAACACAATGGGACTTCCTTCTGAATAATTCTTTACATAGAGAATAATCACATCATACAGGTTTTGTTAGATTGTGACAGCTCAAACCACGTGGTAAAATCAGCTCAAACCACGTGGTAAAATCAATCTTACATCAGGTTACTCTTCTACAAAATAAACTCCCTGCACACTGAAAACAAAGCCAAGGAAAGTGCATCCAAGAGCAGTCACTCAATCCATGAGCAATATCAGTGTCATGCATGCTTCAGGTAACCTTAGCCTGAAATCTGGTGCTTGTTAGTTATAAAATTGCTCCTCTCCACTCATTGCAGAACATTGACTGACAATATAGCAGGCAAAGCTGAGAGTCAATGTGATGTAGCAGTTTGAGAGTTAGACTATGACCCTGGAGACCAGGGTTTGATTCCCCACTCAGGCATGGAAACTCAATGGGTGACGTTGGGCATGTCACACACTCTCAGCCCCAGAAAACCCAGTGACAAGTTTGCCTAAGAGTCTTCATAAGTTGGAAATGATTTGAAGGCATACAACAATGACAGAGCTGCTTTGTCGAAACAAAGATGCTATACTTACACAGGAGGCTCCCTGGTATTGCCATGTTTCAGGAAAAAAATAAAGCTGCTGTAACATTTTAGTTAAGAGACACTGCGGTACAGAGTGTTGACTAGGACAATGGTTCTTAACCTTTGGCCCTCCAGATGTTTTGGGTTTTAAGTCTCAAATGTCCCAACCAATATGGCTGATGCTCAGGAATTCTGGGAGCCAATGCCACAAACATCTGCAAGAGCGAAGTTTGAGAAGTACTAGATTAGGTTTCTAGGAGATCAGGGAATATCTGCTTGTGGAAAGTCAGGCAGTGGGTAAATCACACTCTCTCACTGTGAAAGGAAGGCAGTAGCAAACCTCCTCTGAATAAGTGCTGCTAAGTAAACCCTAGAATAGAGTTGCTGCAAGTTGGAGTCAACTTGACACATAAGAACAGCAAATATTTTAGTTATGCAGATTCCTGGTCAATGAGTGGAAAGGCATGGCAATGACTGACAATCCCTTTGCACTTGTGTTTTTAACTGTATTTCATTTTAATTTTATTAAAATAGTTTTGAGGATTTTAAAACGTGTTTAAAACCCTAACTGCCCTCAGAACCAACGACTACTGTAACAGATTGGGCTGCCAGAATACCACTCACCCTTCCCTCCCGTTTATCACTCTTGTAAAAAGTTGCTCCAATGTGTTTTAAGAAATATTAGGTCAGCTCCACTCTTCCAAGTCAGGGTGAGAGAAACACCATCCTTCTGCTTGACTGCAGACAGAGCACAGAGAGCTGAATAAGCAAGTGCATTTCATTTTCGATCAGCGTCTTCCCTAATTGTTCTCTTCCAGCTGGACTTTCAGCAGCACATTTTTAGGCAAGCCCCGGTGGTTGTACTGCCTTGGATGAGGTTGCTTGTTTTAAGGCTTTGACCCCTGCCTTATTTTTTTAAAATTAGTATTTAGCTACACCTTCCTAACCAGCAAAATTCACCATCCTTAAAAAACTTACAATACAGTGCCGTGGCCTCTCAACCTTTGCAAACGTTCAGGACAGAGAACCCTTGGGAAAGTTAAAAAACCAGAGAATAGCTCTCCCCCGCCCAAGTGAGTGCTCCCTCTCCTAGTCCCTTCCAGAGCTCCCCCGACCAACATTTGCTTGCAATTTATCCAAGCACACTGCATTCCTTCCAAGGGCCCAGGCAAAACACAAGCAAATAGAAGGGGGCAGCTCCCTGCTGGAGAAAGTGTACGCGTGTCTCCTTTTGCCATTCACTTGCATTTTGTCTGGGTTCATTGCCTTCATTCTGGAGTGCCAGCAAAAGGCACATGCATGCCTTCTACGCACATGGGGCTGCCTTTGCCCATTTGTTTGCCTTTTGCCCAAATCATTGGAAGGAAGGAATGCATGCCCAGGCAAAAAGCAGGGCAACGGGAAAGGGAGAATGTAGGGGAAGTCAGGCATCTAGTGAGTAATCAAATTCATGAAGGTCAAACCTGCAGATGTGGAGGGAGGACTGTATAAAGGACATGTTGTTGTTAATTGCCACCCAGTCTGCTTCAACTTATGGCAACCCTATGAAGAGATCACCAGGAAACCATCTTATTAACTGCCCTGCTCAGTTATTGGAAACTCAAGGCCATAATTTTCTTCACTGAATCAATCTATCTATAATGTAGTCTTCCTCCTTTCGTACTGCCTTCCACTATGACAAAGTATTGTCTTTTCTAGTGAGTCATGTGGTGTCATGTTACATCTAAGGTTACAATAGCCTCGGTTTAGTCAGTTTGATTTCTAGGGAGAATTCAGACCTGATTTGGTCTCAGTCTGATTTGCCTTTTTGACAGTCTATGGTATCCACAGAGCCCTCCAACAGTCCCATATTCCAAATGAGTTGATTCTCTTCCTGGCAGCCTTCTTCGTTATCCAGCTTTCACAACCATATATAGAAATCAGAAATACTAGGACATGGACAATGCTGACTTTGGTGTTCAATGATTTATCTCTACATTTGAGTATCTTATTTTATTCCTTCATACTTGTGCTTCCATGACATGACATTAATGAACGCTAGAAGAAAAAAGGAATCAATAGTAAAATCACTCTGAGAGCACCTGCTACAAAGGGGTGTATTATGAAATTGGTAGGATGTGAATTCAAAAGGTGGACATTAGGAACAGAAAAAAGATGAGGCAGTGAGTAAAAAAGAGATAGGGCGGGTGTTGTTAACTTTTCATATAGCAGCTTACAGAATTTAAAACAGATACGGCTAAAACAGTAACATCATTGTTGCATGCCTTCAAGTCATTTCCGACTTATGGCAACCCTAAGGCAAACTTATCAGACGGTTTTCTAGGGCTGAGAGTGTGTGATGCACCCAAAGTTACCCAGTGGGTTTCCATGGCTAAGTAGGGAATCGAACTGTGGTCTCCAGGGTTGTAGTCTGACACTCAAAGCCTACATCACACTGGCTTTCAATTAACATCATATAAAGGTTAAAAATATAATGAAGGTATTGATAAAATTAAAAGCAGTTGAAAGTATAACTGTTAAAAGAACAACAAGGAGAAACAACACAAGAAAGGTCCTTTCCCCTGAGCAGTTAACTTTCAGTTATCTGCTGAAACAAAAAGGTCCTCACCTGCCTATGAAAGGAAAGCAAGGAAGGTACCAGTCTAACCTGTCTAGGCCATTTCCGCACTACACTCTTATAGCGCGATTATTCCACTTTCAACATCCTATGGAATCTTGGGGTTTGCAGTTTCGGGAGGGGCTGGCCAGGAAGACAGTTCTCAAAGTGCAAAAGTGGTTTGCACTCAGTTAACTCAGCAGGGAGAGAAGAGAGTAAGGGAGTAATCTTGCCTTTTCCAATAGACGTAGGGAAAAACAAATTGCTGCAGCCCCTCCTAGTTTCTGCATTCTTCCCTATGTATAACTTCTGCCATCCTCACCACATTCTGATGTTGCTTGGCCATGTGTCCCAATTTTCATCTGTGAAATGGTGGAGGGCATACATAATGCGCGGCCAAAAAGATAACAGGTAAGAAGTTGACGTGAATAGTGTAATTCAAAAATGAGAGAATTCTGAATGTAATAAGGAAGTATTTCTCTGCATATATGATCTGCTGGTACAAACAGTAGCCTGTATTAGTAAATATTTTAACTGCTGCTTTTTTGTTCCTAGCTTGCTAGTGTTACAACCTCCAGCTGCCTGGATCTAAGCCCAATAGATTCTACCCTGGAAGACAGTTCTCATGCAGGCACGCCGGGATTAGTATTATCTCTGCATTAATATCTCACCGCAGAGCCGAAACAGCTGGGAGCTAGAGAGAAAACCTTCTGGTGTCAAAAAATAGTTCCCAGCCTTTTGAAACCCCTTTTGCTTAATTCACTGGAGCTTATTTTCAGTTCATAAAGTAAGAGTCGCCCATTCAGAAGACTCTTTATTAATCACTTAATGCTTAGGGCATGGAGAAACAGTGACCTCTCTGGTTGCTTTGTCTACGGCCATTCATTGCAGAGGCAGGACCGTTTTCTCACACTGGCCAAGCAGTGAGCATACAGCGGCCTCCTGTGGCACAACTGAGCACAATTGCAATTGTACATTTTAAGAAGGCAGCTTCTCCTGTCCGGTAGAAGCTGTGGCACAAAAGGCTTAGCTGATGTTTTAGGGAGCTCCATAGAAGAGCAATTTCTCTTGCCAGAGAGCTCAGCAAAGGGAACTGTCATTCCAAGGTCAATTATATCCATTGAATGAACCTGCATGAAAATGAGATTTGAGGATGGATTTTTATAATCTGATTTCAACCCAAATAAGTAATCTCGCCTGGCCATGACTTTGAAATGACTGTCATTTCCCTGCTGGCAACTAATATACAGTCTCACATACAGACAAGTCCAAATACTCTTTCATTATCTTTACAAATTAAGACCCTAAAAGTGATAGCTCTGTAGGAGTCAGGAAATTACTCTTGTTATCACTGTGAACTGGCCTGGCTTTGGAAGATATTAGATATCGTTTTGATATCACAATTCGGTCTCATTTTTGCCACCCTTGGCCAAGTGTTTGTGAGGCCCCCGAACAAGCACAGAGCTAGGCATGGTCCTTAATTGCTGAACGTTCCTTTCTCCACCGAGGCAAGCCAGACTCAGCCAGATCTTGCTTTAGGAGACCTCCCTATACAAACACCTCATTAAGGATGCACGCTACTACAAAGAGCCCCCTGGCCCGAGCAGGAAACTTGACGAGCTACACGCTTAACCGCCCAAGCGAGCTGCATCTGCATACTGGCCATTCCATTGTCAATTTGGACTTAATCTCATCATGTTAAATTCTGACCTTTTGGAGACATTGTCTCGCGCCCAAACCTCATTGTTCTCTCCCAAGTACAGACTAGCCTACGGTCATACTTTCCCTATAAAAACCTCCAGTTCCAAGAGCTTCCTCGGATCGCTCCCAAGTTCCAGACCAGCCTGCTGCTGCTTTTCCCAGCGAGTTCCCCTCAGCGAACCCCGCTGAGCTTCCCTCCATCTGCAACTTCTCCAGGACGACAAGAAAGGTGTCATATCACCCATTTCCCCCGAAAACTCTTATTTCTTATTTCCTAGTTAGCTGTGTATGGTTGTGTTGTCTTAACTGTTTGTTCTTAATAAAAACATCATTTTGCTAGTTTAAACTGTCTGACTGCTTAACTGACCTGACCTCGTAGACATTGGGTAAAAGATTCCACTGCGTTGCCCTTCCTCTCGTTTTGCCAGCTTGTGCTCTGACCTAATTTTCCCCACCTTTGCTGGAGCACGATTGGAGTCCCTCGCGAGACCCCCAGTGAACAGCGTAACACTCTCAGAGCTCCAGTAGGTAGATCAGTGTTTCTCAATCAGGGGCCATATGGCCCGTGGGGGGGCCCAGGATATTCCAAGGGGGGCACAGGTGAAAATTGCATAAATGGGGGAGCCATGGATGACACTAGGGGGCCACAGAGGGAAATGAGAAGTGAAGAAAACAGAGAAGTGACTTAGAAAAGAAAAGAAAACAGAACACAGAGAACTGAAGAAAATAGAAAACAGAGAAGTAGAGTGAACAGAGACGTAACCGTGCTTCCCAGTGGGTGGCGCACTCTGTGACAGCTTCACTTCCACTTCCACTTCCTTCTCCCTCCCACTTCCACAATCCGCCGCTGCACTAGGACAATGGGGTCACAAGAAGGAAACAAGGCCACAAGGGGGCCATGGTCAGAAAAATGTTGAGAAACACTGAATAGATGACCTGAGACATAAGATACTGCTATTTTAATGTTTTGTTGGTCATGATGGGAGAAAGTCCTGGGAGTATTAAAAGGTTTGTTGGACCAAAATAGAATTAGAAGTTGCAGATACTCAGAATGCATCAAGTTTAAATTCATGTCCAAATCCCAGCTTTCGGGAATTCCTGAATCAAATTTGATTCAAGCCTTGTTGAAAAAAAGGAAGACTTGCAGACTCATACCTGGAAATCAAGTGTTTTTCTATTTATCTAAACTTTATTTTTGCTTAACTAACTTTGGAAAGTTTGTTCTCATCATACCACCCAGTTCCGTGTTTGAGGGTCCTACTTTTTTTTAACCATGATTTTGAAAATTACCTTCAGCCTCCCACCTTTTGCCAATTAAGGAGCCTCTTTTTCTCCAAAAAGGTACTCCAAAAAGAATTTTTCTCATAGTCATCTCAGACTATGTTGGTACCATGCTCAAACATCTCTTGGAAATGAGGAAACTGGAACAGTCCAGAACAGGGGTTTATACCGTTTTTTTCCAGTGTGCCAGGGACCAGCACCAATAGTCATGTATAGGTCCTCTGACTACAATTGGTTCTTTCTCACCTGGAAGCATGTCAGGGACAGGCAGCTGATGGCTCAGGGACCAGCACTTTGAGTACATCTTTTGGAGATCCACTGGGGTGGCCCACCTCTGTATCCCACCACTGACGGACATTATAATCTGGTTTCAGGCTCAGCTGTGGGCTGGAGATTGGTTGCTTGGTAGATGACATCTTTCTGTGCTTTGGTTGCTTGGTAGATGACATCTTTCTGTGCCAGAAGGTGGGCAGGGGGAATCACTCTCTCTACTGGTTCTGCTGGAACTCTTGGCTACTTTTGATACCATCAGCCATAGTATCCTCCCAAGCTACTTTGCTGGGATGGGACATGGCAACATGGTTTTACAGTAATTCTTGCACTTCTTGGAAATGCAAACTCAGAAGGTGGTCTGGGGGATTCCTGTTTGAGACTCTGGTCATTGATTTCTCAGGGCTGTTTTGTCTTCCCATGCTGTTCAACATAAAACTGCTGGGAAAAATCATCCAGAGTTTTGGAGTTCTGTAGCAGCAATATGCTGATTACACTCAACTCTATTTCTCTCCTTTCCATCTAATTGTTTGTTTCAGTATTAACAGGCATGTGTTGTCAATAATGGACTGGATGACGGTAAAGAATTTTTTATCTGAACAGACCTTCAGTCTCTAATGGTGTGGCAGAGGGTCTTTTAATGGAGTGTGCTGTATCTTTATGTTTCATATGTATTTTAAACTTTTAAATATTTTTTTTATTTTTTTTTATTAAAAATTTATACAAATAAAATTCAGCAGATTAAAGATATATAAATGAAATAATGACAAAAGTAGCAAAAACAAAAAATCCCTAACACCATTACCCATCAATCAAATCTACAACTAATCATATCTACATATATAAGTCCTGGTGTATTAATTCCATCACTTCCTACTTTCCCTCAACAGTTTATTTTGTAAATTCAAACTTGTCACCTCTGTATAACTGTCACAACATTAACATATACATTATTTTTCTTTAATTAAACATCCCTTAACTTTGATGAATCACTCCCACACTTCCTGACTAACGCCCTATCTCAATCTCAATTTCAAATTAGGGTATGCAAATTTTACACAGAATCTCTGTACCTTTTACATACAAAAAACAAAAATTTTTCTAACAACAACTACTATATATTACTATATATTTGCTACCAACCGTACATATCTCTTCTGTAAATAATTTGTTACCAATTTCCACTTTGTGTCATGAGTTGTGTTCGTTGAGCCTTTCTGTATGTTTGTGAGACGGTCGCAAATTTCCATTTCATTAAGTTTTAATAACCATTCATCAAGTTCCGGAATTTGTGAATTCTTCCAATATCTTGCAAACACTATTCTAGCTGATGTAACCATATAAAGTATTATTCACCATCTGCCTTTTACCATCAAAAGTTGATTATCTGGAATTATATTTAGAAGAAACAATTCTGGTGTCAGTTGTATATTTATCTCAAGGATTTCCTCCATCGTTTTATGGATTTTTTTCCAAAATTTCTTAGCTTTTTGACATGTCCACCACATGTGATAAAAATAAACTTTTAAATATTTTAATGTGATTGCCTATTTAACAGTTTTCACATTATTTTAAGTTTATTTTGTTTTAATTCTGCACTGTAAGCCACCTTGTTTCCCCATATAGGGAGAAAGACAGTAATTAAATTAAATTAAATCTGGTGATAATGTTCAATCTCGCTTGTCATTTTGGTGGCTCAGCTGCCCATTTTTCTTGTTTGGATATCAGAATTTTTTCAGTGTTTTGAAACTTCTGGGTGGTATCATCACCAAAATAGATCACTCATTACCTCAGCCCAAATAATAAGTTCTAGGAGCCTACTATTTAATCCAAACCTATTTAGGCTATTTTTATTTTTAGGTATTGCTGAAATTTCCAAAATTAAATAAGCCCACTTCTCTTTCCTCTCTGGTTTGGCTTTGTTACTTTAGGAAAGTCTTAATATAAGAGAGGGGGATCTCCACACAAAGCATTTCACACAAACCATTAAGAAATTGCAAATCTTCATTTCAGCTTTGGACTGCCACTGCAGAACAAAGAACCAACACAGCTGCAAAGAAACCACAAACTGCCCTTGTACTGTGCCTCTACCAAGACAAGAATTCAGTATAAAAAGATGAGGAGTTCAAAGCAAAGCAAAGCAAAGAAACAAATAAATAAATTTTAAAAAATCTTAGAAGATTGCTCACATTTTTTCTTACCTTTTAACATGCAAGGAAGTACAGGTTTTTCAACTGCAAGTATTTTTCAGTTGCCACACACCTTCAAACGTTTGTGCATACGTTGGGTAAATTTAGCTCCTATTGTGGTAGTTTACCTTTAGTGATTTGATCTTTAAGTATTGGCTTACAGAACTTTTAGCCCAAATTCCTGTCCATTACCAAAGATACACAGGTCTCAGCATTCAGCATCTTGGCTTGGCTCTTAAGAATCCATTTTTGGTATGTAACACCCTAAACATGAGATTGTATTAATCTTAGATGTGCCATATTCCTTATGAGTAGGTAATTTTGCCTAATTGTGGAATGGCTGAGTGTGTGCAGGGAGAGGGCCAAGTAAATCAGAGATGTAAACCCTCACCTTTCATTTAAAAAGAAAGAAAAAAGAAAAACTGATTGAACTTGTTAGAAATCTGCTTATTGTCTTTGCTTTCAGAAAGCAAAGAAGTTATTCATTTTTTCCAATGGTCTCAGAGGGAGTGGATTATGTATTACTTGTTCCTCCACTAGAGAAGAATAAAATTAGGCAAAAAAGTAAAAGGTTCAGACTGAAACTACAAACTGTTTCGATATATATAGTGTGATTGCAACACTGTTTTGGTATCTCTTCCTTCATTTTTCTGCTTTGGGAAACATACTTCTTCTTATCCCCTTATTCACTAATCTACAATCTACACTAATCTACAAAGAGATTTGAAACGCCATGGAAAAATCCCAGGGAACTACAATTTCATTCAAAATTATTCCCTAACAATCTTTATGTGTTCAACTGTGGTGGTACCGGACTGCACTGGAGTCTTAGGTTCCAATCACCACTAGGCCATGAAATTCACTGGATGACCTCAGACCTTTCATTTTTTCCCCCTCATCCTATTCTATTTCAGACTTTTGACAAAGGAGAGGAAATGCATGAACATTGACTAGAGCTCAGGAAAAGGCGTGTATGTTACTAAAAAAATAATTACATATACAGTCAGCTCTCCACATTTGCAGGTTTCACTTTTGCAGATCTGATTATTCACGGATTATTTGCTGTCACCTCTGCTGCCTCCCTATGCCATTTTTAATAGGGATTGCAAGCCTCATGAGATTGAGAACGAGATTTGTACGTTCCTATTAAAAATGATGGGGGGCAGTGCTGGAGGTGGCAGTAAGCCCCACCAACCACCCACTTCTGCCTTGTAAAGGAACCCTGATGCCCGCCTCAAAGGAATCCACGGTGGGCTGAATATGGTGGTCATATTTTTTGTGTGCGTTGAATTATTGTTTCAGAGGGCCTAGAGTTATTCATGGTTTTTCCACTTTCACAGGGATCCCATGCCCCTAACCATAGCAAATGTGGAAGGATGACAGTACTTCATCACATTCCTCTAGAGAAAGCTGATCTTCAACACAGGTTGCATTTTCATGTAACAGGACATTTCATCATTAGAACCATAACATAAATTTAGAACCATAACATGAACTGAGGGACCAACCAATTCCTAACAGTTGTGAGCACCTAAGAGCAGCTACATACACACAGGAGTGCCAGCATGGTGTAGTGGTTTGAACATCGGGCTGTGATAAGGCAAACCCCCTCAGAACAAATCTTGCCAAGAAAACTCTGTGATAGGTTTGCCTTAGGTTGCCATACCTCAGAAATGGCTTGAAGGCACATGATAACAATTTATACACAGACCTCTGGAAGACAAATAAACGGTGCTGGTCCAGTGACATTAGCTATGCAAACACTTAAAAAAAACAGAAAGCCCTAATGACTATATCTTGCTGTGCTTTTAGAGGCTCTCCTTTTTCCAACAGCACATTCAAAGTTTCTGGATATACCATGGAGACTCCTGTTGGAAATGACACACTCTCTTACAAGACCACCTAGCCAACGGTTCCTGTCCTGTTTGCAATCAAATGAGACCTGTACAACTAGTAAACCGTGCATTTAGGAGGACAAAGTTTGTTGTTTGTACAGCCTACTTTAAACCATTGCAGTGAATGCAAAGAATTTTTACAAGGCTAGAGAGTAGGTGGAGTAGTGGCTGTTGTTGGACGATATGGTTATTTATGCATACAGCAGCTGCAATGTATGCAGAAGCAGAATGACACAGAGCAAGTCAAAACTGCTGATGCAGTCATTCAACCCACTTCATTCTATATCAGCTTATGCCAGCAAAGTTTTCTGAGTTTTAAAGACAGAGCACATTCTGGAAATGAAAATTCAGAGTACCCCCTTCCCCATTTCTGCCTATTTGAAAGAACTGAGATTTGCAGTCTTGGCACTTTAGAACTAATAGGACAAGCTGCCTTGATCAAGGCTGATCAATGATCAAGGACAGTGTTAAATGACTGAAAAAACACAAAACTAGGACATTTCATATTTATTTCTGCTTAACAAAAATTTCCAACATGATCACATAAAATGGTCAGCACTCACAAGGAAGAATCCTGGGATGCAAAAGGCCTTGAAAAGACCAACTACATGTAGGCAAACAAGATGCCACATTAAGATACCATAACCAAGGAGTGCTACACATAATTCCATACTTTATAATACAAAAAAATCAGTTACAAAAAGAATAATTTAAAATATGTTACTGCAGTGGTCCCTGTTCCAGTCCTCCATGAGAGTACACAATTAATATGTGAAATGATGGAATGAAAATTTGGGTCTCATTGTCCTTTTCCTTCAAAGAATCCCAACAGGAAATGGAAGATGTGTTAAACAAAGCCTCCTTTTGGCATAAGGAGAAAATGCAGGGATACACAAAAAAAAACAGTAAATGTGAAGCACGACAGCAATCAGGGTTCAGGAGAATAGATGTCATACATATAACTGTCTTTCAAACAAACGCAACTACTACTTTATTGCTTGACTGCTGATTTTGCCAATCACAAATTCTGCTGAAGCAGATTCCACAGAAGACTAGTCTACAAAGATTTCGTGACACTTCAAGATAATTCAGATGCTTCTGTTAATGCAAAAGTGATCAAATGCTACCACATAAGAAATATTTCATTTAAAAGATTTGAGAGCAAAGCGAAGAATCCTATCTAGCATATTCCTGTCCTTAAACTTTTTTGCATGTACCTTTGAACTATGCACTATGGTTTCAGCTCAGTGAAATCAAGCATAAATGGCGACTTTTAAATACTGTTTCCTACTAAAGAAACAGACTGTAGATAAAGGCATACAATTTTTGAATATTTTACACTACAGAAGCAAGGAAAAACAAAATTTTACAAAGCTAGAGAAGACTGCCTTTAAAGAACCACCTTAATTTCTGGTCAAACATCTGTGTATTCATGATAGTTTGCTTGCTTGCTGTTCCCTTCTTACATAGGTCTTTTTGAAATGCATCATTTTTACATAAACAGAGTGCCTTTGGAGTAAATTCCGGCTATACATCTTCTCATGCACACACAGATGCACACACATTTTCTGCGAGGGAAGTGCCTCTCTGTGGAGTGGTCCCGCAACAAAGGAGGATATATGAGCATTTCAATTCTAGGTTGTTCTTGAAATGGACTCAGAAATGGACTTCCATTCCAGAGACATCTGCAATTTCACTGAACTATTACAGACAGAAAGGCATGTATTTCACAGGAACCCCTGAACTCTGCTTTGTAATATGAGATGTTCTTACTGTTTTCGGTAAACACTTTATCTAAAAAACTGGAATATAAGGTTATTATAAAACTATTTCCATGCAGTACTTAACAGTTTAACAAACTGAAACTTTTTGACACCATAAGCAAAACCAGAAGTAGAGGCATCAACTAAGTAATGTGAATGAACACTGGGAACAGTCAGATGCAGTACATTTTCTGGAAAGACTACAAAGTGCTCAGAAATTCTTTGACCTGTAAAGACAAAAGCATATTACATTGGACAAGATCAGACACTGGTTACTAAATGTCAAATTCTAGGAAACTTCTACATCAGAACATTCTGAAAAATGATTGTCATACATTTTGGAGTGAACCAGAGTACAGTACTACACACATGAAGGCATGGATTGGTAAATATGGTGAATGGCAAGTTAATTTCAAATACCAGAATGGAATCTAAAGTCTATAATATCCCTTAAAAGATCCTTAAGAGGGCCAAGTATTTATGGCTCCTGTGTATTTATTTCATACTATCAAAATTCAGCCCATAAAAGGAAATTAGGTTCCTTTATCTTCAGGAAGCTCAAGTCATAGTGTAGAACAATAAGAGTAGAATTGTTAAGTTATGCTACAGAAAAGTGTTAGCAGGGTTAGTGGTGGGGAAGCAGCTACTATTCTGATCTATTATGGTAATCAAATTATACATATATGCAAAACAAAAAAAGTTTTATCTTTTAAGATCTTAAGAAGTAGTCATCACTGGAATGAATTCTACTTTGCGTATAGTATAGTACCACTTTTTTGGTGATGTATGCTGCAGAAACATGTGTAAAGAATCAGGAACTGTGTAGTAAACTAAACAACAAAATTTCAGAGATAGGCGTGCATATAGGGGATAAAGCAAAAGAAGACTGCCATCAGTACAAAAAGCTACTCTTACCAGAAGTGGAAGAATGCAAACCTTGCTGCATTATATTGACCAGAAGGGAATGAGTATCCCTCTATACTCCTGATGTTCAACCCAATGAAGTCATATATTAATTCTGCATAATTGTTATCAAGAAAAAGCTCAAGCTTTCTTCAGACACATCTGAGGTATAAATCATTTGGCCCTACAATATTGTTGAACTGCAATTTCTAGCATCCTTCAGCACTTAAACTTGCTATGGTTGCTGAGACTTGCAGTCCAACAACGGCTGGAGCGTTTCAGAAACTCCCCTTTGAAAATATATGGAAGCAAAGACTGCAGACTCTATAGCCCTTTGATTCCATTGAAACCCTTTGAAATTCCGGAGAACAAGCCAATATAAAGAAAAATGTGGCACATAATGAAAGCCACTCTGGTGTAGTAGACTGTCTAGGAGGCACAGTGCTATTTCTCCATCCCGAAACTGGTGCACAACAAGATATACAGAGAGAGAACTGGCAGTATAGAATCTTTGTGGACACATGCCAACACACAAGATATTCAGTTGCAAAACACGGTCATCCAAAGACATAAAAGTGCTTTTTTGGCAGGCTTTACCTTTTCAATCATGTTTTCATGCTTGTCTTTGTTGCTCTTGAAATCTTCATTTACATCCAGAGTTAGAATAGGTATGTCTTGCAAGTATTCAAAATCCGTTCTATAAAGAAAATTTTCATCTTTTATTTTTCGTCACTTGGGAAACTCCACATACAAAGCAGGTATTCACTGCAAAAATATGACAATTTCTGAAGACTTACAGTGCAATCCTATGAGTTTTTACTGGGACATAAGTCCCACTGTGTGGTCATAAGAATCTGTCAGAATTTCCCTGACATTAAATTCTCTTCAGTCATACTAGCTAGGTTTTAATTATTACAGATTTTGATAATTAATTTCATTTCTATATTTTTAGAAATGGACAGTACCTGGCTGGAGCCAGCATGGTGTAGTGGTTTGAAAGATGGACTATGACTCTGAAGAACAGGGTTCATATCTCCACTTGGTCATGGAAGCCCATTTGATGACCCTGAACAAGTTACACTCTCTCAACCACAGAGGAAGGTAAAGGCAGGCCCCCTCTAAATACATCTTCTCAAGAAAACCCTGCCTTAGGGTTGCCATAAGTCGGAAATAACCTGAAGGCACACCACAACAACAACAACGTACCTAGGACTATCCAGTGTCTTACATGCTTCTAATCCAGTGAGCTCTGAGGATCAAAACCCAATTAAAATTATTTGACATTTGAAAAAGTCTGCAGGCCCAATGTGATATGTACAACAGAGGCAGAAAATCTTGCTAACATCCTTAAAATACATTATGCCTCATCAAAAACTTGATAAAAACACTGGCAGGCATGTTCATTAGGAACAAACTGCTGGTAAAGAATTACCGTAAGGTCCTGTGCTGCAGCCAGCTCTCGTGTTTGTAATGGAGTTTTTCCAGATATTCTATGGGAATGCCTTGCTCTTCATCCCTTCCACGCACATAAATCCTATTTAAGCATTTCTAAAAATTAAAGATGAGACACAAGACTCTGATGTAGAATTTTCAGAAAGAACTGGAATAAGAATAATCCTTATGAGAAATCACAGAACAAGATTCTGTGGATTGGTGTAACTGTACTGGCACTGACAGGAATAAATTACTTGTGGGCACAGTGGCGAGTTGGGTGGGGCAGGCAGAGAATAAATAATAATAAAATAATAACAACAAAACTTAAAGTTATTTAAACTTACTCTTCATATGGTATTAACTACTGATATTGTTAAAAAATGAACTAAACTGACTGTTATACTAACTATAGTGCATTTAGTTCCCTTTACCACAGACTACAGTGGATGTCTCCTTGATCCAGGATCTGAGTTACTGTTTTTTACCTCAGGGGTAGCTCTGAGATAAATAATCCCATCCAGTTCAAGACATGATCCAAACTGTTGATTCATCCAGTTGTGCCAGTCTTGGTAAATAGTCCACTCTGTTTCATTCATACAGTCAGACTCATACAGATTAGATGCAAAAATGTACCTATAGAGAAAAAGGGAATTCATGTTCAACATCATTCTGTAATCTTTCTAAAATGTGTTAAGCATATTAGCTGGTGGAAGGAGAGAGAATGTAGGTAACTAATTCCTGCGGTTGGTAACACACCACACCTGCTGAATTCTAAGTCACTATATAGAGTTGCACAGT
Organism: Iguana delicatissima; assembly: GCA_948472985.1. Taxonomy (NCBI): domain Eukaryota; kingdom Metazoa; phylum Chordata; class Lepidosauria; order Squamata; family Iguanidae; genus Iguana; species Iguana delicatissima. Next base: position 158,224 of record CAOKZL010001599.1, read on the forward strand.
GCGCCCACACCATAATAGAGTCTCCTTTTAAATAAGCAATACAAACATTCAGTTTGTACTCTCTGCATAGAGGTCTGGGACTGCAGAAAACGGGAATAAGGTAGTTGTCAGTGCTTCCATTGTAGTTCCAGGAAAATCATTCCCTCATAAAAACTAGCTGTCTACACAACCACTTGCTGCTTTTTGCTGCATAAAGGTAGCTTCCTAGCAGCTGCTTGGTTGATTCTGGGATAGCTGTTCAGTTACATGTAGATGCTAATATGTTCAATTAGCATATATGCTACCTTCTGCAAAGCAAAAGGGCACCAGAAAAGAAACCAGCACTGAAACTGGAGTCTATAATGCATCAGCTTATGAAATCTGTTTCTCTTGCTCCATGATGCTTTTGTAGATACCTCCTTCTTGTGGTGCATTCCAGCGTCAAGAAGTCAATTCCAACTGTCTGATTACCAAACTGTAAGTGCCATAAGAATTAACACTGAAAGAGATAGGTATCCAGAAGAATAACCCTCACATTCATACCTGTCACTGTAAACAGATCTCTCAAAAAAGACTACAGGGTTCTCAGCTTCTTTGAGTTTTCCCTCAAGAGATTTGAGCTGAGCCCGAATTCTGCTTAGACAGGCATAGGCCTGGAAAGTGAAGGACCACCTCTCTGGCTTCTCATACATCATTTGGAGTAAGTTGCCACCACTCTTCTGTGAGGCTGTCAGCTCCTATTTAAAATGCAAACAAATAAGCAGGACTCACTTTGCATAGTGGTATGTAAAATTTGCTACACTAAAATGGCATTATGGTTGATCAATTCAATCTTTTCAGTGGCAATTTACAACCTGGAAAAAGCACCAGTCCTATGAACAATAAAACCATGAGGACTAAAAAATACTGCTGCCTAACCAATGAAAGCCTTCTCATATACACGAGAAATTACCACAAGGATTCAAAATGGCTTAGGCCATTTCTGTCCTACACTGTTATAGTGCTATTCTACTTTCAACCTCCTATGGAATTCTAGGGTTTGCAATTTACGGAGGGGCATTTAGAATTCTCAGCCAGAGTGCTTTTTGGCCTCAGAAAACTACAAACCCCAGAATTCCACAGTGTGTTGAAAGTGGAATAATAGCACTATAACAAAGTACAGCAGAAATGACCTTAGTATTGATTAAAATGTATTAGTTGAAAGCTCCTAGTCAGAAATTTATCGACCACCCATGCCAACAAAACCAAGCAATATTAGGCATATGTGGAAGATGTGTTCTTACTGATTAGTAATTTCAGTAAATTTCAGACACTATCAATTGGTTCACATAAACAACAAACCATGGTATGTTGTTACATGAGCAAGCCTTGTGCTCATGCTTTGCCCTTATAGGCTCTAATTTCCTTTCCAGCTGGACACACTGAGCCTGAAATAGTGAGAATGCTAATCTGATATTCTCTTCAGGAGAGAACAAAACAAAAGCAAACAAAAGAACAAACAAAAGCAAATGATCTTCTACCATATTACTCTCACCAATAGCAAATAGAGAAGTTGACATGAGATACATCACAAAATGCATGGAATCAAATACTTTTGTGAAAATATGTTGCCCTCAATTTCATAAAAATGTAAATGTTCAAATAAAACAAGACCTAAGGATTGAATTCAAGTGAAAAATGTTTTGTGTTGTCAGTTAAGAACTGCCACTTTAAGAACTATTTCACTTAAGTAGGTAGCAACCTAGCACAGATTGCACTGAGTTGTTGTGATCAACAACAACAGGCCATTAAACTATTACAATTAAAGCTGAATGGCTGTGAAAATACCATCTGTTAAGAGGCAGTTTAGTAACAACGCTTACCAATATCCAAAAGTAACATTGGCAACATTCTAGGCATAAAAAAGGGTAACAGAACTCAGTCTGGACACTTCAAATTCTTACTGTCCAAATCTTATTCCACAAGATTGCCACTAGCCTAAGATTTAAAAAAATAAAAAATAAAATTTGTAACAGGTGGGAATTGTATGCTTTACAATCTTTCTATGAGCAGCATGCAACCATAAAAAATGGGTCCATTTGAATGTCATGATAAGCTGGAATTTGAGACAATTCTGTCTTGAGAACAAGCCAGCATGCTGGTACATGATGATTAATCATCCTTACTTGTAGTGAGAATCTTTGAGTAACATGTACCAGCATGCTAATTGTATAGGTTCACAGTAAGACATGGAACTTTGACTTACTGTGATGTTCAGACTGGGCCAATACATGAAATCATGTTAAAGATATTTATAAGCCACTTTCCCAGAAACAGCTCAGAGCAAAGCATTATAGATAATTTGTGGCAACATTAAAGTGTGCTACATAAAACAGGATAAACCGCTCCTGAACTGCTAAGAGCCAGTTGAAAGGCCTCAACAACATAGTCTGCCTCTCAGCACTATTCATGCGTCTGACCACTAGAGAGCAGACCTGCTGCACTGGCAATAAAAAAGAGAAGTGACTTTTTCTGGGAGAGGGGACTTCGAAACTGCCATTGAGGGGAAAGGGACATAAATTTTAAGCATCACTGAACGCAGACTTAAGTCTTGGAGAGACTTATTTTTCATGCTAGTGAAGTAATATGGTATACAACTGGAAACCTAACTACAAAAATCTCTACAGTACAATTATGCAAATAAAGTAATCTTGCATAAAAAAATCTTTGTTTCCATATTTATTTTGCAGCTTGCTTCTGCATTTGTCTTCTTTGCCTTGGGCAAAGGAAAATCAAGTTGCTTTACTTTTAATCTAGAATGGTACAGAGATCTGTAAGCAACTTTAGTCATTGGGATACAGAGTTATGAGTCTGAAGAGATAAATCTTAGCACTGAATATCTTCTAGTCTGAAATGTGGGGGGTTTTTGGTCCCATTCCAAAAAGTACTTTCCCTTCTACGATCATATAATCATATTTCTTCCTACCTCACAGTCATCCTGGCAATTCTGAACATTACACCACCTTGCTATTGGCTCTGGAACAACATCCCACTCTTCTCTGGCTTGCTTGAGAAGATTCACAAAAGTAGACTTCCCTGCAGCTGCAGAAAGAAGCACAAAGCTGATGAAACAGTTTAACTGTGGCACTTATATTCACTAGAAAATGCCAGAGGCCAAGTTTGAATAAAGCAAATATTTGATGGGACAGCATTGGTAATAAAACCCTTTTTTTTCTATAAATGAAATGTTTAAGTACATACATATAAAAATGTAGCACTTTTGTAGTCTATTATTTCAATTTAAAGTACATTTCCCAAGAGAGTGATAGGCAATAGTAAGTGTCTTAAAACTTTTCTGTAGTACTTTTGCCACACACAACTAGATTCTGACTGTATACATTTAATCTATGCACATGCGCATGGATTAAATACACAGTATTCACCACAAAGTACAAGAAGTATGTATCCTGAGATGTAAAAATCATACATCTAAAGGCAGAAATATTCCTTGGCATACTAGAAAATCAGGTCTTTAGTGATGTGTCATTTCAGTGACAATGTAATTTATTTTAAGGCTAAATATTTGAGCTGATACTTACTAACTCAAGAATCAGCATTAGTAAGACTGGACTGTGTTTTACTGAAGTCATACTGCCCAGTCCTAAGCATGCCTACTGAAAGCTAATCCCAATGGAGTATTAACTCCTATGGAGTATAACTTCAAAAGGAGAGATGTACATTGTTTACAGACAGACCATCTTGTAGCTCTCTCCTTTTTGGTTTGTTTCTCCCTTAGTTACAGCCTCTCTTCGGTTCTGAGGTCTGCTGCCCATTTGGTGTTTTCAGTACATAACCTGCCCATTTTTCTCTTTTCACTGGCTCCTGTTTCTATACTGGATCCAGTTCAAATTATTTCCATTCTTAAATAATAAAAATTCAAGACCAGTGCTGAATCAGGTTCAAAAGCCTAATAGCCTCATAATGTTTCTCACAGATGATAGCCAGATGACTACTGGAAGCCCACAAGCAGGATACGAGCATAGGAACTCCTGTTCGTGTTTGTTAGCAACAGATATTCCGATGCATACTGCTTCAATGGCTGGAGCTAAAATATAACTGTTATGCCCAGTAGCAATTCATAGCCTTGTCCAACATGAATTAAAGCCATCCAAGTTGCTGGCCATCACTGTATACCAAATTGCACTTTAACTGCATGCTGTGTGAAGAAGTGACCCCTTTTATGTGCTCTTAATCTTCAACCATTCAGTTTCACCAGATAATACTGGCTTCTTCTAACATTATGAGAAAGGAAGGAAAACTATTCTGTATGTTTCCTTATTTGGGCTGTCAGAAGACTGAGAATTCTGTTACTAAGTGGCTACTACAGCTTTGGTTTTGTCAATATTATAGTTAAACAACAAAAGAAAAAACCAAGATGATGTAATATTTAAAAAGCACTTAGCTAATAGTTTGTTTCCTCTACTTTAAACTTTGACCACCTGTCTCCTTGTGCCCCTCTCCTTTCCTAATAGTTTCAGCTTTTTTAAAAAAGTGAAAGTCTACGGGCAAGGTTTGCCGTTTTAACTTATTTACAAAGCAAAACAATGTCTGAAGTACTTTTACGGCCTAATCACCCTAAAGGCACCAGACTGCATCTGATTTTCAAAGCTAAGCACTCAGTCCTGCTTAGTACTTGAACGGCACTCCACTAGCAAATACCAGGCGCTGTTGGCTACATTTTAGATGAAAGCAGTGGCAAACTATATTTGAATATCCCTTGCCTAAGAAAGCCCTATGAAATTCATGGGGCCACCATAAGTTGACAAGCAACCTGAAGGCACATGTGCACGCATCCACCTACCCAATTTTTTAAACAAAAAATATTAGATAAGTCTCACAGCTACTAATCTTCTCTGCAGATTTGTTTCCTAAGTCATTACTTTGATGCATCTTTAAAATAAGTCAATGCAACAACAAGTTCTCATGATTTCAATTCACTTAACAAACAGGAAATGCTTATGTAACTGCCACAGACGGCCTTCTTTAAAACTTTTGTAGCAAGAATATATTTCCTGTTAGAATAGTAACAGGAAATATTGTGAAGCTATCAGTAATGCAGTATTTTCACCTTCTAATCTGAGTGTTAAGGTCAAATAAAGAGCAGTTTTAAATGTGTCATTTATTTATTAATTTAAAATCCACACTGCATTACCTCACAGGTTCAAGGGAGCTTATCACATTTTGAAAGGATTCAGTTTCCCTTATTGTATCTCACATCCCCTTATTACTTACTTTCACGTCACCTCTGAAAACCCAAAGAAATGCTCCTTCCTTCACCATTTGTTTCCTGAGAGAGTTCATACTGCACAGGAAGCCCCCTTTTGACACCCTGTTAGCTGACAACTCGCTCTTTTGATGTTTCCAAATTAAGGACAAGTTCCATTAACTAAACAGGGGTTCCATTCTTTCATCAGTTCTTCTTGCCTACGGAGGCTCACTTGGACCCATCTGCACACCGCTGCTACTTGCAAAGTGTGCTGAGAGGCAAGGAAAGGTGCTAAGCTGGCTGAGAAACTTTGCAAGCAGTGCAATAATTGCTAAAGAAGTGTGTGGGTTTTCTTTTTCCTAGAGACATGCCTTTATGGATGCACACGCGCTACCTAAAAAGTCAAGCCAAGTTTAACAGCTGGATTTATCTGCCTTTTTGAGAAGCACTTTGATTTCAAGGTTTCTTCTGTTGTGGCAGATTAAGCTTTATTGGTACAATGTACCACTTTTAGTGTAAGCTGCTTTGGGAAGTTTTATACCCCCCCAAAAAATAAATAAAATGCCTATATCTATCTATAAATAAAATGTTTGTGTGTGAGTGTATGTGTGTGTGTGTTAGCATGCATGCTCACACACATTAACGTTGACTGGTTTTCAAAAGAGCAATAAAGAACAGCTGAAATCCATGACAATCAGGATTCAAAGTCAGGAAGTAGCTACTAAGAAGTTTGCTTTATACCTAGATACTAAATGAACAGTATTGATTTCAAGTTAACCTAGTCATGTAGTTCTCTAAAAAATTAACATGTTTTCCATATTCATCTACACGAAGCACATATTTCTGTCTTTATGAAGGGCCCACACCCCAAAATACAAGATTTTCTCATTCAGTCTATATTAAAGGAAAAACTTTCCAACTCTCAAATAAGAGGACATATTTTATAATAAGGGACACCTGCCAACCCAATAAAAGGACAATCTTTCTGGACATCCCTTACAATGAGAGTCATCAGGTAATATGTGTGTGTGTGTGTGTGTGTGTGTGTGTGTGTATCCTACAACTGTCCCATTTTGACAGGGAGAATCTCAATTAATTCTCTGCCATCCCACATTTTCATTTAAATGTTCCAGTTTCTCTCTCCTCCTCCAATTCCCCCTCTTTGTTTTTCTCCCATTCCACCTTAGCTGACTTCAGTTATTGCAAACTGAGTTCAACACACAAAAACAGTTTGTACTCCAATTAACTCTGCTAGGCTGAGAGGAGAGAGTAGAACCTTGCCTTTCCCAATTAACTCAGGCAAAAGCAAACTGCTGCAGACTCTCCCAGTTTGTCTGTTCTTCCTCATTAATAACTTCTGCCATCTTGACCACACCATGATGTTGTATGGCCAACACAGGACCAAGTTTTCCTCTGTGAAATGTTGGACTGCAAGAAATATATATGTGTATACTTCTGCCAAAAGAGGCTAGAGGGCTACCTGTTGTGGATGCTGTAGCTGGACATCCTACATTGAGCCATGGGTGGGGAGATATTCTCTATGACCCATGGGGCCCCTTCCAACTACAATTGTTTGCACACATCTATACTCAGACTTACCAGCAAGATAGGAACCTGTACCTATCTGTTAAACACATGGAGGAGGGGAGCTTCATCAGCTCTCATCCAGCAGCCACTAAAAATGAGTAGGCCCACCTGCAAAATGCAATGAGGAAGGGAGACTCTGACTCCAAGGGTCCTTCACATCCAAAACGATAGGGACCTACCTTGCTATGCCTTCAGGGTACTATGGCTTTTTTATTGTTGTGTGCCTTCGCTTCTGACTTATGGCAACCCTAAGGCAAATCTGTTACAGGGCTTTCTGGGACTGAGGCCATTTCTGCATTACAGTGTCATTATTCCACTTTCAGCATCCTGTGAAATTCTGGGGTTTGTAGCTTAGGGAGGGGCCTTTGGAATTCTCAGCCAGAGCTCTTTGGCCTCAGTAAACTACAAACCCTAGAATTCCATAGGGCGTTGAAAGCGGAATAGCAGCGCTGTAACACTGTAGTGCGGAAATGGCCGGACGGAGACTGCGTGACGCGCCCAAGGTCACCCAGTGGGTTTTCACGGCTAAGCAAAGAATCGAACCCTGGTTTCCAGGGTCTGTAGCCCAATATTCAAACCGCAACACCAGACCAGCTCTCAGGGCTTCTTTCCTCACCCCCAAAGACAAGTACGACCACCACCACCACCAGCCCATTCCCACGTGAAACAAACTGAACGGCTGACACCTGGTACGAAGCCCTGGCCTCGTCCTTCCCTCCCCTTACCTATATTGCCTTCGATGGCGATCTTTTTAATACTGTTCTCGGCCCGGCTCCGTTTGGGTGGGGTTGCCATGGAAGCCGCGGCGGCGGCGCCGAGGCGCTCCGGGGAAAGCGTGGGGCTGAAAGGACAAAGGAGGCCCAGAAAGCGAGGGCGACGCGACGCGACGCGACGCGCCCTCCTCAGCTCCCCTCGCGTCAACTTAATCTGCCGCGCGCGCCTCGCCGCCAACCCCCTTTTGACCGCCTCGCCGGCGTTCGAATTTGGCGCAAGCTCCTTCGGGGTTGGCTACGCCGCGCGGTGACGTCAGCGCGCGGGCCCCGCCTGTCCGAGTCGCGCGAGGGCCGTCCTCTTCTCTTTTCCCTGTTTAGCGGCTGCTGTTGTGGTTCTTCCTTCGCTCCAGTCCTTGCTTCAGCCGTCAGCAACCCCCCTACAGGTCCTCGAGAGGGTCCTAAAGCATTCGGTGAAACGCGACTTATCTAACGTTTTAGTGCCGGCAGTAAAGCCGGTCGCAGTCGCGTCGCCTAAGCCGGCGCAGCTTTCGGGGAAAAGGGGAGGTTAAACGCACGCCGAGCGACGTATTGTGGCCGCAGGTACGTCGTTGAGTTCCGAGTGCATCGCTCAGCTGAAGAGGTTGTCATGGCGACCAAGCACAATTTCTTTCTCGTGGCCAGCGGCGAGACGAGATGGGGAAAGTGGCCATTTCCGCACTAGACTGTTATAGCGCGATTATTCCAGTTTCAACATCCTATGGAATCATAGGGTTTGCAGTTTAGGGAGAGGCATTGAGAATTCTCAGCCATAGGGCTCTTTGGCCTCAGGAAACTGCAAACCCCAGAATTCCACAGGATGTTGACAGTGGAATAATAGCGCTATAACAGTGTAGGGTGGAAAGGAATTCCGCTTGTAGACCTGTGGGCATTAAGCAATGGCCAAAAAGTACAACTGGGTGCATGAGGAGACTCACATGTGCATGAAACAGCAAGAGGATGGTAGCCCTAGTTACCTGAGAGACCACCTTATAACCCATTGGAAGTCATTTGGGAAGGCTGCTCTGGTTGGTGGCACATGGATCCCAGCACCTTTCTGGGCTCAATCAGAGCAAGGCATCTAGTGCAGAAGTTCCAAATGCTCCAGCCAGCCATGCTTATTTATGCAACCCTTCCTTGCATTATCCAACCTAATCTACAGCTGGCTCTCCACATTTGTAGGTTTGACTTCCACAGATTTGATTATTTGCAAGTTTCTCCAACCTCTACCCCGCTACACCTCAAGCACTTCTTTTCCAGGGGAGACTTCCCTCTCAGCAGCTCCAACCAGGTCATGCAGCCCTTCAAAAACCAGCCTCTGCTCCTCCTCTACCAGCCACTGCCTGGCCAGTTAAGGATGGCTCACAGCCTGATTTCTCAGTGCCACAAACTCTATTCCAATGCCCCCCCAATACATAAGGAAGAAGATGGGGGGCGGAGAGGAAGCACAGGGCCACCATGTTGACCCACTCCCCTTCCTTCTCCTTTCTCTGACCTGGTTTGGACCCTGGGTGCCCACTCTCCCCACCATGCCTCAGGCCCCTTTCCACAGACACGCACACACACGCATTTTGATATGGGGTCTTGCACCCCTAACCCTAGTGAATGTAGAGGGCATACTGTATTTCAGAGGCAGGGTTACTAGGTCTCGGGGATTAGGCCCTTTTTCTCTAATCTTCAGAGTGAGGAGGAGGAATCGCAGGGCAAAAGTGTGGCCTTGCAAAAAGTGTACCCATTCTAGCCTGTGGATAGCCCCTTCAGGAGTACAAACAGTGAATCAACTGAGTTTACCGAAGTGTTTGTTCACCACTCAACAATTGATTCAATGGGTCTGTAAACAGTAAAAGAGTTTAGATAAAATGGATAGTGCCTCCCCAGCTTTTCCCCAGTCTACTCTGAAGGGCTACTAGAGATTCAGCTCCCTCGATGGTTCAGCTCACAAGGGGTATTACTTGCCTAAATATCCAAGCTAAAGGATCTCTGTGTCTCTCTGCATTTGCTTAACTAAAGTTCCTCCATTCTGAATTCTAGTTAACTTTAAAGGTTGTTCCTGTAGTCAGCCCCTTGTCCTACTTAAAATTATGCTGACATTAATTGATAAAGTCAAGCCCTGGGTTCACAATATGGGTTCCCAGTGTTTTGTTATTCTCTGTAAAAACATTTCTTGTTTCACTGCTAAGCAAATACATGTGAGATTCAGGGTTCATTGTTGTTAACCACAAGTTACTTTATTAGCAACCATGTATCAGAACTTTGGTCTTGAGAAAGTAATGATTCTTGGACATATGTGGAATGCTTTATGAGATCAGTCACCTTAATCTATAAAAACTCCTCCTTTTAACAATAAAGGGTCTTTCTCTTTGCTCATGTAAGAAGTGGTTTTCCTAAGCGGGAGGGAGTCCCTTTGGCCAACGCTGGGGACCCTTCCAGGCTGACCCAGAGCTTACCCACAATCATGTGTCTGGCCCCCTTTTTTTTGAGGGTTGGGGGTAACCCTAACAGGTCTACTCTAGCTAAGACTTGTCAGGCCATTTTGTGTGTGTGTGTGTGTGTGTGTGTGTGTAGGATCCAACAGCTCCTAGAGACTGTTTTCCTTTCAAAGCAGAACTTGGAAAACATTTTTGGGTTAGACTATCATCCATCTTCGAAAGCAGTGCCTGCTAAGGTGTTTAAAACAACTAGGAGAAGTGTATTTTTTTCTCCTGTTCAATGCAATTTGGAAAACTGAATTTCCAGCCAAATAATTTTTTTTTCTCATTTGTGTTAAACATGAATGTTGTTATCTGAATGACATACTGTGAGCAACCATGATTGGTGTTTCATGCATCATGCTTAAAATCGTCAGTGACCAATCCTTGGTCTCAGATTTGGCCATTAAATCTCAGAGACTAAGATGCTGCTTGCAACCCTCCTGATGGATTGCATAAATGTTATGTGCCTTCAAGTTGACTCTGACTTCTGGAGACCTCCCCCGCTCCAGAGTTTTCTTGCCAAGATTTATTCAGAGGTGGTTTCCTATTGCCTTCCTCTAAGATGGAGAAAATGTGACTTGCCCAAAGTTGCTCTGCCTGAGTGGAATATTCAAACTTCACAGTCCAGTCCAGCACTCAAACCACTGCCCTATATTGGCTCTGATACAAATATTGTATGTTAATGTGTGTATTGTACCTGTCTTATGTTTTATTATTGTGTACTGCTTTCCATTTTTTAAAATCTAAGTAGTTAAATACTTACAAATAAAGCATGGGAAAAATACATAAGCAAATATTCCACCTGTCCTTCTACCTTGTTTACTGTATCAAGAGAAAGGGACAGGTTCTACAGTAGGGTTGGGCAAAGTGCAGCCACCCATGTTGTTGGACCACAACTCCCACCAGTGTATCCAGTATCTGGAGGGCCATATGTTGCCCGTGCCAGCTTAAATTATGGATTAGGCAACCAGAGTGGTCTAAGATTAGTGGTAACATACAGTCAAGACCACACACAAAAAATGTAGGATATTATTTTTTAAAAAATCTCTCATATGTAGCAATGGACCTTGGGCCAATTCTAAATGCTAATCTTTCCTTTTAATCCTCAGTTGTGTGATATCAAAGATGCTCAGACAACTGAATATAGAATATGTTGCGAGTTTCTGGAAAAGGCGGCTGATTTCAACCAAACTCAGGCGATTTTAATTTCAGTCTGGTTGTTCTACTATGCATCAACAGACCATGTTGTGGTAACCTATTCCCACATATACCAACCTGGGAAAATGGAGGGCTTAGCCCTACCCTGGCTTCCTCAGGAAATAATTTAGTTCTTCAGATGGCTTAGTAATTTTAAGGGGAAAGGCAGACCTCCCAGAGCAGAAAATGGCTACAGAATATTAGCCCCTTCGGCCCTCTGAGACTTATTTTAAGCAATGGAAACTTAGTCCCCAAAAGGAATTTTCCTCCTCTCAAAATTCTCCCCTCCTCCACTGCACCATAAATATGGGATGATGCAACTAAGTAAGTAATTTTCTTTCTTTTTATTAGCTTATATTTTATAAAAATATGGTTAAATTCACTACAACAGAGATGTGCTAAAACTCATAGGTCTGCAATCCTTAACTCCTACATACTTGAGAATAAGCCTCAACTGAACTAAGCTGGGCTTGCTTCTGAACAAACCTGTACAGTAATAACAAGCCAATCCAGTTTCTATTTATCTGTCTTGACTCACACTGTTCTTGGGTCTAAGCACACTGTAATGCTAGTCAATCTATTTTCAAACGAATGCTCTACTTAGCAAGCCTATTCTTCCCAGTGTGGTTATTTCTAGTCTCAGGGATTAGCTAAACGAAATTAGGAGGGGTTGGAGGGGATGGAAAACTCTTAGTGGAAGTGATAAGCACACATTACTCTCCAACCACTGCTTCTTTAGTACCTAATGCTCTGTTCCTCAAGCTTTACACTTTTCAACACAACCTATTAGAAAACATAGTTTGGCTTCCATCATGTCAGGTTTTAGTGTAATATTCAAGCTTTGATGCAAACATCTTGTGTGTGTAGATTGTGTATATATTGCATATTCTGCCTCATACAGATGCATTGTTTGCATTTGTATTGTTTTTAGGCCTTACTTTTAATTCCACTGTACCTACCTCCTTTTTTGTCTAATTCATAGATGTAATTAAGTAGGCCTTAATTACAAAAGCTTTGTCTATGATCAACTAGATCAGCTAGCATCAAAAACTTCCAAAGGGTGGTCTTCTGCGCTGCAAGGGACCAAAACAGCTATTCTGTAATTTCATATTAAGGATTTCAAAATTGACACATGAAACTCTGTGCTGGGAGCCACAGCGAAGCTACCCGTTCTGCACTGGAATTAACATCCTATGGACACTATCCAGAAGGAAGGGGCCTTCTCTAAAACAAATGGGGCTAAAGAGAGAGGCAGTATAAGCACAACTGGCCATAGTCTGTTGCTTCTTTTCCACTACAATCCCATGGCCATGTTGGCTGCACGATTTTGGGTACTGTAGTCTAAAAAATAACATTTGCAAGCTCTTCTACTGGTCACAATTTGGTGGGTGGTCTTTCCTCCCACTTCTGGAACTTCCATTCTTTGCCAACATTTCAGTGCCATGAGTTAAGGAAATGGAAAGCAATTAGTTTCATTTTATTGCTATTAGATTTGCTTGCAATACAAATAGTTCACAAAGTCTGGTGAGGTAATTACACACAGTAATTATTATGTCGAATGCTCATATGTGTACAACATATAGACACATGATTGAATGTACATCTACTAACAAGAACTGGTAAGGATGAGAAGGGGAAGAAAGGCAATCATGGTCAAACATAGCTATTTATTTTTCTTCTTATAAACAGCATTCAGTTACTTACTGAAAAAGCCTAGAATTTATATACTTTTTTCATCCCATCACTTACAACAATCTGTATACATTATTTACATCTTTCCAATACATGTGTTGCAGAATTTCAGACATTCAACTTTTTTTTAAATCAAAAAGCTGTTTTCTTTTAAAACAAGTAATGATCAATAATGACTAGAAATCAAAGTAATATTGGCACAGTCTGCTTTTACAGTACAGGTCTCTGTGTTGCATTTTGTATTTTAAGCCTTTTTGTCCAAGCTGCTTTGAAATACTTAAAGACGCAGCAGATGTGATTGTGTTGCATCCCCAATACCTTTTTGTCAATATCAGGACCAGACTTGAGGTGATGTCACTGGGTGAGTTCATGCATGAAGGCAACCTCCAGACATTGCATAAGCCAAGTACCAGGGTGTCCAATTAATTCAATCAGCAGAATCAAACAGTAAGACTTTTCCTGGACTGTGCTACATCAATCTGCAGAATGGGAGGAGGCTGCATGCTTGAATATTCCCACCACAGAACACACATGGAAAGCTCATCAAGGCAGATTCAGATCTTACAAAGAGTTCTGCTATTCTTGCACATAACAACCATTCTCACCATCACCAAGTGGGGCCTCAAGCTGTAAAATCCTGAGAACTCGATTCTGCTGAATATATAAAACTTGCCTCATTCAGAAGTTGCAGTCATAAAAGATTCTTCAGCCCACATAAAGAAGTCATCCTGTTGCTGAGTGTCACCCTGGTCTAGAGCAGAAAAGCAAGTGGTCTCTTTCAATTTTAAGTTTCCCTTCCACCATGCTACCTCTTAAGACTGCCAATTAGATGGATCATGTCCGTAGTCTGTGTGTACCAGGATTATCACTGATTAATTATTTTCAAGTCTTTTCCCCTTCACTGCATGTCAAAGGTACTGATTATTATGGCAATATTTAGCAACACACTATCTGCAAATAAATGTATTAAAAATGGAACAAAATGGCCCTTCTAAAGATTTGTGTTCCCAAATGACATAGTTATACATGTACAAAAATAATGAATACAGTTTAGTGGCTATAAAAATTAATTTCCCCTAAAAATACAGTAATCTATGAAAAACTATTGAAAGGACAGTGCTCTTTGGGGGAAAAGCAAACAAAAGGATTTTAAAATTTGAAATTGCAGTTTTAGGAGGGAATTATATTTCAAAAAAAGGAAATGGTGTGTACAACTGACAGAAACAAGATGCCAACTAATCTTTTACATATATGTAAGTATCTCACTCTAAAGTGGCTAGTGGTTCTAGAAATGCAGTCTAGAAAACACAAATAGTTCTCACCTATTAAAAGAAATGCTATGCACTCCCACCCTATCCTAATGTTTTAAATAATATAACAGTGTTGCAATTGAAAAAATGAGCAGGTCCACCTTAATGTTAAATCATAACAGAACTAGTTTTTAATATATCATATAGCACCCCAGGGAAAATAATATATTTTGGCTAGTTTAAGATATTTGCTCAACCAGAAAAGCTAATTTTTAAAAAACTTCAACTTTGTATGGTAATCCAAGGCATGGGTTTAAGAAAAAGGAAGGAAAAATCTTTTTAAAAAAGAAGAAGAGTCAATAGCAGCAAATTGGCCTTTTGCCTTTAAAAGGAGATTGAGAAGGAAATTTCAGTTCTAAAATATTAACAGAGTCTCTGTTTCTCTGTCTTAAGGTTACTACTAATATTCAGTGTTGCATAGTAAGCAGTAAAAGAAAGATTCACATACAGTTGCAAAAGGGCTCTTTTTCCTTTTGCAGAGTTGTTTCGCCAAAGCCCTGCTACCAATAACAGCAGAGTATGGGACATTTAATACTTACACAGTTGGCATGGGTCCCTGATGTTAACATGTAAAGTAGGCATACAATATTTGTGCAGTATTTTAAATTTTAATCATAACAATGTGCACTGCTGGGATCAAATCAATCACTGGCCTCAGAAAGCACAATACAACTGGTCTTTATGGACTTCGTCTACTTTTTTTTATCATTGCTTTTACTCAGTCTCATTTAATTGAGGTAGACCACCTCTAGAAGTTATTAGTGATATCACTAAGAGAAAGCAATACAGAAATAACTGGAGTAAGAGCAAAATTGTTTCAGCCTCATGAAGTTCTAAGGCTCTTCCTTCAAAAGGGAAGGAACAAAGGATGAATAAATGGCTAGATGTGACTAAGAAGTCAATATTCAGCATCCAGTACTTCATATTAAATAGATATCCAGTATCTAGCGGTATATCTCATTAAAATTAAAATTCAGATCTAAATTGTGATTTTGTTTTAAATGATACCACAGTGTTTGGTTTTCACCATGCTTTGTCAGCTGAGAAATAAAGGAGAGTTTTAGATTTGCATTTTAATGCACCCTTACACAATAAACAATCTTCTGAAAACATCAAAAATAAGCATTCAGCATCCCCAGTGCATACAAAAAAGGAAACCTCAGCTTAATCACTGTCTTTGTATCTTAAACGCTTTGTCTTCATATTTAATGCAATCAACAAAGGTTAACCAACAGCACTCTCAGACAGTGCTATCCAGGCTTTTTGTTTTCAATAGGGAAGTCAGCAATGAAATGTAAATCAAAATTTGTATTACTTCTTCCCAATAAGCATTTGAAACTTGACATACTCTGTTCACAGCCTTATTCATCTTCACTATAGTCTCTAAAAGAATGTGATTTCAAGTCCTAAACTTACGCAGTGCAAGTATTATGTCCAAGATAATAAAAATGACTTTAAAATAAAAACTATTCAAAATTATGGTGAAGTACCAGATCCTATAATATTCAACAGGACATGTAGCAGGATCCCCCCTCCCTAATCTCCACTAAAGCAATCTTTTTTTTAGGAAGTATTAGAATTACTATGAGAGTAGGGGACCTTTGGTAAAGTGTCTGTACTTACCAACTTTAAAAAAAAATTAGATCATCATACTTATTTGAACTTTCAACAAGCATGACTTCCAAAATGCAAGGCCAAAAACAGTACATAACAAAGCATAACAACCAATTTAATTTTCAAGACCAAAAGCATGAATTATGTTGAGCTAGATAAAGTGATCATGGCAATGCTTGTTTTTCTTTTCATGATGTTACAAGGAAATCAAGATCACTTCTCAATCTCAACAACACATTGTTAACACTGTAATGTTTAAAGAACATGCCACATGTATGTATTCTTATGGACACTAAAACACACTATGAGAAGTGTACATGAGAATTTAAAAAGGACATGCATGCATTTTAAACACTGCAGATTAATATTTACAGATGCATATGCTTGTTATGTGTTGTCATCAAGATACTAATGTTTGACGGGGGCTCCAATTCAGTTCAATCCAAGGATAGAGACTACATAAATCAACGCACGTCTGTAAAATCTGTAAAAATTTCGATGCAGTAGATGACATTATCATGGATTTTATCAAACAATCATGGGATTTTGGATTTAACACTGTACTCTCAGAGAAGTGTCAAGTTTCAGATGCCAAAGAAAAAAGTTTCTCCACCTTCTGTTATGAACACCCTACAGACACTGGTCACTTGATGATGGTCATCTACATGCCTCATTGTAGGATAATGGCTATTTTCTTTGAAAGAACAGGGAAGTAGGCAAAGAAAGAGTGACCAAACTGCATCAAACTTATGGTGACTAAAATTAAACTGAGATGTGAAAATCAACTTCCAAGACAAAAAAATCCAACTATATTCTGTACCACTTAAGAAAATGGATGCACTTAGTTACTCTTTCTTTGAATGGCTGAAAATGCAAAGGGACTATTCAGGATGAATCAAATAACAAGTGTTCTGTATAATGAACGGAGACACATTCTATTAATTTAAAAAAAAACCTAAGAAACAAATATTTCTCAGTGAACTGGATTTTCTACCCTACATTAAAATGACTATCATAGATTTATTTGAAAGGTTTTTTTTTAAAAAAGGTGGTTTGATAACACGACTGTTCTCTTTTGTTTTAATCTGATCCCCTGCAAAACTGCTAATTTATGGGAAAGAAAGCTTACAGTATAGTTTTGTCTGTGTGGACCACCAAAATAATCTTACTGGCTGATCTAAATCAGAAGTTAATGTTTGCAGAAGAAATGTAAGCAATAAAGAAGAAAACAGTCAACCTCATGCTATCCTTGGTCCACCAAATTAACAGATAAGTGTCTGAGTAGAACAGTAAAAAAATTAAAATGAGTCCCTCTCTCACTCCTCCTTCTATAGCCCACATTCATCTCTAAAGGCATATTAAAAGCTGGAGATCACTGATAGAAGTTTTATGGCTTATTTAAAAAGTTCTACACATTTATTTATATATAACAAGTGTTAGTAAGTGTCCTGGGTAGCAATTTGTGTATTTTGTTTCCAGCAATGTTCTTTGTATGTGCTTTGTACCTCAGAAGAGATTCTGCCAAGGCACTTAGAGAAGGTTAAGTCTCTGTAAAGACCTTCTGAGAATGGGCTACAACTGGCAATGCAGAACCCATACAACCAGCAGTGTCGCATTTCCCAACAAGCATGTTTTCTTACTTTTTAAACATACATCTTCTTTAAAAAGTACACAATGAACAATAACAGAAAGCCATTTACTGTGTGTGTGTCTCACTAAAAGACAAAGGAGTTCCTCTAATAAAAGCACAGAGAATGAATCTATGTTGTCCAAATAAAAACAGAACAAGTTTCCTTTTTTTCTAAAAAACAAAAAAATTTAAAAGACTGCAAACCTCCATACACTTACTCAGGAGCAAGTCTCATGGATCTCAGTTAGTGTGTGGAGAATTACAGCCCAAATCCCTAAAACACCACATGCCTGCTTAAAGAAACAAGTGATTTGCACAAATACATTTCTGCTTATCTGTCCTTTGAAGTGAGTTTTTCAATCAGTTCTTGAAGTGGAGCAAGTTCTCTTCTGTCTATAAGGTTAAATTCCTGCAGGAGATAGAAACAAAACCAAAACCTCAGTTGGATCTTTAATGGGCTATCTATTAAATTATCAACAGCATTACTTAAACCAACTAATTAAGAGCAACATTATCTTACAGGCTCCCTAAAAGAGTGGATAATGCTAGAGAGTTGACATAATATGCAGGAACACAAAGAACGGCCACAGAAACCTAATATAAGGTTTACATAAAGACTCACATTTGATGGAGAAAAAGTGTAGTAAATTTTAATTGTGGAGAAGATTTAACAGAAAAAGTTTTTCAAGTTGCTACTGTTGAGAAGGTCAGAATGAAACCTAATGGGAAGGTCTTCTTTTCACCTCTTCAAGCATGAGCAGACAGTCAAAGGTTCAGCTTTTGTGGCAGGTAAGAAGAGTTCCAGTGCCCTAACTAGAATTCTACACTGCTCTGGAACCTGTACAACACTGGTGCAGACCTGGTATTTTAAGAACACACAAATACAATGCTTTTAATTATGGGTTAGTGGCTCTATGGAAATGGAACTTCTAATAATAATGAATTTCTAATAATAGAAATCTGCTGCTGCAAGCTACACAAGGTGTGATATGAGACTTACTGCCAGGTTTTGTATCTAATTCTGATAACCATATTTGTATATTCTTAAATAGGCAGTGAAAATGCACTCTGGTTGGTATTTAGGCACATTCACACATTAATGTATATTATCACATAGCATCACACAAGACAGAAAAGTGGCTCATATGTCAAGGCCTTAACATTTCAGGTTTGGTTATGGAAAATCAAATCTGCTTTCATCGTGCGGTGGCAAAAAAGGGAGTTAAAATCAGTCAGCAGAGGCTACAGTTTCATCCATCCCTTCTCTCCATAATGCTTCCACTGAATATATTTATATGTATATTTTATACATATGAATATTTTTTTAAAAAAATATAGCTTTATGATACATTTTTTAAAAAAATATAGCTTTATGACACAGAATATCATTGGGAAGAAGGTACAACCTACCAGACATGGCAGCACCTTTAAGGTCACAGCAAAGAACATCTAAGGTTTTGAAAAAATATTGCTTTAAATGCCAGAAATGTGAAGAGACTTGGAGTCTGGATTCCACTTTAGAAGGAGTAATGCCACAGTGACTTCTGCAATAATTTACCTGAACAAAAAAGATAAAGTGCTTGAAGGATGTGTTCAGATGTGCTTCTTCTTGAAGTTGGATGACTGGATCAAAATGCTGGTGGTAGATGTGAGCGTACACTCTGAAGAGACGCTTTAGAATGGTCTTAGCTACTGACATGAAGTTCTTTGGGAAAGGAACACCTAAAAGTCAATCAAAAGAAGTCTTCATTTTTATATTCCAGTCTAATAGCTGCTTACAAAAGCTATCATACTCAGGACTTGTTTAGATATTGGCTCTCTTGTCACTCATAGTAAACTCACTGAAACGAAAACATTTGAAAGTTAAAAAAAAACTTACTGTCATTTACACAAAGGTGCCATTACACAGTCAGTGAATGATAACACAATCTGCTGAGTATTTCAGAAATTTAAGAAAACTCTACAAACAAGCCTCATTTTATCATTTACAAAAATAAATTTAAAGGTGATTTCAGGACTCAAGCCATTGTCTCGGAACAGAACAATGTCTTGCATGGATTTGGAACAATGATGTATTTAAAACAATTCTATTTACAGAACAATGAAGTTGGTGAGCGTGAGGAGGAAAAAATACCATAGTAAGCAAGTGTACCAACTGCCTCTTAAAGCATATGTGTTGTTTCTTAAAACTGACTGTCTAACAATAACACACCAACAAGAGCATAACGGTCCTCAAATAAAATGGTTCTTGAGGTTTCCCACATTACTGCTTTTTCTCTAAGGAAGGAAATAGATGTTGCTGTTAAAAAAATAAAGGAAGCACTGAAAATGAAGCTGTTTATGTCCTTAAAAACAGGTCTTCTTAATTAGGGATTGTTAAAATTATCTGTTTTCTGGCTCAAACATGAAGTCTTTTGGATGCAGTGTTAAAACCAGTCTTGTAATAACTGCCAACTATAATGTTTGTAATGGTGTGCATGTGTGTATATATATGTATATATGTATGTATGCATGTGTATATATATATATATATATAGAGAGAGAGAGAGAGAGGCAGGCAGGCAGGCAGGCAGGCAGAGAGCCAGCATGGTGTAGCAGTTTGAATATTGGACTATGACTTTAGTGACCAGGGTTCGAATCCCTGCTCAACCACAGAAGTCCACAGGGTGACTCTGGGAAAGTCACATTCTCTTAGTCTCAGAGGAAGTTAAAGGGAAATCCCCTCTGAACAAATTCTGCCAAGGAAACCCTGCGACAGAGTTGCTGTAAGTCAGAAACGGCTCAAAGATACACAACAACCACATATATGTTCAGAATTTTGTGTCATTTACTTTCCAGGCTGAAGCTGTTGTTTCCTTCTATATCTTTAGAAATAACACAGCAGATCATAGTTTGTAAATTAATCCAGACAACTTTTAAGATTGACAGTATGCTAAAGCCTTTTTTAAAAAATACCTATTTTGGATGGAAATAATGTCTCATCATCCAGCTGGTCCTGAACCCAGGTCATAAGGTAATCAATGTACTTTGGTGCTGAGCACTTGATTGGCTTCTTTATGTTTGTCCCATCTGCCCAGTGGTACTCATATCTGGAATGGAAAGGAAAGGAAATAATCTGCAGTCTATATACACTCAACAAAGACCTGCTTTAGATGTTCTCTAGGCTTTAGAAATGCCTAGGTTCATTTTACTTCTTTTTAAATCATCAAGTATACCTCTTCCTCAATCACAAGCAACCTCAGTTTCAAAAGCAGTTAGTGGCATGGCAGGAGGTACTGCTGTTTAACTTACAAAACACAGCAGTTCCCTGGACACACAATACTAATAGTGCATCTCTTAGATACCACCCAATGAGAATGAAATCTAATATTCCATCTTGCAAACAATATTAAAACCAAAACACTGAAGTCTAATGACACTATGAACAGAAAATACAGGAAAAAAGTTTATTCTTAAGCATAACTCAGTAATAGATCCTTCCCAACCACTAAACAAATTCAAATGAGATATCTGTTTGCTATTGTTGCCATTCATTCAATTTATAACCCAAACTTCTTCATTAAGAGCTGATGGCAGCTGCACAGGTGTGGCTCTGCCATGCTTGCAATTCATCATAGTATCTAGACTCTCTCATCTTATTTCCTGCCCTATGCCAAACATCTCAGGCCAACTTACAAATACCATTAATAAGGTAAAATCACATTTAAAACATAACGAGTTAAAAACAGATTTAAAAGATTTAAAAGTTTTTAAAACTAAGTACAACAGTATTTGGGCTGAATTAGTGAAGCCCAGTGACTTGATAAACAGGCATATTTTAACTTGGTGCCTAAATGAAGTAAGTACTGGTGCCGGTCAAGACCTCCAGGAGGAGGGCATTCGATAGTTGTGATGCTACTGCCAAGAAGGCCCTCTCTCACATTCCAAAACAGTGTACTGATCTCACTGGTGGGACACAGAGGAGGGTCCACCCAGCAGATCTTAATCCCTGGGCAGGCACACATGGGGAGAAGTGCTCCCTCAAGTATCAAGGCCCAAGCTGTTTAAGGCTTTAAATGTCATCACAGGCACCTTGAATTCTTAATATTCTGTCTACTCCACTTTTTATATGCTATCTCCCTCTTTTAAAAAGCCAGCATGGTGTAGTGGTACTAGACTATGTGTAGATCAAGATAGTATCACTCTATTCTGCTTTGGTTAGACCTCATATGGAATACTGTGTCCAGTTCTGGGCACCTCATTTCAAGGAGGATAATGATCAGGCTGGAGAGTGACCTAAATGGTCAAGGGTCTGGAAGCCAGGTACTATGAAGGGCAGCTTAGGGAGCTGGATATGTTTAGTCTGCAGAAGAAAAGGTTAAGAGGGGACATGATAGCCATGTTTAAATATTTGAAGGGATGTCATGTCGAGGGGGGAGTGGGCTTGTTTTCCACTGCTCTAGAGACTAGGACAAGGAGCACTGGATTCAAACTGCAGGAAAAGAGATTCCACTTAAACCTCAGGAAGAACTTCCTGACGGTCACAGCTGTTTGGTAGTGGAATACACTGCCTCAATGGAGTGTGGTGGAGTCTCCTTCCTTGGAGGTTTTTAAGCAGAGGCTGGATGGCCATCTATTGGGAGTGCTTTGATGTGGGTTCCTGCATGAAAGGGGGTTGAACTGGATGGCCCCTGTGGTCTCTTCCAACTCTATGACTCTAGAGACCACGGTTCAAATCCCTGCTCAGCCAAGGAAACTCACTTGGTAACCTTGCACGTGAAACTCTCTTTCCGCCCCAGAGGAGGCAAAGACAAACCCCTCTGAACAAATCTTGTCAAGAAAACCCCACAATAGGGAGTTGGCATAATCAGAAACAACTTGAAGGCACACAGCAACAACTGCTCTCTTTTCTGAAGCCTGGTTAGACAAGTCGCTGTTATGCTAATCAGTCAATTACACATATTGCAGACCAAACCGTTTAGCTAAGTATTTTTTTAAAGCCATCAAAATTCTCATTTTGACATTCAAAAGTAGAACTAAAGGACAACTTTTGAACATGCTCATCAGACAAAGAGTAAGTAACATAAGGAAAAATATAAGATGTATTAATATGCAGATATCTATGTTTATAAATATTCCTCTCCTATTGCAACAACATCAGTCACGAGCTGTGAGTAGGAGCCAGGGGCCACTTGGCCAAATGCTGCCCACTATGTGAAACTGTCCAGTTCCAGTTGCCAGTCTTGCGTTGCAAGGGCAATGTGGAGGCAGTGGCATTTGTGGCTGATGGATTTTCCAGCGAACCACATTGTATAGATGGGTTTCCTGTATCCTGGTTTCCACGGTTTAGAGATGTGCTTGAAAACAAACCAGGCAGATACTATTTGCAAGACTCTGCAGTTCAAAGTCAGAGCAGAAGTTATCTACTTTTTGCTCCCTTGTGGACCAACTCTGCTCAATCCCCACTGCCCTACTTTTGTGTACACCTTCCCCTGTCCTCAGCGTCCCTGTTGAATTCTGCAAAAAATCACCTCTCAGGCAAAGAGCAAAAAAGTACAAAATGAGAATTCAAACAACATTATTTCAAGCTCTTTAAGTTCATAAAAACTGCAATGAAGGGCACAATTTGCTCCCTAAACTAGATAACTGTTGAAAATAAAATTTAAAAGTAGAACTTATTTTCTGTTTTATTATTTCATCCCTGCAGTTGGGAATCACAAGCATCCTTACTTTGGACCTGCAGACATCACTGGGCAGCTCTCCTCTGTGCAGAAATTGTAATAGTCCCATAAAGCATATTGATCTGGTTGAAGAAATCCACAGCTGTTAAGAAAAAAAAGAGTGACACATATAGTAGGTAATTAGCAAGAGGGAACCAATGTGGTATAGCGGTTTGAGCTCCTGACTATGACTCAAATCTCTGCTCAACCATGGACACCCACTGGCTGACCTTGGGCAAGTCACACTCTCCCAGTCTCTGAGGAGGACAAAGCCAAACCTCCTCTGAACAAATTTTGCCAAGAAAACTCAGTGACAAGTTTGCCTTAGGGTCACCATAAGTCGGAAATGACTTGAAGGCATACAACAACAACAATCTAGAATTATATTCTTCTGCTTGCCAAATAGGCATCACGCTGCAAGGCAGTTGCACACAGCTTCTCAGCAAAGCTGGTCTATTGTGGTTGATACCTTCATTTACAAAGGAAAGGCAGGTCAAAAAAATAGACCCACTCTTAAGAAACACTTGCAGAACAAGATACAAGCATTCTTATAATTTTGAAACTAGTGTGAGTAAGTTTGTAACTACATTTATTTATTTGAAACTCTTTATATATTGCCCAATTGGCATTGCCCTTGGTTCAGTTTACAAATTTATAGAATCTACAGATCTTTACTTTTCCCAAAACCAAAGTGTATGGAGAAATAATTTTATCTTTTGTCCCATTTATACAAGAGGGAAAAGAAAACAGAAACAATTTATGTGTGTAGACTGTTATTCAACTAAAGTAAAATGCAAAAGGCTGAAGACTGAGTAATCAGTCACAGTTTTAACTGACTGAACAAATAATTTGTTAAATTTGCATAATTGTTCATGAATAACAGGAAAAGCATACTTCGTTATTCAGTCAGCAATGCATATATTATGGTAGACACTATCCTATAATATACATTCCTGTAAAAGAATGCCTCATTTAAGATGATTGCTACTACCAAAAAAATTAAAATAAATCACAATACAAAATGTTATTTGTATAAACATTTTAAATGTTTGTAGAATTCACTGCCCAACTACCTTAGAGACCTATTGGTACTAGATCAAAAGCTTTTTTAAAAAAAGCCAATTAATTACTCACAATGACATATAAAATGGGATTGGCCTTTCTAAAACCATTCTAGATGCTATTTTGCAAAAGAAACCTTTACTGTATTATGAACCCAGTGAATGACTATCAGCAATAAAAGAAACATCTCTGATACTGACACCACCTAAACAGGGGAGGGCAAATATGGAAGAAATAATTTCTCAAAATACTTTAGTTGATTATATTCCACTGTCTGGAATCTTTGTGCTAGTTATTTCTAGAGGACTTATATTTAAAAACTGGCCTTGAAAACACAGACAGCTGTGCAGCTAGTCTTGTTTTAGTTTGGCTGCAGACACAGTAATAGCACCAATGGATCTGTGACCTTCTATATAATCTCACTGGCTGATATCTGGGGGGAAATTCTAACAACTTCAGTGCCACTGTCATTAAACTACTATTAAGATCATATCCTCATTCCAGCAAAACTCACCATGCACTTCAAGTGCAGTCAGGGAACACTGGAATTAAAGTCCCTTATATTCTAGATTATTCATTCATTCTTACCCTGATACCCTCAGACCAAACCAAAATAAATAAGGAACTGAGCATTGTATAAGCTACTCATCAGGGGATTCATATTTTGATTGCTGGTATTAATCATTAGTACATGTAAAAGGACCATGCTACTGTAAGGAAAGACTGCCTTTCTCCAGGGAACTGTAGTTTTAATAAAGGATACACAAATACAGTTTTCACTTTTTTTCTATAGCTATGTTGACAGGTATCCACATGTACACACCCTGGTAATCAGTTTAACAACAAGCTTCAACTGTTCAGTGAGTGAGATGGAAAGATGCTAGATTCACAGAACCATAAATAAGAACTTCTATGGAACACAGATTGCTATTCAGGATAGGAAACACCTATTTAGCTGGTCATGCAAATATTAAGCTCATCTTTTTGCCAATTGCCCCTTCACCAAAAAGGACAAATACCTTCTCCTTGCCCAACAAATTCTGAGATATCCTCACATAAATTCACTGAATTCCACACATGTCCTTAATGGAAGACAGATTCTCCATGTAGAAAAAAAACCCTGGAAAATAAACTTCCACATAAAGGGCTGTCTTAACAGGACAGATGACCTGCCCTTCTGTATAACCCATATCTGAGTAACCAACACTGTTTGTCTTGGTAATGAAGTGCCATCTCTTATTGTCAAAGGTCAAGGTGTGCAGTGCATAGCTAATAAATTGTGCGTGATCCAAAAGGCTTCTTTCTGAGTCACAAGCTCCTGCCAACATGTTTCCTCTACTGATGGCTGTGGCACAATATCAGAAAGTCTCTTGAAATAATTAATAAAGAACTCTGCATCTATTACATTTTAAGATATTGGGATTCCTGGAAAATTGTTGTACAGTGGCCCCTCCACTTTTGCAAGGGTTTGGGGTACAAAACCCTCCAACAGTGCAAAAACCATGAATAATTCTCCCACCTGTTCCCGTTCCCATTCCCATGCAAAACGGAAGGCAATGGGAGTGGGGGAAGGCTTGCATAAGCCTTCTTTTCCTTTCCCCCTCTGGAGCTCCCTCCTTCCCCATCCCATGCAAACCAGAAGGGAATGGGAGGTGGGTACATTTTGCCCTGGCACTGAGAACTTGCGTGAGCCTTCCCCACCCACCCCCATTCCTTTCCGTTTTGCCTCAGCATTAAGTTCTCTGCATTGGGGCAAAATGAATAGGAATGGCAGGGGGACCTCCAGAAGGGGAAAGGAAGGCTCGCACAAACTTTCCCCCACCTCCCATTCCCTTCTGTTTTCCATGGGAACCCAAGAAGGGGGAGCTCCAGAGGAGGAAAGGAAGGCTCACTCAAGCCTTCCCCGCCCAACATTCCCTTCCATTCTGCCTCAGCGCGAGGTCTCTATGCCAAGGCAAAATGTATGGGAATGGTGGGGAAGGCATTCATGCTTGTGAATAATCAAACTTGCAAAAGTCAAACTCATGAATGTGGAGGCAGGGCTGTATGTATGAAATGTATGCTTATGCAACAAAATGGGACTCCTTTCATTCAAGTGTTCCAGACTCAAATCTGACATTCCCTTCTAGCAAAGGTGGTGAAAGGAGGCTTCTGGTTCAAGAATGCAAAAAAGAATCATAACTCAATATGCATGTCACAGGAAGAACCCAATGAAGACCAGCAGGGGGAAAAAAAGTTAAAGGGACTGCCTAGACCAAGAAGCTATGAAAGAGTTGTCCATACAGAAAGGCAGAAGCAAGCAAGAACAAGACAGACAAATGGGGTTTATAAGCTAGAAGAACATGTCTTCTGACAAAAGGAAGGAATCCACAGGATGGAAGACTGATCCAGGAACAAGAAGAATCAGGAACGACTTTGTTCTCTGTTTGTATAAGGTCTGTGCCTTTGCCACTAGTCATGACA
Organism: Iguana delicatissima; assembly: GCA_948472985.1. Classification (NCBI taxonomy): domain Eukaryota; kingdom Metazoa; phylum Chordata; class Lepidosauria; order Squamata; family Iguanidae; genus Iguana; species Iguana delicatissima. Next base: position 184,922 of record CAOKZL010001599.1, read on the forward strand.
TTATCAGACTGAGCCCATTCCATAAAGATTATAGTATTCCACAACAAAAGAGTGACATCTCTTCCAGTCAAAGCCTGGGTGGCTCTGGATGTCATAATCTTTTAGTTTCAATCAACCATGTGTAAAAAAGGAATATTGACAGGGGACTGAAAGTACTGAAGTTTTTTTTAAAAAAAAATTATCCACTGAAGTGTTGGAGAAGCATGATTTTAAATAAAATCAATTTGTCACCTGAAGATTTAGTTTGATGACCTCTCAACAGTCTCTGAAATTAAAAGCAATGTGTTAGATTCTGTAGGAGGGTATATTTAAGTGGCAGTTTATCCAACTGAAACAAATGTTATTTGGTGAGTAGAAATTAAAACTAGAACAGTTGTTTCAGCTAATTGAAGGTGGTATAAAAGAGGCATTGCCACACAGAGGAATACACTCATCTTGCTGATACCTCTGGTAAATACATTTTGCAAGCAGTAAGAAAGAAATAATGAGCGTTTACATTATTCATTTTGTCACTTCTTTTCAATGTAGTACCTATCTCTAGGCTGAGAGGGAGAACTGCTAGTGTCTGGGCCAAGATACTTACTGTTGCTTACATGAAGCTTGCACATCACAACCCAGGGAATAGGGAGGAAGATACAACATGCATAACAGGAAATTACAAACCATAAAATGATAATCCAGGACTAGGAACATAAAAGAGGTAAATTTAGGAAAAGGTCATAAGAAAAAGTCTCAAAACTTAACATCTGTGAGTGAAAAACACTTTCTATTTATGTGTGCAAACACAAATACACATTTGACCTTGGGGCAGAAATGTAGATAATGGAATTGCTTCTCTATGCAAACATTCTTTTTGCTTAGAGAGGCTCTTCCTATCTTTTTCTCTCTGACTCAGTCCTCATCAGTGTTAACATTGTGTGGAAGGACAATTATGTTAGTTCAGAGCTTCCAAGTGTTTAAGGTACTTCAGGCTCTTGCACCCATTCGAATAGAGGAAATTCCCCATATGTGAGGGGCCATATTCACAACTTGCTGGACATAAGAAAGCCACACCTCCAGGCTGATTCTCCCACCCTGTGAATGATGCATTTTTAAATTACTCCAAAAAGTCCCTCTTACAGCTTCTAAGGACTCAGGGGACAATTTCACTATATTTTACCAGCACTACCCCACTTTTTAGGATTAGGAGATGCCTTTTTTCCAAACAGAATGTGACTAGAACATCTTTTTTAATACATCCTCTGACACCTAAACCCAAACCAGCTTGGGAGGAGACAAAAGCTTGACTAAATTGTTCCCCTAGCCACTGGAGGAGAGGGGCCCTTTTTGGTTTAAAAGGTCAGGGGTGGGGACAAGAAACTGCATACAGCCCATGAGCCGCATCTTGATTATTCTACAGTAGCCACTCCTGTTTAGAATAATCTGTTTAGAATAATCTTTATTATCTGCAAACTACAGGCTGAGATGTAGTTGGCTTAATTTGAAAGAGCGCAGCCTCCTTGAGGCCATCGACTGAATTCTTTATCTAAGAAAAGGTTCAAGACAGTGTATTACAAATTCATAGTTCAGTCTTTAAGCTGAGAAATATTGGACATTCCAGACATTTTTAGACTTCACCATCCCTCACCACTGGCTATATGGTGAGCCATGAGTTCCTTAGCCCTGCCTTGGGCTTTAGGCTATCCCCAAATACTATTTTAGGTTTCCATGTTTTCTTCCAGTTTCATGGCACAGCACTTTCACATGAAGAAAAAGCTGTTTATTCTAACAACTGATGTCTCCTGTCAGTTGGGGAAGGGCATGCCTGTACAGGAAAACAGCTGTAGCTAAAATCCAAGTGAGTAGAATCTCCCAGGCTATTTTCAGCTGTCAGTGTTAGCTAAAAACAGTGACTGTGACATTTCTTTAAAGAGCAACCACCAGTTTTTAAACAAAAAAAAATGGATAAGGAGAATCCCCTGTAATGGTGGCATGTATTTCAGCCTCATACATTCCTGCTGCCCTATTTGATAAGCAGTACTGTAAATCTAGTAGATATGCTCATGAAAAGACAGAGAGCTGACAATCACTGGTAGGTACATTAGGTCTATGAAGCCTATAACCCATTAATTGAACACAGACCTCAGGTACAAACTGCAACCTGCCAAGGTCCTGAGAGCTCCCTTCCCAATTTTTGTAAACCCAATCAAGCAAGAATCTTAGTAAAGAAACTGATGAATTAGATTCATACTGGTAGGTCAAAAGCTTTGAAGGCTCATGCTATATAAACATTATCAATAGCCAAATATTCATTATCTACTTCTCCACTCACCACAGAAAAGTGTTCATGACCAGGCCAGCAAAGGACAGATCCTTTATATCCAGAGTTGTAATTTGTGTTATGGGTTGGAGAAGGTAAGAACAAAAATCTTTTTCAAGTATGAGAAGAGGCTTCCTGCTCTTTGATACCTTCAGCTCACCCAAGCAAAAAAGTTAAGATTATAACTTTCTAAGGCAGTGGTTCTCAACCTGTGGGTCCCCAGATGTTCATGGACTTCAGCTCCCAGAAGCCCTGAGCATTGACCATAGTGGCTGGGGCTTCTGGGAGCTGAAGTCCACGAACATCTGGGGACCCACAGGTTGAGAACCACTGTTCTAAGGGATCCCAGTCTGCAAAAGTTGAGGGAAGGGTGAAGGGCTGGCAACAATCACTAACATATTCCTATTACGTTAAACCAATATAGGTAAACCCCATAATTATAGTTGACTGTGAAAATGAAAGCAAACACTGATTTATGCAACACCAAAGACAGGCAAATATACTTTGGTATGTACTTTGGTTTTGATTTGTTTGCCACTTGTTCACATAATATGCCTAAGCAAGACCACAGTTATGTAGCAGCTATCACTGGCATATTCCCTCATTCTTACAGGAAAAAAGATTCTTGCTGTTACTACAGGGAGGCTTCCTAAAAATAAACATAGTGGTTACATCATGCCACAAACTACATGAAATCTCTTTATGTTAACAACCTGTAGGAAGTATATGTTCTCGTAAGGCAAAAAGACATCCCTTATAGCCAGTTATCAATCCATGTAAACTCCCAAAACCATACAGGAGACAAAAAAGTCAAGTTACTTACTGTTCACTGCAACCCATTCATTTAGGTCTTCGCCCTCAGGCAACATAACAGCCATCCTCAGGTTGCCACTTCCAAGAGTGGCTTCTGCATGCTTCAGTAGCTCATATTGGTGGGAGCCTTCCGGTATATTCTTCTTTGGTTTAAAAGTTTTAGAAGAACGGCTACCACTGTAAAAGAAGAAAAACATTTTGGTTTAAAGAAGCTTTTGCACAAGAGGAGGAAAAAAAATTCATCATATGGTTCCTCTTTCCCAGATTCATATTCTAATGCATTAGAATGTCTTTCCCCAGACACCAGCTACTAATACAAATGATTAAAACAGGAGGGAAAAAGGAATCACTATGTGCTTAATCTGTTATGCATCACGAGCCAAATGTGTCTCTTATTATACACTACATTCATATGGTATGAACTAACCCGCTCTCTAGGGGACAGTATAAAATTTCTTTGATGTGTTTGGGCAGTATGCGTTTCTTAAATTCACCTGAACTTAATGGGAAGTCAATCCTGAAAGGTAAATTTAGAGTCTTAACACAGAGCAATTTAGTGCCACTTCAAAATTCTCTATCATAATTTTTGCTACTGGAAGTACATTAATTCTTAAATAAAAGAGATGGGGGATAGATCAGCAGAAATTCAGATTATGGAAAATTCATTCACACAGCTGCATGGGAGACATTTCTCTATGCTGCAATCCCACCTAGGGTGCTCATCAAGCAGAAAGATCGATACCACAGACCCTATCAAACATCTGTTTGAGACTTGCACATGACTGTGCCACGGGGCCAACTCCTACATGAATGAAGTTGTGGGTGAATGAGGTCATGATCACAGACAAAACCAGAGGTGGTGCCTTCAAGAAAGGAAGAGTCAGGAATGTATACAAACAGACAGGAAGGTGCAGATGGACCATTTCAGTATAGCATAACAAGCCCTCATAATTTCAATGGGTGCATGTACAGACAGACAGACAGACATTTTTCTACATCAGGAATCAGGAACCTCCACACTGCAAGAATCCCCTTTCTGGCCTGCAAGCCTCTACTACAGTCCTCCACATTCCTCCACATTCGCTAGGGTTGTGACATAGGGTTGTGACCCTGTGAAGGTGAAAAAAAACATGAATACAGTAGAGTCTCGGTTATCCGACCTAAACAGGCGGGCGGAGGGTCGGATAACCGAAAGGGTTGGATTACACGGAGGCCCATGGCGGCCGCCATTTTGGGGACGTGTCGGGGTGTGTCAGGGCATGGAAATGCCTACAGCCACGCCCCCAGGTAGCCACGGCGTCGGTTAATCCAGAGGGCCGGATAACCGCAGGTCAGATAACCGAGATTCTACTGTAACTGTAGGCCCTCGCAAACCATATTTAACACAAAAAAAGTATGATCACCATATTCGACCCACCATGGACTCCTTTGAGGCTTCCTTCATAAGGCAGAAATGAGTGGCTGGTGGGGCTTATTGCCACCTCCACTGCTGCCCCACACCATTTTTAATAGGGACTTACAAGTCTCATTCACAGTTTCTCAGTCTCACAAGACTTGCAATCCCTATTAAAAATGGCACAGGGAGGCAGTAAAGGTGACAGCAAATAATCCGTGAATAATCAAATCCGCAAAAGTGAAACCTGTAAACATGGAGGGCTGACTGTACTATTAATACCAGTAGGCAACTGGAGATAAGAGAGTACTTTAAGGCATTTACTTTTTTAAAACCTTGCAGGAAACTGAGCTATGTTTTATAAGCATGCAACGTGTTGCACTGGAGCTCACTCTTTAGTAGACACACAGAGAACTCAACTGCACTATGCACACCTGAACTCTGTTGCATAGGGGCTTACTTTTGAAGAAGATATTTACAGAATTACACTGAACTGAAAGCTGCTGACCTAGGCCATACCTACAGGTTATTCAGACACTGAAAAGAGACCAATTTAGTTTGAATGATATAATCAGATCATACGATTTCAAACCAGACCATCACATGCCTTCAAGCTACTGAAATAAAAGCTTACATCAGTGTTTCTTTAACTTCTTGAATTTGGGGCCTCACTTCTAAACATACTCTTATCTTGTCATCCTCACCCAAGCCAATAGCAACCATCCAATCCACAGGGGAATACACAAAAACTCTTCAGATAACTGTACGTGTATAGCTTCCAGAAAAGATCTGTGAGGAGTAATCCCGCATTAACATTAGAAGAACAGAGAAGGGTATCTCTGAGCTTCCTCCCTGCCACCCAAAAAACATATGTGCTCAAAACCACTATAGGAACAAAGGGGCAAAACTATTCATCTGTTGAGACAATAGCAATAGCATGTGTATTTCTATACCGCTGATCATCTAAGTACTCTCTAAGTGGTTACAATGTATTTTAGCTAATTGCCCCCAACAAGCTGGGTAATCGTTTTACCGACCTAACAGAATGATGGAAGGTTGAGTCAATCTGGAGCCCAGCAGGATCGAACTCACAACCTTGTGGCTGCAGTACCAACATTTAACCACTGCACCACCAGGGCAGTGGTAATTAGGGAGTTCCCACAAATCCAGCATGGAGTAGTGAGAGATCTCTGTTAGGAGGTTCTCAAGCAGCTCAGATTCTGATCTGGAGGAAAATAGTAACTAAACTGTTTCTAGATCCTATAATTTCCTGAACTTGAAAACCTCCCAAGATATGTCTATCAAGAGGGGCATGGGGCATAGCCTTATTTCACAACTAATGAAATAACCTACAGAATGCCATAGCACTTTCTGCTATAGCAGACTTGGAGCGTTACCACTCTGGAAAAAAGATTTAGATCATTCCAAAAGTCTGTGTGTGTGCTCATTAAAAAATGTTACTTCTTTCATTTTGGCTGGCTCTCTTAATCAAAGATATCACAATGGATTTCACAGCCAAAAAGGTAGAATCAATATGTCAACTTTTCCACAAGGGGGATGGAAGACTTTAAAAGAATTACGAAGTGTAAAATATACTAACAAAAGTCTGAAAGAAAACCTTCCATAGAATGAAACCAATCAACTTTATGATTTGCAACAAGTTGTTGTTGCTGCTGCTGCTGTTGTGGCAAACCTATCATGGGGTTTTCTACAGGCTGAGAGTGTGTGATGTGCCCAAAGGTCACCCAGTGGGTTTCCGTGGCCAAGCAAAGATTTGAACCCTGGTCTTCAGAGTTGTAGTCCAATGCTCAAATGAGTACCTAAGCAGAAATACAATCAATCATCTTGATATAAAAATACACTGAATTAACACACACAATCAAGGCTGGGAGAGACAGAAAAGGAGGTAATCATGTCATAGAGATTCACTTGAGACACAGAGCCTGGTTGTAAAATCATTAGTCAAGCTGCATCTTTCCCAAATGCAAACAGCACATTTGCATAGTGAAATTTACAAAACAGCCCCATAGAGCACACTGTTTTACTTAATAAAATGTTTATGTGTTCCTTTATTAAATATTTCCAGAGTGCATTACATGAAGAAATAAAAATTAATACACAATGCATATAACAATAAAAGGAAGAAAAATAGCAGAAATATCTGAGGTTAAATACAGGAAGGCAGGCAAAGTGTGGCCTGCAAGCTTCATGCACCCTCAGGACTATTTTTGTGGCCTCTCAGATGAAAAATGCTATTTTTTTTTAAGGTTTCCAGGCCATTTTGTTCCAAGAGAGGCTCACCTCTTCCCCAAAAATACCTCTCTTTGGCATAAAATATCCTGGCATGCCCAGAATGTGGCGATAATAGTCCCATGCCCCCTGGGCGTTTGGGTACAGAAATTTATTTTTGCAAATGTGGCCCTCCAAGGCTCCCCACAGACTTAAGTCAACACCTTGCCATCTCCCAGTGTTTATAATCTATTATAATAAGCCTGTAGAAATTACTGAGATAATGCATGCATGAAAAATAAATGGGGAAGATTCAGATGTTGGTACATGTGACTGACCCAGTGTAGCCAATTTCGCTGCCCTCTCTTCAGCATGACAGCTGCTGCAGCTCACTAAAATGATACAGAGGCTGAAGAGGCCCTACTGATGGGATCTACTATAGTGCACAGGACAAGTATCCCTCCATCAAAATTGGGCAGAGGCACCATTTACAATCAGAAGATCGTGAATTAACAAAAATACCCTGGAAAACATGCTGCCTGTTTGTAATCAATCCACCTAAGTATTTTATGTTCTCTCTCAACACATTTGACTGTAGCAGACCTTTACTGTAGGAGACTGAACAAGATGGTCCCCTCTCGGAAACTTGCAGAATCCAAAGAACTGAATGTTCTGTGGGATTTTCTGAAATTATAGTGCAGGTGGCATAGATTAAGAAGTGAGCACAACAGAAAATTAACAATAGCTGTTCATAGTGCCTATTATGCACCCAAAAGGGTCTTGGCTTGCTTTCATTATTTCTTCCTTGACTTGCTGCCCAGCACATTATTCGAGCTGGTGAGGAACTTTTTGTGGTCAGACTCAGAGAGACCAGGAGCAGAACCAACAGCTACCTGCTGTGATAAATTTGTAAGATACTTCAATGGTTGCTCACATCTGCACATGACCCCACAGTTATCACAGTGCCTGCACAGTATCCCACATTCCTTATAGTGGGGCTGGTGATGATATTTGAAACCGTAAATAGCCTGAGACCTTGATATGCAAAAAAGATCCTCAACCCATACAGGACTTGCCTGAGTATCGAGATTTGCTGGAGAGGCTCTCCTCTGTTTTCCACAAGTGGGAACAATAAACAACAAGAAGACATGGAAGAGGGATTTTCTACACCAGCACCCTGATTGTGGGTGCCCAACTGGTAGTAACTTTGACTTCTTTGCAGCACCAGGCTAAAATCACTCTTTGCTAAATGTTTCAGGAGCTACAGATCACAGCTTGAATCTCGATAAATACAATTTAAAACTGTTTAAGTTGTTTGTTTCATACGAAACAATTTATAATGTTTTCCATTGTTTAAACTGCTCTTACTGATTTTAATTGTTTTTGGTCTGTATACCACTCTCAGATCTTACGATACAGGGCAATATAAATATCGAAAGAAAATACATAAATAATAAAATCTACTTTAATGGTAAGCAAACACTTGGTGATATCATCAAAACATTACAGGTCTTTTGCACCACATTCTCAATTGCAGAGCTCCTGAAAGTTGCCATCTACCATAGGAGGATGAGAGTCTACAGGTAGTTAGACAGAATTCAAGGTCCGCATCAACCCACAATTGCTAGGGCTGCTATGGTGATATCAACAAACTGAACTATAGTTTAAATTGCCTTCCCTTACAAGTGATGCACAAAGTTATTACTTGTATGGGAAAACATCTCATTAAGACATTCTAATTGAGAATTGAACCAAACATGCAGAAATAGCAAATGGTACCATTCTTTCTGGGCTATATCATTTTAAAGTCTAGGGGAAGAATCACATGCTTGAATGCTTACTTGCGTGATAAACTTCCTGTAATAGAGAAGACTAATCCAAATCTCTTTCTCTAACACATTACCATTGCACAAATATGAAAAGCTGTTGCTGTTTTGGTGGAAGCATTTTATCTCTGCAGTCTTCTGCCTGAAATGCTATTGTGGCAGATTTGAACTGGCTCTCCCTGCAGGTCATTTTCTGCTCCTCTTAACCACTGTGCATTTTAATTTAGTAACATCAGACTTTATTATAATCACTATAGCATCTATCCTGATATATTTTAAAATGCTAGTAATGTCTTTCAAGGCTGTATGTAACTCTACTTTAACTTTAGTCCTAAAGAACAGAGTGACTAAGTTACAGAACATCATAGCTATAGGTGTGTTCAGCTTCCATTTTCCACACACACTGCATTTTGTGAAGCTGTAGTTCATAACACTGGCCTTTGGAATGATGTGAAGTACTAGTCAAGTCAATTTATTAGGAACATTCATTCCTGGCAGATCACTGACAAAAGGGAACTATTAACTCAAATTTATACAGTATTGTGCATGCCAAAGCTGTGGTTGGGTTTAACTCTGCAGAGGATAATATGGCACGCATGTTCATTTCAGACACAGATGAATATACACAGCAAAGCTAAACAATTAGAGCAGTGAAGCCAGGACACGTCATCTCTATCTGAAAATTTCTTTGAATGTGAATTTTTGTGGTCCTCCACCAAAACTTAGGGGGTTTCCTTCTCCCCTTGCAAGAAAAAGGCTGTATGAAAAAGGTCTGAGCTTTTTCTGAGACATCTTGCAATTCCCAGTACACAATGCACTCATTCTTGGGCTGGACAACTATGTTGCTACCCTCTAAGTATTTACACATAATTATACCATTACAATGTATCATACAGAAGTCTCAGTGCTTTTGTCCCTATGGAGTGAGCTTGGTTTCTTCCCACCTTTACAACACAAATGACAAACATCTGGTTAAAACACCAATATCTTGGCACACACCCAGCCCTGTACTTATCCCTTTAACTTTTAAAATGTGGAACACAGATTTATTTAATTAAAATTACACTTGCCCTCTAAACCATCACTTTTCAAATTGTTGAAAGACTGCTTGAATGAGAATGTGGTTTCACGTATCATGGGTTCTAGCCAACAGAAGAACAACCACAGTGTCCCATAAGCACTGTTGTTTTTGTTTTGAGCCTTCCAGTCATTTCTGACTTATGGCGACCCTAAGGCAAATCTCTCACAGGGTTTTCTTAGCAAGATCTGTTCAGAGGGAATCTGGCTTTGCCTTACACTGAGGCTGAGAGAATACACCCAAGATTACCCAGTGGGTTTCCATGGTTGAACAGAGATTCGAACATGGTTGGGTAGGGATTTGGACTCTGGTCTCCACAGTCATAGTCCACTGCCACTGAATCTCATAATCATAGCATGAAATAAAGCTACTGAGAGAAACATAAAATCATATTTGTCACAATTAACAAGCTATTATTACACTGGTGTCTGTATGCTAAATCTGTAGTTCATTTTAAGGAAGAATTCAGATTCAAAAGAAAATGCAATATCAATTTCCTGTCAAGCTGGAACAGTTTAACTTCATACCTTGTAAATGCAGTCTTTAAGAGCTGCTATCCTAAGTGTTCTATTTACATTTTCTTTTACAGTTCTTGCGGAAGCTGCTACAAAGCAGACAACCAGAGAACAAGAGATTTTTAAAAAGAAGTGTGTAGCATTTAGGCATGCAAACTAAATTATTAGGTTCTTATTTGCTAGTATAATTTTAGGGAAGAAAATTATGAACAACTGAAACTGCTAAAGCTGAATCTGGTCATTACCTAAAACACTCTGAGTCTCCAGGAAGTCAAATAGATGCTTTCCCTACCACTTGCTACCCACAATCTGCAAACTGGAGATGCCAGGGATTCAACTTAGGCCCTTCTCCAGGTCTTTGTCAAAACACAATGTAAGTATCTACCAACCCTTACAAAAACACACAGTAAGTCAAAGAAACGAAGCATAACAGACATAAGTATCATCCCAAATTTGCACCTCATATTTAGCCATAAAATGACACCTCTCTGAAAAAATGCTCCCAAAGACATGTGTTCTTCTAGTCTACAATTAAACAGGTCAGTCAGAATCATGCATAATTTAGATATGGCTAAATAAATTTTACTTCCAACATTAAAAAAAAGGGTGACAAGTAAAATGTGCTAAGTCAAAAAGTCACAACTGTTTATTTCCTGCTCAGGTCTAAGGTCTCCTTTAATCTTGAGTACAAGACAAGAACAGCTCAGAAAATCCTCAACAGATACTAGGCATGTCACTAGCAAAAAAAGATAGACAAACTGGAGCACTGAAGTATTTTATGTTTAACTGCATGCAATCCCCTTTCGGTTTTAATTCACAATCCATCTAATGAATCCATTCGCAGTTGTACCTCTCATCTAGACGTAAATATTATTTGTGCTAGCTTAAAAAAGAAACCTCTGAAAATCTGTCATTGTCCTTCAGTATTCTAATCTTACATTTCAAAGGTATCCACACCCAGATCATGTAACCAAATCAGCATGTCATACAAACATCCAGTTGTCCACATTTATCATGTGATTTCAGTGGTTGTTTGAAAAATACACAACCACAAAACAATTTCAGTTTCCTCCAAGCCTTATTCAGTAATAAAAATCCACACAGAAATACATGTTTTGAACGCAACTACCCATAAACATCAAATAATAATACAGTCACTCCTCCACATTTGCTAGGGTTGGGGCACAGGACCCCTGTGAAAGTGGAAAAACCATGAATAACTCTAGGCCCTACGAAACACACATAGTTAACATACAAAAAAAAGTACGACCACCATATTCAACCCACCTTGAATTCCTTTGAGGCATCAGGGTTCCTTCACAATACAGAAATGGGTGGCTGGTGGGGCTTACTGCCACCTCCACTGCTGCCCCACACCATTTTTAAGAGGGACTTACAAGCCTCGTTCACAATTTCTCAGTCTCATGAGGCTTCCTGTCCCTATTAAAAATGGCATAGGGAGGCAGCAGAGGTGGCAGCAAATAATCTATGAATAATCAAATCCATGAAAGTGGAACCTGCAAATGTGGAAGACTGACTATACACTGTAAAGTGGAAGATTCTTTTTTTAAAAAATTCAAAGTTGAGAACTCTACTTTTACATGTTCAGGAATCAATGTGCCATTATTCATGTAACTAGAATGGCAACATCCATCCACAAGAGGGAAGTACTAGCAGCCACAGGGAACCCTGAGCTTTGCAGAAGTACAAAAAAATGACCCCATCTTAATAAACAATATTGAAAGAACCCCAAAACAACCCAAAGATGACTGAATGGCCACAGAAAGTCATGGAGGCAGGGGGAGAACGGGAAAAATGAGTAAAGAGTTGGTAGTTTTTGGAGGATGTCATGGCTGACTAAAAAAGTGAAAAAAGCACTCTAATATTCAGCTCCCAATTGTGATATTATAAGCTGTTCCTTCAGTATAAAAATAAGACAGACAAGTATACTGCTTTAAGGATGTCCTAAGCACAGTGTGGTAAAGTAAATGGCACAGTTGCTGCTACAACTTTGATGTAATTCCTGTATCACTTAGGAGTACAGCTGCTGCCGGATTATCCTGCATCATGTTGATCTTTATTTGAACAGAAGAACATTTTTCTCCACGATGGTTCACACTGACATGGTTGAAGATACAAGTATTATACACTTAACTTCGCTCAAGAATGTTTTTTATCCAATTATACCAGCTCTAGTAAATTCAAGTCACCTCCTTGCATGCCCCAGCAGCACAGCAAACTGAACTAGGTTCCCGCTACTTTAAAGGAGCTTTCAAATTTGAGTAATCTGAACATATAACAGGCTCCACCCTGTCTCCTGCTCTTGAGTAGAAGGAACCCTCAAATTTTATCAGCTGCCACCGCCCACTAATTCATCCAATGACTCAGTAACTTCGTAGGAAATAACTGAGGAGTTTAACTTGCACTTCTTCCCACTTCTGATTCTGCAAAGATTTCTTCCCCCATCCTGTGGGAGATAAGAATCCTATATACACGCACATATGCACACATGGAACAAAGGCACATCAAGAGAAAGTGGAAAAGAAGAGATTTTTTAAGGAAAGCTTTTATTCTAAGTAAGCAAATCTTACATTAGGAAAAAGGTATTTTGTACATGAAGGCACCTTACTTCAGGCACTACTTAAGAGTAAAAAACCCCCAGACTAAATCACATTCAGTTGAGGTTAAAAAGAAAACATAAGCCCTAACACAACTAGCTGAGCATTCTTATTCCACTCACAATTTAGATGTATGTTCATGGGAAGCAGGGAATCTGGATCCCTTGTCCAGCCTATGACCAAACCTCCCTAGCAATGGTGAGACAGGCAGCACCTCCCCTACCTCTCCATCAGTCCCAAAGTCTATCAAGTCTCTCTTGTGCCTTATGGCGCACTTCTCACAAGCTGGTCATGCTCACTGGACAACTTCTACTATCATCGCTGTTGCTCCTCCATGATGCTGACCTCCAAGAAATGTAACCTAACCTATGAGATGCAATTAAGGGCCAGTTACCCACACTCAGAACAAAGTTTGTCTGAATCTCAATGGAAGTTGTTTGGCTGCTGCCAATGGATTTGAAATTTTATTGTATTTTATTGCAATTTGTCCCTGATCTCCACATGGCCAAGATATACCTCTAGATCATCTTAACTGACAACAGAAGTAACATCTGACATACAGACCTGTTTCAGTGACTTGAGCGCTTCTTGACACTCAGCCGAGTGTTTCCCTGCCTTAACCTTCTTTTTGGGACCTGACAGATCTCTTAGGGGTGCCAACATTTGGCTAGAGTTCAGCACAAACCTTCTGTAATACCTGGCCAAAACACTGAACCCGCTTCCTGAACCAGGTAGTAGGCCAGTTATGAACAGCCTCCACTTTAGGATGCAAGTGCACATTGACACTTCCTGGCCTTGAATGTCAGTCAAGCATCTCTGATGCATTTAAGATAGTCTCAAAAGTGTTTTAGCAGATTGTCCCAGGAGTGAAAGACTGCAATATTACAGCAAAGTCTCCACAACCCCTCAGCAGAGAGTCCACCAACCTCTGGAAAGGTGCAATTGCACTGTATAGACCAAAAGGAAGCACAATGAGCTCAAACAGGCCTGAGTCCGTTTTTAGGTCTCAGGGCCCAAACTGTTGAATTTACGGATGACTACCACAGCTTTCTTCTAGCTGTTTCCATTCAACGTGTTACTTCAACCACATAATACATTTTTACGATTACCCAGTCCCACTGACAAGCTTTACGATTCTTGCACTTTGTGTTGTTGTTCTATGCCTTCAAGTCATTTTCTGCTCAAGGCAACTCTAAGGTGACCCCACCACAGGGTTCCTGGCAAGATCTGTTCAGAGAGGGTTTGCCATTGCCCTTCTGTGAGGCAGAGAGGGTGTGACTCACCCAAGGTTACCCATCAGGTTTCCAAGCTGAGCGAGAATTTGAACCCTCATCTTCCACAGTCTCAGTCCAGCATTCAAACCACTACACCACGCTGGTTCCTGTGCTTTTAATGGTTGTAAACATGAGACAGTTAGGAAATCAACATTTCTTTGAACAAGACCATCTTGTCTCCTCAGAAGCCAAACCAAAAATTTACAGTAAAATGTCAACTTCAGTTTCATGCTCATTAAAATGCTGCTCTGCCACAGACAGGGCCTAAGATTTCTGTTAAAGTAGAGACTACTCTCTCCTTCTCCAGATGGATGTTAACAGGAAATACATCTGCCTGCTACCCGAAATTACATATTCAGAACAATACTTCCCCTTTTTGGCTGCCTGCCCAAAACAAAGGCTGAGCAGAGAACTTTTTTCAGCACACAGAGAATATAATCAGAACCCTTCAGGTAAGTGTATATATTTAGTAACTGTTGCATTCCAGTTCCAGCATATTCCGTTCCCAGATACTCTAAGAAACAATTAAATAAAGGAGACTACCTGAAATTAGCTTAAACACTAGTTGTAAAAAGTAAAAAAAATGTTGTGGCTATTTTTTTGCATTACTCTTCATTCTTTGTCAGCTTTCTTTGTTGAAGAAACAAGATTGTTTTATCAAGAATTCTCAGACAGCAACAAGCAAAGTGCCTCTGGAAAATACAAAAGTATCAGCCGTGACAAAGAGTACAACATCTCAGATACAGCATACCTTCACAACTGATAATATGTCCACCAACACCAAAGAAGTGAAAGTTTTCTTTGTAGCATAATGGTACAAAACTGTGATCCACAGTAAGCAATCACTATTAATTACTTAAAATGCTGATGAAGCTGACAACCAATCCCACCGACTTCTTAAGTGGCACATATAACGTAAATATAATACACTACATGTTTCTAAAAAATTGTTCTCCAGTTAGTGAAAAAGTACCCTCAGCCATCTTAAAATACCAGCTGCTAGGGAGCAACATCTGAAAAGACATTGCTTTTATGCTCTGCATGTGACCAAAAATATGAAAAATTGCTCCCACAATCCTAAACGTGCAAGAGAATATTTTGAGTAAAAACTTTCTTAGCTTTTTGTTTAACTGGTTCTATTTTGAAAAAAAAAAATCATGAGTGGTGATGTAACCCTCCACGGGCCACAAGAGATACATGCAGCCCCTAGGCCTTAGAGAGACATCCATTCCTGCTATAAAAGAAGTCTTATACTTTTACAGTATTTTTGCTTCACCCTTCAATCTGCTAGTTTTCTTCCAACACAATTATTTTAAAACATCAGGAAACACCTTGAACTTGGTTCTCTTTACTATCAACCTTTAAAAACAGATTTCAGAAGTCTGAAAGCTTAAAACTCTCAAAATTATTTTTATTTTAAAACACCTACTCTCAAATTCAAATTTAAGGGCCTCATATTCATCTCCTAACATTTATTATAACACTGTTCTGGATCTATTTTTTGCAGCACTGCAACTATTCATTTGGTTTGTGGTCTTTTCTTTCAAGCAAAGGACAAGGCTCACCGAATGTAATATTTGCTTCCCTTACAAATGGAAGTATTAATTTATTCAAGAGCAGTCTCTCCTTATCCTACTCAAGAACCTCACTACATCAAAAGAGTTAAGAGAGGAAATCTGTGGAAGACAGAAATACTGCAACAGCTGCTGGAAACCATTTAGAAGTGTTTGCATACATGGAACTATAGGTATACAACTTCTGGCCCCGGAGACATACACAGACCTCTCTAAGCCCCAAAGCTACCATGACCAACCCAATCTTCCCTGCACCTCAGGTAGCGATTTGCTGGCATGGGAGGGACCAAAAAATACAATTTCCCCTGCTTTTTCCGCAAAAAATTACAAAAGTTTTGAAAATTGGATTATGTAATATTTTCCTTTAGAATGATGAATGAAATGTTTCATACAAGCTACTCATATGTTTACTCACACAAAATGATTTCTAAAAATTATTTCTCACACAAAACTTTTCCTGTTACAATGTGCGCTACCAGATAATTGCAATTCCTGGTCTAGGCTTCCTTTTTTTCCAGTTCTTTTCATGAGAATGAGTGCATCCTGTCTGCTTGCCCCTATGGAAAACTAGAGCAGACTAACAAAATTTCTTCAATTTACTAATTATCTACTTTTTCCCTTTTGCTTCCAATGAACTAGCAAAATGAAAAAAGTCCCTCAAAGTTCAGGCATTCCTTACAGTTCATCACTGTGTAACTCCAGTTGTATCCCACAATGTTTACAGTAAATTCAATTTATAATAAGTATTTCAATAAATTGCACTGTTATTAAACCAAATCCAGTTATATATAATACATGAAGAACTCTAATATTGCATCTTCTTTCAACTTTTCCTAAAACGTCTATATTTTTCCATGGCTTCAAATTTTTTAGAAATTATACATCTCTTTTCCCAGTTGTCTGGACTGGGGGATGCAGGTGGGGGAAGAAGAAAGGATAAACCACTATTTATCCTGGCTTCCAAGACTAGTATTATTCCAAGACTGCAGTAGCAGCAGGAAAAGTGATCTTGGTGGAGATTACTGCCAATGGTGAATCCCAATTCCAAGAGCATCATTTCGCCATAGCTAGTAGCTGTCAAGACAATGATAATCAGTTATTGCTGGAGAATATGCTGGGAGGGAGACAGAAAGTATGTCTACATATGTACCAAATACATGGGACCAAGAATCTTGTGCAGCCCTGTGCTAAATAAACCAGCCAAAGGAAGACTTAAGCTGTAATTTGACGATAGGACCATTTTTTGTTCTTGTTCTACCATAAAATCCAAGGAGGAAGAAGCAGGAGCAACTCTTTCTAGGTTTTGAGAAAAGATTCCTTTGGAAAATATGATCTGATTAATGTTAACACAAAACTGAACACACCACAACACATCACCATTGAAGTATCACTTTCACACATGTGCAAAATGGGTACAACTGTGACATCATGACATCCTATAGCAAGAGCAGCTAAATCCAAAGAAAACAAGCCAAGCATCATATAGA
Source organism: Iguana delicatissima (assembly GCA_948472985.1). Lineage (NCBI taxonomy): Eukaryota > Metazoa > Chordata > Lepidosauria > Squamata > Iguanidae > Iguana > Iguana delicatissima. The sequence goes on from CAOKZL010001599.1 coordinate 202,028, forward strand.
TGCAGACAAGTAAGAACTGCAGTACTGGAGGAAGCCATGTTATGAATTCTAGTGACAGTAACAAATAAGCCATCTTCTTTATTCAAGAGAATTGCTCTGAATAATTATATTTCACAATGCACAGAGACTATAAACATTGAGGGATCTTGAAAGGAGGAGTTCAAAAGCTGTTTCAATACAAGGATGGATCCCTACAGAAATGAGATACAAAGAGGAAAGAGACAGGACAGAACAGAACAGCCAGGAAGAAGGAAAAACAACAACCACTAAAGACAAGGAATGGAGGAAGTGATCAGTGAGTATAAATTCACATTCAGATGAAAGAAAACAGTAGAAGCCAAAAGCAGTACAGAGAACTAAGGAAATTTAGATTCTTCATTATATTATAAAATAGCAATACTTATTAAAGACCCAGCAAAATCTTATGATTCTTTATAGAAAATTAAATCTGAGCTCAACAGCACTTGTTGTCATGTGCCTTTAGGTAATTTCTGACTTATGGCAAACCTGAGGTGACCTTCTTATGGGGGTTTCTGGGGCTGAAAGTGTGTGATGCACCCAAAGTCACCCAGTGGGTTTCCATGGCCAAGCGAGGAATCAAATCTTGGTCTCCAGGTTCACAGTTCAATACTCAAACCACTACGCTACACTGGCTCTCCAACAGCACTGAACTTCCCAGTAAGCATGTTTGAGATAGCAACCCAAGTATGAGGTCACAGATGGTTCCAAATCCATATGCTGTCTTCCCAACTCCTGATTATGGAAGTTACTTTTTGGCTATTACAGGTCCTAATAACTGACAAAACACAAAACATTAGATCATGTGGCAAGTCACATGATCTAATGCAGTGGTTCTCAACCTGTGGGTCCCCAGATGTTTTTGGACTTCAGCTCCCAGAAGCCCTAGCCACTATGGTCAATGCTCAGGGCTTCTGGGAGCTGAAGTCCAAAAAACATCTGGGGACCCACAGGTTGAGAACCACTGATCTAATGACCATTATCATCTACTATAGCAGTATATTTCATAATTCAAACTGCAAAAGAAAAAACATTTAGAAGTCAATGGTCTACTGACTCATTTCTCCAGCAACAATGTTCTACAGGCTTGCAAAGACCCTTTTATTCACAGAGGCTTTGTCATTTAAATTGGTCTGTGGGCAGAACTGGGTTATAACTGGTTGGCTGCCATTTATTTCTTGTTGCTTTCTTTAAATAAATTCTTGATATTTTAACTGAGATCAGTTTTTAATAGATATTTTACTGTTAGCTATCTTCTCTTTTGGCAGAAAGGTACGATATACCCTAATAATGAATAAACAAATAAACCATTAGATGGAGTTAATGGTAAATAGGATTCCCATTTAATCAAGACCTGCAACCATCATCTAGTGTAATGCTGGCTTCCTACAAGAATTAAATGGAAACCCTGGTAAATGTTAACCATGGTGAAGAAAGGGCTAGAATTCATTCCCAAATTGTTGCTGGCTGGAGAGAGGGAAAGCAGAAGTAGAATGCACTGGCTTTCCGCCTCTTTTAAAAGGAGTCAGCATCTGCTCAAGACCTGTATATGATTCAGGAACTGTACAACAAAACGGAAATTATTTAAAGAGACATACAACAATATATGAATTGCAGTAATATTAATTATACTGAAGTGAAAGCAGTAGGGGTAACCAGAGAAATTCTATTTAAGTTTTAAAGGGCTATTCGTTTCTACAGTTTCTGACAGCTTTCAAAAAGAACACCACACAGAAAATGACTCTGATAGCCTGGGGCAAATACTTAAACTTCTAAAGCTAAACATAGGAGCAGAATGTTAGAATATGGGCACAAATGTTAGAATAGGGTTCAAAACACGAATAATGATCTCTAATCACCATAGATCAGTTCTTAAAACTACCCCTGTACCAGAGTAATATGCTGAAGACTTCAATGATTATGAAGGAGCAAAAAGTTAATCTTTTAGAACTCCCCTCTGTTGTCTTGGAAAAGCCAGAGTGCTATTCTAAACAGCAGGAAAGATCTGCTGTTCCAGGATATTTAGGAACCGTCTTTCAACATACTTAGGTTCCATAAAGTCTAACTCAATTAGAGATCAATTTAATCAGATTAATTTGACTAGCTTTCTAATTCTTACATGGGGAAGGAACTTCTTGTGGCAGAAGCAGTACAATATATAGCTGCTCCTTGTATCCGATGAATAATAATCCAAACAGCTAGTTCCCTGCAGAGCAATCACCATCATCCCTCCCGCACTGCCTTTTTCCTAGTTTGAGACTCAAGACAACTTACAACAGCTAAAACAAACATACCTAAAAATTTAAAAAATTAAAAATCTAATTAAACTATCAAAAAATTAATACCTGTTAAAAACATAAATAATTAAAAATGTTACCTAAGCTAAAGATATCCAAGAGAGAAAAGTAATGTTTCCACCCACAAAGATAATGAAAGAATGATTACAGTGTCCTTCAACTAGGATTTTAATTTGTGTAGCATTTTCAGTGTACATTTTACTGTTCTTAAATCTCAGAGACAGTCCCCGGTATCATGACCAAATAAGCCTGGCAGAGTGAGCGAAGCCTTCCCACTCAGAATGTAAAGACTGAAGCACCTTATATAAAAGAAAGTATGAGAGAAAGTCCCTTAGTGATAATAATCTGGCTCCGAACAGTTTCAGGCCCTACAAATAAAAAATAACATCTAGAATACAGCTTAGTACCTAACTGGCAGCCAGTACAGAACTTTCAGCATAGAAGTCATCACACGTGGTAAGAAGCTCCATGAACAAAACAACCCTTTGACTATCATCTGCATTAGCAGTTTTCCAACCATTCTCAAGGGCAGACCCACATACAGGCTTTCTCCATTTATCTGACAAGTTAAGGACCAAAGCACTGTCAGAAAACAGAACCTGTTGAAAAAGCAGAACCGACATACTCTACTAGACTGTACTATAGGGAGCATGAAGGACTAACAGAGGCTCACTTGGGACCAACTGCACACATGCTGCTTGCAAAGTCTCTAAACCAGTTTAGCACCATTTTCCCCTCTCAGTTTGCTTTGCAAACAGTGTGGGCATGCAGGTAGTTCCAAGCAAGCCTTTCTAAGCAAGAAGACATGATGAAAGAGCAGCACCCCTGTTGAATTAACAGAATTTGTCCTTAATCTGAAAGCATCAAAAGAGCAAGTCTTCAGATAATAGGGCATCAAAAGGTGAGACCTTCCTGTCATGCACATTACAATGTTCCAATCATGAGAATACCAATATATAATGCCTGTGCTCAAATTAACCCTATCAAGGAGTGGTTGCAGCTATAATATAGGTAAAGAGTATTCTTCTGCCACTGAGACCACATGGGCCTCCACAATGACAAAGATGCATCTGAGTATGCTCAGATTATACAGTTTACCCTATAATGAAGTGAAATCACATCCAGGACAGCTAAATTACCAACTCCCAGACCTAGAACTGCTCACTCACAGAGTCTGTATCTTACCAAAACTGATTTTCTGCTATTTGACCTCATCCATCCCACCACTTTATCTAGGTCATATATAATGACAGCAAGACATTATAAACACACCTGTCCCAAAGGTTTTCAAAGCCCATATTAATATCCTTATTATACAAAATTGTTTAGACTTAGGGCTTTTTAGCACTTTGGGAAGACAACAGGGCAGTCTGTTACTCACCAGACTGGCGTGCTCCCTCCGACGATCCACGCTGATCTGGAGCAGTGCGTGCTCTGGAGGCTTCCGGTCGGTGGAGGCTCTCCACCAACAGGAGAAGCTCGCCAGCCAGAAGCCCACCCCCGGAAGATCTGCAGCCTTGCGCCGGTGCGAGCCTACAGATCTACACAGGAGCGCAGCGACGGACTGGGGCGCACCAGGCTATTGAAAGACCTGTTTTAAGCGGTCTTTCAATAGCACGGAGAACCACCAGTTCTGGTCGTTCTGGAGCGGGCTGAAGTCCGAAACTACAGAAAGTAGTCCGGACACAGTTCGCCCCCAAGTGCAAACGTCCTCTCTGGAGGACGCACTGCCCCGTTTTAAAAACAAAGCGCAGAAAAGGCCTTAGTTTAAGAAGCATGCAAGAAAAACTGGCCTCATTGCACTCCAGAATATTTTTAAATATTCAGCATTTTTAGTTTTCTTAAATAGATCTGAATTACACAATTTAGGAAGGGTTTTTCTTACATGGTGTCCTCTGGATATTTTGGACTAGAACTCCTGTCACTACTGGTCATGTAGACTAGGACTGATAGCAGTTCTAGCCCCAAATGTCTAAAGGCTGAGGAAAGATGTTCTAGAATCTCTGAGTCTTCTTAAATATATGCAGCAAGATTAAAGTGAAATCTTAGATGCATAATTTATTTAGATTGCTCAAACATAATTTTGGCAGATAAACTTGGTTCTGTGCATAAAGCCATCAGCCTTTCACACACGGATTTACATAATCAGAAGGCTACTTACTCTATTAGATATAACATAAAAAGGCTACTGAGAAATGAAGAGTTTAAGCAAAGGATGTCTTTTCCCCATGGGGTTCTTTTTCATAGGTAATTTAAATAATTCTAAGAAGCAGTGGTATACTGCCATATGGTACGCCTACAAGAGCTATCTTTAACATCTTTCTGGGAATTGCAGGTTATGCTTTCTGCAACTGTGCAGTAATTTATTCTTAAAGAAACACTGCCAAACTGACTTAGCTGAAAGTATGGATGTCAAATTTCCAATGAAATGCTACTATCCAACAGCACAGTCTTATGAGCTAGAGCACAATGATAACAGCCACTCAAAGTATTAATGCTGATGTCTCACCACAGCCACACTAAACCCATTTTACCTACCAGGGAAGAAGCACACTTGTAATGGGTAGCTACAGGTCATTAGCAACATGTATTCTTTCCCTTCCAAAAGTAAAAATCAACAGCAAGCACCATTCCTTTTTGAACTGTTAAAAGTTCTTCTTAGAAATATATGTATTTAGTGCTTATTTTTAAAAAAAGTATATCATGGTTCCTCCCAAGAGTTAACTGGCTGATGGCCTGTAATCTGTAATACAGTTTAGTTTTATTGTTGTATAATTTACTGTACATAGTTTATAAATTTCTAAATGAGAAGAGGTCCATAAATATTTTAATTACATTTTCTTGGTCAATAACCACAATGAGATCTAAAGTTCTGCTGTGAAAGAGAGAAGCTGATCTTTTTCTCTTTGAAAACAAACTGAGGAGGAAAAAAATGAGAGACCCTCTTCTCTCTCTCATTTCCCATCATGCTTACTAGCGAAGGGGGCAGGCATAATTTAAAATATTTATGGATTTAAAAATTCCTAAAGGACTTACAAAAAAATTATAAAACAGCAAAACAGAAATATATTAAAAATCACAAGGTTCAACAAGGTTCAAAAGCACTTAACCACTAAACAGTTAGGAAAAGCCAAGAGAAACAAATGTATTTTTAAAAAAGCATTGAAAATACATGCCTATTGGTGCTTATGGTATCATGGAATGGAAGTCATTCCAGAAGTAAGACATCAGCTCACTGTCATACTGCCATATGATAGAACTTTGCAAGATGTGACACAGACACAACCTTCTGTGTGCAACACAGAGGTCCAACAGAACTATATGGGGGAAGATGATCTTTCAAATAGACTGGTTCTAAGTTGTAATTAGGTCACAAAAGCCCCAAAACAAAGATAAGAAGTAACTATCTTGCCCTCTTCATTTTCTTTAACAGGATGAGAAGAAAGGGTAAATTACCCAAATTTCCAGATACTTCTGAACAGTCAGCTGCTCTTATCAATCTCAAATGTCATGAAGATTTTTCTCAATAATGCAGTTTAGATTACAGAGTCTAGGACTGGCTTTGGCAAGCAGAACGAATACATACCAAGAGCTTAGAGTCAAAAGTTATCATCAACCTTAATTTTGTTGAAAGATGCATATATTCACAACAGAAGACTCTACTAGGCCAAGCCATGTTTTTAAAGCAGACTTCTTAAGCAGATCATCTTTTTCTTCTCCTTTGATTTATTTATTAATATTAATACAATCTAATTCACAGTGAAAGTAATTTACATTCAAAAAAGAAAAAGAAAAAAAGAGACAAAACTAAAACACAATACTCAAACACTGAAGTAAAATATTGAATGCTAACTTGCTGAACCACAAAAGGGTTCTAACCTCTAAGCCAAAATTTAATGATATTTTTTCTTTCTTTCCTTTCAAAAATTTATTCTTCTACCATTACAGGTCCAACTAAATAATCCTGCTAGAATTACTAGCAACCATAGCCACAGACTATTGTACTATTAGATTTCTTAATGCTCAAAAAGTCCATAACAGTTTCCAACCTTTTATTTTAAAAATTTCAACTGGCTTATCCTTTAAAACCCATGTTAGTTTGACAATTTGAGCTAGCTCAGTAACTTTAATAATCCATTCTTCCATAGTGCTTCAGTCCATTTCCAGATTTGACCAAACAATGTTCCTTCTGCTGCTATTGTATATCAAAGAAGTAATCCATATTTACTATCCAATTCTTTATCCATGTTACCCAACAAAAACATTTCTACTGACATTACCAAATCCATCTTTATTTTTTTTATTACCATGTAAATCTTAGACCAATAACTTCTTATGTTTTTACAAGTCTACCCCATATGGAAAAAGGAGCTCTCCTTTTCTTGATACCCCCAACACTGATTTGAAACATTCTTAGACATTTTTGACAGCTTATGTGTGGTTAGATACCATCTATACATCATTTTATACATGTTTTCTTTTAAATTATTTAAGAAAGAAAAATATTATATCTTCAAACCTCATCTTGAATACTGTGTCCAGTTCTGGGCACCCCAATTCAAGAAGGACATGGTCAAGCTGGAGCAAGTCCAGAGGAGGGCGACGGAAATGGTGAGAGGCCTGGAAGCCATGCCCTATGAGGATAGACTTAGAGAGCTGGGTATGTTTAGTCTGCAGAAGAGAAGGTTAAGAGGGGACACAATAGCCATGTTTAAATATTTGAAGGGATGCCATGTAGAGGAGAGAGAGGGCTTGTTTTCTGCTGCTCCAGAGACCAGGACGAGGAGCAATGGATTCAAGCTGCAGGAAAGGAGATTCCACCTGAACCTCAGGAAGAATTTCCTGACGGTCAAGGCTGTCTGGCAGTGGAATATGCTACCTCAGAGTGTAGTGGAGTCTCCTTCTTTGGAGGTTTTTAAACAGAAGCTAGACGGCCATCTGTCAGGAGTGCTTTGAGGGTGTTCCTGCATGGCAGGGGGTTGGACTGGATGGCCCGTGTGGTCTCTTCCATCTCTACATTTCTATGATTCTATGATTCCCCTATGTATTCATTTGAACACTGCACCCATAATCTCGGGCCCACCTTGTCACATACTCTTTACAGATTCATCTTCTGTCTCTAGTTTCAAATGGCATTTGTACACTTTTTAATTACATGCTCATCATTTTGTTAAGCTCTAAATAAAGCTCATTTTCTCTAGCCCTTATGGCTAGATGTCTCTTGTCTTGATTAAATCTTTTCTTGAGTTGTATATAAGCAAACCAATTAAGATCTTTTCCTTCCATAAAAAGCATCTCACTTGATTTAAACTCCCAGCTATCTTGTTCAAAATACAAAAGCTCATTAAGCAAACCCATCTTTTTAAGCAAAATGTTTCCTTGTATATTTCAGAGGTAGGTTCCAATTACAATTAATGGAAATACAGCAGAGATACCTGTATTAGTCTGTTGCAGGGAGGAAAAAAGTACTATGCAATATTAAATACCAAGAAATGTACTGTAGTATTAGCTTTCACAGTTAATATTCCACAAAATATATTTAACAATATACATGTAAGTTTTTCGGATGATTTCAAGAGCACTGGGGATTAGATGAAAGGGTGATAACCTTTGTGGAAGGGGCCTGCTGCTCAACATTGTATCTAGCACCTAAGGACCCATGCTCATCACTACTTATACATACCGTAAGTAATGCTGGCGGGAAAAAAGCTATTGTCCTATTTGGTTCTTTTGAGACAGAAATATGCCTGTTCTAAAAGTAGCAAGCAATAGCTTAATATTAAGACAACAGCCTTGTCCAGAATTGGATTTTAACAGCTACTGTCACTAAAATCCATGTTAGTTTGACATGAATGAGATGAAAACAATCAGGCTATCCCAACTTTACTGAAACATTCACAGAGGTTTTTGGAAGCATAAATGTACAAGTTTGTTTTAAAGCAGCAATGGACAACAATGGGCCTTCAAATGTTTTTATGACTGCAATCCTGCTTCCACTACTGAATGCGCTAGTCAAGGCTGCTGGGAATTGCAGTTCAACAACATTTGATGAACCACAAGTTGAGCATGCCTGTTATACAGCATCATGACTGAAAGAAGGCCTCTGCAACAAAGTGACATTTATTTATCCAAGACCTAAGTGTTCCCTTTCCAGAAATGTTCTTTGTTTTAATCTGTCAGTCACTGAACTGGTTTGTGTCAATTATCATAATTACACTTTCTCCACTCCTACTGGGAGGACTGGAAATTACCTGTTGTGGTTTTAAAGTACAACACCAAATGACAGAACCACAGGCCCTACTAACTGCCTGCATGTCAGCACCAAACAACTGTTTTTACCACTTTAGAAGGTACACCTATTTTCATGTTTTAAGTCCTTGTGGCAGTATCTGTCTTTTCTCACACCAGTATCAAACAGAAGATAACCAGAAGTTAAGCTGAAGAATTTCAGAACATATGTCAATCCCACAAGGATCAAAATGTTTTTTGTATTAATACTTTTATTGTGTAGTTTTTTGAAAGGCTTAGCGAATGTGAGTTACACTCCTCAAAAGTAGTTAGATTCATATGGTTTCAATACGGGTAGGTCACATACCCCATTATACATCTGAGGAAGCAAACTGCAATCCACAAAAGTTCATGGTAAAATAAAGCCTTTCAGCCTTAAAGGTGTCAGAAGACTTTTCTTCTTCAGTACAAAAATAGACATGTACAGCTATCTCTTTGAAAACAGGGCTTCCTGTTGTATATAAGACTCTATTTACATAGTACCTGATAAGTTCCTATAAAATCTTCTTATTGCTTCTCAGCGTTTAGCAGAAGGAGGGGATATACACTTTCTCAATTGTAAGACTCCACTCACTACAAAACTGTTAATCTTTTCCCCCTCACGCAAGAGACCTCCCCAAAGTGAAACACACATACACCATTTGCAATCTGAGGCACCAAAAATGAATGTTCCTTTCCCCCTATAAAACATTGTGTGTCTTCCACATTTTCCTAAAAGGACTTATATGGCTGTAAAGTACTGTGTAATTGGTTTCTAAATTTAGATACATTACATCTGAAGCCCCCTTTTAACTAAACCAAAAGTCTGTCCCTTATCATAGCAAATAATTTTTTAAAGAGTGGATTAAGAAAAACAAGAACAGAGCAACAGTGCAAATGGCCTCAATGCAAGAAAACAAAATAAAGGAGATTTCTCGGGTTATTGTGCATGATGTCTAGCCACCACCACCCCAAAACAATAGCAGCAGCTGCATTAACCATCAACCTCAACAAAGGAACAACACAAACACAGAGACACCAAAAAAAAAAACCCTCTTCCTTCCAAGTTTGACAACCTGATATGACTTAATCATAAGTATCACTTGAGAGAGATTGGTGTCATGGAAGGGACTGTTGTGAGGAAGAGTGATTGATTATACTCTTGCACTCCCTTTAGAAGGGAGGGAGGGAGACCAAGCTAAAAGATGCAATTTCATTTTACGGCTACAAAAAGAAACCACAGGGGAGTCTCCAAGCTGTTGTCACAGTGGGGGAAGGAAGCACAGACAAGCATATGGGGTACCTGCAAGGCCAAAACTGCCCCCGTAACATCCCTCCTCCCATTTCAACTGCAACAACTCCCTCCAGCCCGTATAATGTAAAAGTCCAATACACACACACGCTTATCTTGGCATTTCATACCATAACACCCAGAAAGAACATCTGTCATGTCACCTTTCTGAAAAAAAGCTTTCCAAGTACAAAAGCAAAATAATACAAATATTTAAGATGAGAAGTGTTTGAGTGGTAACTAACCAACCACTTCTGCCCTGTGGCAGAGAAGACACCCCAAACCCACATCCTACCAGACACTCAGGCCACTTTAGAGTTTAGAGGCCCCTCCTCAAACTGCAAACCCCAGGATTCCATAGGATGTTGAAAGTGCAATAATAGCACTATAACAGTCTAGTGCAGAAATGGCCTCACTTCCATTTTATCAAGAAGAAAGAACAAGCAAGACAAGACCCCACTTTCGAATCCTTCCTTTCTAACAAGAGCCCTGGACTGAGGGGTATTTAAGAAAAGATTGAACAGTGTCACATGGGGAAAAAAATACTTCTCTTATTTTCGCCTTGCAAGAGGAAGAAAAGGAAGAAGAAACCCCACAAGGAAGTAGAGAGGGGAGGAGGCTGTATGTGCAAGAAAGGAAAAAGGCGGAGGGGGAAAAGGGGAGAGGTCAAGGGTAAGAAAGAGAGAAGGAAGGAAGCAAAACAGGCGAGAGGAAGAAAAAGCAGAAGGTGCAAAAAATGGAAGGGTAGCCGGTCGTGAGGAGAGAGGAAGGCCATTTCCTCACTGGCCTGTTATAGCCCCACTATTCCACTTTCAACATCCTATGGAATCCTGGGGTTTGCAGTTCAGAGGCCCCTCCTTAAACTGCAAACCCCAGGATTCCATAGGCTGTTGAAAGTGGAATAGTAGCGCCATAACAGCCTAGTGCGGAAACGGCCGAAGGCGGCGGGGGGGTGAGGGGAGAAGCGAAGCGAGGGCGAGGGGAGCACAAAGGACGCGAGAGAAAACGGCCCCTCGGCCCCCCCGTGTGCGCGGTCCGTGGGCGGGGGTGGTTGCTGTTTTACTCCGAAGTAAACCCACTGGTTTCCCACGGAGCGAGCGCCTTCTCGCGCCAGCCTACGTCAGGCACGGCAGTTCATCTTTTTATTTTTGTTTTTTTGAAAGCAGCGACCTGAGGCTTCCGAGGGGCCCGCCGAGCGAGGGAGGCGAAGGGGCTTCCCGTCCTCGCCGGGGCCCCGGAGGCTCTCTTCGGGCGTCAGTCAGGCAGTCGCCGGCGGACGCCCCGGCGGCTGCCCGACGGACATCCACCCCCGCGGAAGAGAACGAGGAGGAAGGGCCTCCCACACGAACGCGGAGCCGCTGGCCCCGAAGGCCCGGTCTCCTGCCTCGCTCCCTCACCCACCCGCCTGCACCCCAGCACTTACAACAAGAAGCTCATGGCGGCGACGGTTGAGGACGACCGACAGCCTCAGCTCGGCTCCCAACGGCAGGCGGCCCCCGAGGAAGGAGGGAGGGCGAGCGGCGAGAGAGCGCGAACGCCGCGGGGCGGGGACTGACGCGAGGCCGGCCGCGGCCGGGAGCCTCCTTCCCGCCTTCTTCCTGTCTGCGCCTCAGAGCGAGCGAGCGAGCGAGCGAGCGGCGGTGGCGGCTCTTCCTCCTCCTCCTCTTCATCCTTTCGCCTCAGCTGTTTCCCCCTTAAAACTCCTCGTTGTGGCCTTCCCTCCTCAAATCACTCCAGATTTTCTTTAAAAAATGTCCCCTGTCCTCAATGACCCCCTTGCTTTAGTCAGTGTCCTAAGGGCCCCTTCCTCTGACCTAGTTCTTGAACTTTGTTTTGTTCTCTCCCTCCCTCCCCTCTTTTTTCTGGCAGAGTTGTCCCTCCACCTTCGCTAGGGTTAGGGAGGCAGGACCCCCACAAAAGTGGGAAAACCGCAAATATCAAAAAGTGTGTGTGTGTCTGCGGGAAAAGGGCCAAAGCAAAGTGGGGAGAGCAGGCGCCCAGGTCCAAACCAGACCAGGGAAAGGAGAGGTTGGCTTGGTGGCCTTCCCTGAGTGTGGGGGGGGCGGCAAGAGAGGGTTTGTGGTGCTGAGAAATTGGGCTGTGAGCCTCCTTAACTGGCCAGGCAGCAGATGGTGAAGGAGGAGGAGTACCAGAGGTGGGTTTTTAAAGGGCTTCCTGGCCTGATTTGGAGCCATTGAGAGGGAAAGTTCCCCTGGAAAAGAAGCACCTGAGGTGGGGGGCGGGATTGGAGAAACTGGCAAATAAATCTATGAAAGTCACCCTGCAAATGGGGAGGGCTGACCGTATTCATTTTGGAACCACAGCTCCCAGCAATAAGATAGAAAGTGGTGGTGCCTGGCAAGCTTCCAGGAAGGAAAGAGGCAGTTGTAGCCAAAGGGAACAAATATCGTGCCAACTCTCTGGCACATTGGGGAAAAAATTGCCAGTACTCCACATCAGATAACCTACAAAGCACTGTCCTAGCCAATACGGCCCATGGGAATTTGGTCCAAAAAAGGATAAAATCTCTTTTCTATGCTTTCTTTTTTGCAGACAAGGAAATACTTTTCTGTTTACACAGGCAGTTGATGGCTGACTGTATAAGGCCCGTCCTACCGAAATAACGTGCTGGATCTAATTATTGAGCTGGTGTGCGTGTGCAAGTTAAAGGATATATATTATTTAATCTGGTTTTAAATTTTCAATTGTTTAATCTTGTTTTAACTGTTGTGGATTTTTAAATATATGGGGTGTTTTTTTTAATTCGTTGTAAACCACTTTGAGAAACTGAGAAAAAGGCAGGATAGAAATAATGATGATGATGATGATGATGATTAAAAATATTACTTTCTACTGGGAAGCTAGAAATGTAGGAGTACTTTCTCGTCTGTGATGCAAGGGACCATCTTTGTTTTGCTATCAATGTTCTTTCTCCCCTTCAGGACCATTTCTAGATTGTATGGATCTCCTTGGACAGTTAAATTAGGCAACCCAGCGCCCTCAAGATGTTTTGTACTACGGTTCTAGTAAGCCCTAGCCAGCACAGCCTGTGCAAAGGGATTGTGGAGTTTTGCATACAAAATGTCTGGCTGGCTTGGTCTCTCAAAAAACTACCAGTCCAATTATTTCTACATAGAGATAATCTATGCTCCAGACAAAATCTTTCTGTAGTCTGGCTCAGACACTACTCTCAGTCTGGAATTCACTTGCGGACATACACACACATAAGTTGCACTATATATGAGAGGCCAAAAAAGTAATCATTGCACAACAACCATATTCTGCTGATAGCATCAGAAGCGAACGTGTGCAGATGGCATATTCATCTGTGCTTTATATTTGCAAGTTGTACTTTGTGTTTATGCATCCTACACTTTTCATTGTGATCATGCATCCTATGCTTTGCATTGCAGTTGTGCATCATGTATTGTGCATTTTGAAATGGCTCCCAACAATGAACATGTATTTCACCATGTTTCTGTTCTGCATGGGGGTTGCATAGTGCTGCTGTGGTACATGTCCACATGCAAGTATTTTTTTTTCTATGCTATGGGCATGTTGGATTGAAGTCTAAGTAAGGAAAGCAATGAACAAGATCAAAGTGATTACAGTAGATCTTTGTGTATGTAGCAGCTGATGGAAGAAAAGCTGCCACATGCATTATCAGTCTAATCTAAAACACCACTGCTGCTGCTACTATTGTTATTGTGTGGCTTCAAGCTGTTTCCAATGTATGGTGACGTTAAGGCAAATCTATCATGGGGTTTTCTGTGGCTGAATATGTGTGACGCTCCCAAGGTCACTCAGTGGGCTTCCATGGTTGAGCAGGGGATCGAACCCTCATCTCCACAGTCACAGTCAAATGCTCAAATCACCACACCACACCGGCTCTCTGTATCACCACTAGGACCACCATATTCATATGTTTACAAAAAGCAATAACCCTACACTACTTGATCCTCATTTTTTTAAAAAGCCCACTCATGTCATTCAAAAAAACTTAAGTTTATAATTGTGAGATGGAAACGCACAAGGAAAAAAAAATTCAAGTTAACTGGTCTGTTTATAAAATGTTTGCTGTTGTATTAATAGCACACATACTTTTGTTTATTTTGTACAGGATAATATCTTTATGAAGGCCAAAATGTTATAAGATAGTCAGCAATAATTGTATAAACCTTCAGGTGGATATTACTGTCAACAAAAATTGAAAAAAAAAGGCAGAGGTGTTCAGGCTTAGTAGGGTAGCTGGAAGGAATTTCAGGATTAGTTTATGTAATTCAGAAATAAAATAGAAACTTGATGAGATTGTATACTTTGGATGAAAGCCGCATTAGACTACAGCTCTGGAGACTAGGGTTTGAATCCCCACTTGGTCATAGAAATCCAGCAGGCAAGTCACATTCTCGCATCCTCACAGGAAGATAAAGGCAAACCCCCTCTAAACATATTTTACCAAGAAAACCCTGTCACAGAGTCACCTTAGGGTTGCCCTAAGTCGGAAATGACTTGAAGACACACAATGACAAGTATATTGGATAGATAGGCTGGGGAGGTGGTCATATTTCAACTTTGCATACACCTCATTGCTTGGGACTTTTGAGCCTGTCTTGGACCACTGCCAACCTTCAAGATTTTTGAGGACGCTATGACTGCTCAGTGAAAGACATTAGCTGTAGTGTCTGCAGCAAAGACACTAAGCACTAATCCATGCTGTGTGAAGCATGATTTATTTCCACATAAATGGATAGGGTTATACTATTAGTTTTACCTCATTTAATCCAATGTAGAGTTCTGTCATTGAAACGTCTGTAGAAAATACCTCTTGTTCAAAGGAAGCCTAGTCCTTAATCACTTTCTAGCTGATGTATCTTTGCAACGCATATACACAAAACCATTCTTCCCCTTTCCTGAAATTTTCATGTATCCTATGGGTGAGAATTATGCAGCCCTCCAGATATTGTTGAATTGCAGTATTCCTCACCATTGGCTATGCTGGCTAGGGCTGCTGGGATCTGCAGTGCATGATAATCTGGAGGGCTGTATGATTCTGACCCCCTCTCTTTCACTTCTGATGATACTGAGTTGGTTTGACATGGTTAATGCAATTTTATATGCTCAGAGCCAACATAACTTATGAAACAGCTGATTCTAGCTTGTCTGCCCATTTCCTTTGTGTAATCTTGACTGCTGCACGTGATCATCATTGGGGAAGAGGTGTGGCAAACTATGACCTCAGTCAAAAGAAAGGATTTGTTTTATCATAGCAAAATTCCCTTCCCTTTTATATATATGCACCTTTCAAGCCACATTGCTTGCTCGCTAAGGATTAGAGTCTTATTCTAAACATGGGAAACTGCGTTACACTGAGTCAGGCATTGATCCATCTATTCTAGACTACTACTGTAAACTCTTGACTAGCAGAAGCTTGCTAAGGTTTCAGGCAGGACTCTTTCCTACCTGTGCCTGGAAATTGCTAGTATTCTCCAATCCAAGTAATAACCAGGTCTGTTTAGCTTCTAGGATCAGGCATGTTCAAGGCAGAATGGTACTGGCCTTACCTGAAGAGAACCAATAACACGTTCCTTCCTATGTAGCTATTCTTTCCTCACCTCTTGTGGTTCTCTTCCCATATCCAAGGTCTTAGCCAAGTTGAAGATGTCTCCTGAATGATACATTGGGGCTTCTATGCACACACTACAGGGGGAAGCAAGGTTAAGTATTCGGTCATCAAACTAGCATGGCCTAGCTCTCCCCTTTCTACCTATGAAGTGAATACACACACACATTCTACCACCACACATCAAGCAGACAGGAGACAACCACCTCAGGAAACTCGTTTGGGGTTTCATAGAGGGACAGGAAATTGTTACTTACTTCAGAAATAGCATAGCTGCCCTTAGAAACAGTAAGCCTTGACCAGGGGTGCAGCGAGAAGCCTTAATTTGCTGTTCCACATCAGGTAGCAAAAAAGCTTTGCTAATGCTGCTCAGGTTTGGCTTTGGGATGTCAGGATGAAATTCTATCCTTCCTGGTCCAACACCACAATTATCAATATGTGGAATGAAAACATATTAGCATAAGCTTCATTGATTTGCACTTTAGAAGCTCTGCCTCTTCCTTTGAGATGACATAATATGGGAGAGGGGTTTCAGGTATATGATAGCCATATGAAACTGAGAAAATTGTGCAATTCACTGGTCAGTCCTCTTGCATAACCACTCATGTATCCCATAGCTCAAGCTTATCCATGTTAACCCAGAAGTAAATTCTACCATGTTCAATAAGGCTTACTCCCCAGTAAGCATAGTTCTACTTCTTGTCATTGCCGTATGCTAAGAGTGTGTGACACCCAAGGTCATCCAGTGGGTTCACATGGCCGAACAGCGAATCAAACCCTGGTCTCCAGGGTCATAGTCCAATGCTAAACCACTTTGAGATGACATAATATGGGAGAGGAGTTTCAGGTATATGATAGCCATATGAAACTGAGAAAATAAACCACGCTGACTCTTGTAGTTGCTTTTATGGGTGCTCTGTTCATATAATATGTACATAAATAATATAAGGTAATATTTTCTTCCCACCATGGTTCGGAATTTTTTGTGCTAAGGATGTTAGGGTGACACATGTCACTTACAGAGGGTCAACCAAGCAGTAGCTAGCATGTAGGATGAGTCTTTATATCCATTTGATCTTTTTGGAATTGTTCTTGGTTCCTGTGTACTTGCTTATTATTTCTAATTATTTATTTGTTACACTTGTACCCCACATTTCCATCACAAATGCCAGAGATAGCTAACCGGAATAAACTAATAATAAAAATAGCCAATAAAGGAATCGAAAATCATCTACAAATGAGATGAGTACATTAGAATGGCAGCTAGTTAAAACATAATTAAAATACAGATTAAAGCAGAATGGCAGAGGAAACAAATCTATTCCATGTACCAAATGCTTGTTTAAATACTGGTTTTCTATGCTGGTAGAAGGATATCTAAAAGGGGAGTAGACAAGCCTCCTATTGAATTGCTAAAGCCTGGGAGACACCATTGAGAAGGTCATTGCTTGAGTTATGAAATAAACATCAGATCTGAGCATGATATAGGGAACAGCATCTCCAAAAGATTTTAATACCCAGCCAGGCTCATACGGAAAAAGGCAGTATTTCAGATAGACTTTCTCAAACTGTTTAGGGCTTGGTATGTCATAGCCAACACTTGGGAAATAAGTAATCCAAAGGCAGTTCTAGAGTTTCAACCTTCCTCGACTATCGAGCAATCTACCTATGCAGGATAGAAGGAGGCAAACCCTTCCTTTAGTGATGTAAGATATGCAGCAGGCATATCTAGATGTCTTGACAGCCATGCCTTCATTCAGACAGGGTGAGCACAACATGCCCAGTCTTTACAACTGAGTAGATTTACTTGAAGGTTTCAGTGTATCAAACTAAGGGCTTTTCCAATCAATGCCAAGCCAAGTTCACTAGTCCAGAAGAAGAAACCAGGAACAAAAACCTTCTAAGGAAAAATGGAATACACACAAATTCTGCATGTCATTCTCCTCCTCCTCCTCCTCATGTCAAGGGAATCTAAAATATAAGTTAGTTGAGAGAGAATGAATGACAATTCTTGCACACAATTTGTTCAAAATGGGTTCCTAATATCAGAGAAAAGTAAGGAAATATATGTGTTTCCATTTTTGTTTTTTGCATAAAGACTACAGTCTACTTTCTGGTGTAAATGGATAAAGGTATATTGCTGTTCCGTATCAAATAATAATCAACTCCCTATAGCATTTGTACATATATAAATAATGTATATCAAAGTGGATACTGGATATCAGAAAAAAAAGTCTGAAAAGTGTGAAAATTCTAAAAGATTCTGATCTGGCAATCTACATATTCAGCTTATGGAAAACACAGGTTTTTATTTATTATATTACTATTCCACATTTCTTCAAAAAACAGCAATCAAGTAGGTAACAATACTGCTATTCAATTAAAGCAAATAAAATATAAAACAGAATGAAAAAGTGATTAAATATACACAAATTAAAAAAACAACATATAACCCTACTTTTTAAAATCTCTCCAATAATAATGTAAAGACCTGTCTAAATAAGAATATCTTTGCCTGCTGGTAGGAGGACAGTCCAGAGAGCCTCAGAAAAGAGGTCCAGAGTCTGAGAAAATGTTGATGTGGTAAGGGATATGAGTCTTTTAGCACAAACTTAACCACATATTCTCTTCCAATGACATCAGTGGAACTGACCTCCAAATAAGTATGTTTAGGACTGGAATGTAAAATTAGAGGGAAAATGTGCACAATGTATATACTAACAAACCACCGGGAAGCATCTTTTTAAAAAACAACTGTAAAAATATGGGTGCATTTCTGTTTCAGCTACTTCCATTTGATTAACCTCTTTAGATATTTTGCATTTCAGTGGTAAACAAAATTTAATAGATACTGAAGCTGACAGACAATTCTGTTTTGGCTCAGTAACTTGAATTTTCTAACTTGAATTATAAATTCCTATTGCTATCCCTATGATATTGTTATATTAAAAAGGTTTATGGGTCAGTCAAGATGCTTACTCTAGGCACTGAGTATGGAAGATTCTGGTACTCTACTGCAGTGTTATATAACTGCAAACTGTTACGACTCGTGTGAAGACATGCCGAATCAGACCTGTCATTTGAGTTTATCCATTCTATTAAATGTCATAAGGAAGTGCTCTATAATGATTATGATGCTGAAAGCCTACAAAATTCTTTAGATATAATGTTAATCATTACCAAACTTTGGAAACCAGGAAAGACTAGATTAGGCAAACACTATAGCACAAAAATGGTAAAAATGTGCACTTACAGATTTAGTACATAGTATAAGAAACCTATTTTGAGAAGAAAGACTGAAAGAAAACCACATATAGAATCACTGTAAATCACTGTAAAAGCGCTATGAACGCAACATGTTGTTAAAATCCAAATATCCAGACCCTGGGATGAATTCTTTGTCTTCACCAGCTGATCTTCTTCTGTTGAAGGTTTATACTTTGACAAAACAGCTAAACCTGAGATTGTCTCAAATGTTTTGAAACAAAGACATTATTTGAACATGTCACACTTAAAAAGTCATTTCAGATTCTTATTTTCAACATTTATGAAGTGAAAGCTATTCATGTGGAATGGGGTACAGGTATATATGCTCTAATTCAGAGGAGCTGAGAAAAAGCCCTTAGGCTATATTGTAAAACTTCCCTCTCAGTTTTTACAACCCCACATTTCCAATCATAACTGGAAACAATTGCCCAATGAAGTACCATTCAGGTAATTTGACTGAACTAGCAGTGCTGGCTGGGCAAAATTTCCAACCAGGCTCATAACTTTGGAGGTTTCTGTGATAAGGCAACAGTCTTCATTATGTACTCTGCCTTCAGGCACAACACAAGCAAAATCAAAAGTCCATAGCAGCAAGTGAGGTGCCACCTCTAACCCAGCAAGTGCTCTGGGAAACTTCCTGGGAATCTTAGAAACCTCTGTAACAGTATAGAAGACTGTGAGCACTATGTTGTATCCTTATGATACTACAGCTACATCTTGTCTGTGTGAATTCAAGTTCAAGGGTGATTTGAGCATGGGATGGCTTGCTTTAGGGTCACCGTAAGTTGGCAACAACTTGAGGGACACAACAAGACAAGCACTTTGCAGCCCTGCTGCATGAGATCCATTAAGCTGAGGCTGAACTCTTTATTCCATCACGGACTTTTGTCCCACATTTACACTTTTAGTGCTGCATGTTATTATTTATTATCTTCTATGCTCAACTTTCTTCCAAGGAGCTCAAGTCAGCATTTTGTCCTTGCAACAACCTTGTGAAGCAGACAAAGCAGAGAACTGAGGATTCAACATTAGATTCTTCAGTCCTAGTCCAATAACATAACAATGATGTACACTGGCAGTGGGTAAGAGGTGAGGAGAACTTGGTATAAATCTCAACTTTGCTATAACACTCTCTCACCTAAGCTACCTCTCAGGACTGCTGTGAGGATGAAATGGGATTGTCCCATAGACAGTGATTTGAGCTGTCTGAAAAAAAGGGGATTAAAGTGAATAATATCTGTTTCTGTAGTTCTCTTCTGTCCCTGCCTTCTCCTACTTCATGTGCATCTATTTGCATAGTCTATTTATATAAAAGATTCATATACTGTCCTTTAGCAGAAGTTCAGGATGGAACATAATTAAGCTGAAATCAAATGAAAGGCAGTGGAGCCAATTGGGAAAGGATTGGCAAAGTGATTAAAGATTCAGAGTGGCAATAAATTAAAATGCAGGATCATGCTGCCTAAACTCTACAGCAGGTATGGAAATAATGAACTCTCTACAGATGTTCTTGGATTGCAAGTCCCATCAGCCATTGCCAGCATAACCAATGGTGAGGAATGCTGAAATCTGCAGTCTAACAATATGATTTCAACAGTCTAACACCATAATGGAAGGCCACATGATTTCTGCTTTAATTCTGAATTACATATACTGTGATCCTGAAATGTTACCAATCCCCCCAGCTTTCTCTACTGTACTTTCCTACACTCCATTTTCCTCATATTTGTATAACATCCAGTCTGAACGTATTTACGATTGCTGTTAGTTGTAACAGTGCTAATGAAAGTAATTTTTTTCTGCTTACAAATGAAGGCAGATAGTGGTAATTTTTGTGTGGAAACGTGGCCCTATATACTGGGAGTCACATGTAAAACAGTTCTGTGAAAGAAGGACGTGATAAGTAGGTACACTCTTGTGTACAACAAAACAGAGGCTGGAGGCAAAAAGATGTTGTTTTTTAACCAGGTGTCCTTATATTCTGTTTCCACAACTTCCTTTGGGCAAACAGACTCTTCGAAGCACTACAAATCCTGCTAAATATGAACATACGGGATTCAGAAAGACGAACACACAAACAAGGACATTTTTTGCCATTCATGCCTATCACTTCTCTTTACCTTTCCAAAAACCAGAACACAAATCCGATGTGTTATCCCTGCTTTGAACCCAGAGCATCCAACTTTTAGATATGATTCGATCCGTCGCTGGACTGCAGCTCCCAGGCCAATACTGGCTATGCCGGCTAGGGCTGATGGCGTTTGCAATGCAACCAGTTACCTAGAACGCCGCAAGTTACTGATCTCTGCTAGAGGGGGAGCCATGATCTGGCTGGAATTGGGCGAAACCAACGTCTGAAAGGCTTGCAGGCACCAGTAAAGCGTCCACTCAGCCACCTTATTTTCCCACCATGACTCCTGGTCTGCTTCCGCGCCGGTCTCCCGAGCCTTCTTCCACTTTCAACATCCTATGGAATCCTCCGGTTTGCGGTTCAAAGGCCCCTCCCTAAGCTGCAAACTCCAGGACTCCACAGGATGGTAGAAGTGGGCCTCCCGCGGCGCGCGCCAGGCGTCCCGCCCCGTGCTCCTTTACCTCAGGCGAGGCCAGGCCAGGCCTCGGCCTGACGCGAGGGGCGGGCCGGAGCGGGCCTCCGCCTGGGATGTCACCGCCTCCGCCTGACGCGGCTCCTCCTCCTCCTGCGCTCCCGCCGTGGCTCCGCAGCAGGCCGCCCGTCGTCGCCGTCGCGCATTTGCCCCCAGGCCTTGCTCGCTCGGTAGCGGCTGAGGGGGCGAAGACAACCGCGACGACGTCGACGCGGCCGCCGCCGCCGTCTCCCATGGCCGGGACGCGCTGGGTGCTGGGCGCGCTGCTCCGGGGCTGCGGCTGTAGCTGTAGCAGCTGCCGCCAGACCGGCGCGGCCTGCCTGCCCCCTCTGCGGCCCGCGGTCTCCTCCGCCTCGCCCTCGCCGCGCGCCAACTCCCTCGGCCTCTCTGGCCGCCGCCGCCTCCTCCTCTTGCTCGGGGCAGCCACGCAGAGCCGCGGCTTCGCCAGCTCCGCCGGGCCGGTGCCTGGCTTCGGCTCCTTGCGGGGCTCCTTCCTGGCTCCGGCCCTCGCGGGGAGATGCTACAGCCAGGTAAGGCTCTCGGCCCGGCCTCCCTCTCCCGCTCTTCGCCCTGAGGAGAGGGCTCGTCTCCCACACCGGGAGTGTTTGGGGCTCCTCTCCTGCCGCTTCGCCCGACTTTGTTCCACCTTCCCCCTTTGGACCTGCCTTTGCGCTGCCGAGTCCCTCCGAAATGGAGCCTGTGTGGGAACTCTTCGGGTTCTCTCTTCAGAGACTTACCGTTCCTTAGCACGGGCCATGTCCGCACTAGGCCGTTATAGTGCTGTTATTCCACTTTCACCCTCTTATGGAATCCTGGGGCTTGCAGTGTAGGGAGGGGACTTTAGAATTCTCAGCCGGAGCGTTCTTTGGCCTCAGGAAACTACAAAGACCAGAATCCCATAGGAGGTTGAAAGTGGAATAATAGCACTATAACAGTGTAGTGCAGAAAGGCCCTCCTAATTCTATTCTAGCCCCCGCCGCCCCCCTGGTTTGGATCTTCTCTTTGCACTCTGTGACCCTCTAAAATTAAGTATATGTGGGAAGCCTTTGGGTCTTCAGAAACTTACCATTCCTTAACACAGTCACTGAAGTAAATTTATTTAACTAAGTAGGGTGGGCTGTTGTGTACTGTGGTGTTTATTAATTTGTAATATATGTAGCCATACTTGGAAGGAGCAGGTACAGGATAAAGGTCTTCTGTCCTCACAAGGCCCAGTGGAGTTGGCTAGGCAAGGCCCAAGGTCACTCCACAGCCTGCAGGCTAAATGTGCGAAGGTGTGAACTGCCCTCTGCCTAAACACCCTGAAGGCACCACATCCTTTCTGATCTTGGAAGCTGAGCAGGGTCAGCCCTGGTTAGTACTTGGATGGGAGACTGCCAATGAATACCAGGAGCTATAGGTTATATTTTAGAAGAAGGAACTGAGAAGACCACCTCTGAGTATTCCTTGCTGAAGAAAACTATGAAAATTCATGGGGTTACCATAAGTCAACTTGAAGACATACACACACATACACACACAAACTGTCCACCTGCTGCATCCCTAGACCAGTGCTACACAAAGTGGTGGTTCACAGGCTGGTCACAATACCACTGTATGAGCCAGTGGGTGCCAGCCCATTGTGAGTTTTCAGGAAAGGAAAAAAAACAGTTTTAGCCAATGGGTATAAAACATGGTGCTAACCCCGGCACACTGGAAAAGAATAATTGCTGGTCCATCACATCATATAGCATGAGAAGCGCTCCCTTAGACCATTGCTTCTTAAACTGTCTGATATGTAGGACAAGCAGATTTCCCCCCCCAGCATGTCAGGGAGTGGGACCACTTATTTATATTAATTTATTGAATTTATGCTTTGCCTTTCTCCCAGGATGGGAAAGTAGCACCCATATTTGTGCCTGATGACTCCAGCTGTTTGTTTCTTTACTGGATACTGACCATGGACCAGCACCAGTCCATGGACTAGCTCACTGAGAACTGGCATTCTGCGTGCTGGGAAGAAAATAAAAATAAAAAATAAAAGAATAAAAGAAAAATCAGTAAAATAAATAGAACTTACCTTCAGGGGTCTGTTTTTCTCTTTTGACTAAAGCTCAACAAGAATATGGTGGAAGAAACCTGCTTGGTCCATTACTTTTAGTATTTCAGGCTGTCCTGGGGGTTTTGTGGTTCCCTCTGACATTTAAAGGGTTTGAAGGCCTTCTGGCTTCAAATGAACACGATGAAGTCCCAAGGAAATTAGATTGATTTCTTTGCTTTTTCTACCTGACTTTGCTGTTCCTGCAGAACCCCTGACTTAGACTTGCTTGGGGTTCCCAGGGAAGCTGCTCCTGTTTTTTAAATTCTGTCTTCCATTTAAAATGTGTTCCTCAAATTTCTTGATCTGTATCCCTTTTCTCTTTCTTTGGATTTTCTTGAGAAGTATCACCAAAGAGGTCACACAGGACAAAGGGTCACACAGGATAAAGATTCTAATTTGTATATCTAAAGATAAGATTTGTTAATACCGTTGTACATATATGACATTCAAGATGTCATATATGAGGACACATACAGGTCTGTTTTTTTGTTTTGTTTTGTTTTGGGTTTTTTGGTGATATATTTGTGTCCAAAAAGACAAAAAGAAATTTTCTTCAACTTTGGGCAGATTTAAGGCATTTTATGTATAATACAAAGACTATCAGAACAGACTTGCCACGTGTTGACTATTCATCTGCACTATAAATTGTTAATGTGTAGCTAAGAGATATTTATAAATTTTCTTTTTGGTGCTGAAAATTTCCCACCCTGCTGAAGATACAGACTGGTGACATTATAGTCGTGTCTCTCAGGTTCTTACAGAGAGATCAGATGTGCTACTAAAGCACTCTGTTTCCACAGTGGCTGTGTGAGGTACTCCTGTCTACTCTAGCCCTTTTCTTATCCATATTGGTTGTCAGTGCTGGAATATTCCTTGGGATTGTGACAGCTGACCTTCTACACTCAGGTTTCCTAGCAGAATGGCCTTTCTGGGTGTACAGTCATCTCTCCACATTTGCTAGGGTTAGAGACACAGGACCTCCATGAAAGTGGAAAAACCGTGAATAACTCTAGGCCCTCCCAAACCATATTTAACACACACAAAAAGTATGATCACTATATTCAACCTACCATGGATTCCTTTGAGGCATCAGGGTTCCTTCACAAGGCAGAAGCGGGTGGCTGGTGGGGCTTACTGCCACCCTCACTGCTGCCCCACAACATTTTTAATAGGGACTTACAAGTCTCATTCACAGTTTCTCAGTCTCACAAGATTTGCAATCCCTATTAAAAATGGCACAGGGAGGCAGCAGAGGTGACAGCAAATAATCCGTGAATAATCAAATCTGCAAAATTGAAACTTGGAAATGTGGAGGGCTGACTGTGCTTGTCTTTTTCCTGGTTGTGTCCTTCATTATCCAGCCAGCTGCATGAGTATCTGCCCATGTCCTAAATAATTATATCACACAGTTCCTGTTGTTCACATACTGTGCTCTGCTTTTGTGTTTACTCACACTCACAATACTGAGACAAATACTTTTCTCTTTGAAGGAGCGTAGTACTCCATTCCAGGATGAGTATCCTCCCCTCTCAGAATATGAGCCACCTCCAGTTAAGTCAGGAGAAGAGGAGGATGTGTATCTTATTCGTGCCCAAGGTCTGCCTTATTCCTGCACTGAGGAGGATGTTCTCAACTTCTTTGCAGGTAACTTCATTCTTGATTGGCCCAGGTGGTGGGAACCAGTCAGGACGAAAGAACACATGATGTTAAACACATAGCTTAATATCCTGTGTGGCTTTGAAACTGCGGTTGCTACGTGTCAATCAAGATTAGAATTGCAGCTGGCAAAGAGGAGAAGCAATTGAAAACTTCATTCTTAAGACAAACACATTCTTCAGATTGGTGGTTTTCATTGGGCTTCAGTGGGGAGAAAAGGATTTAACTTCCCATCCATGCCCACTTTAGTCTTAAGACTGATTGGGATCTGTCAACAACTGCCACTTTAAAAATGCAGTATTAGACCTTGCATTTAATGCAGAGTTTAGGAGTTTCTTGCCTTCCAGATGTTGCTGGATTGGAAATCCTATGAGCCTTAGGTAGTACACCCACTAGTGACAGAGACCATGGGAGTTGCAATTCAACAGACAGAGGACCACATGACCAAATTGACTGTACTAGGATCCTGTCTGCGTTTTCAATATATGTTGCAAAAATATGTGTGAAGTTGTTTTATATTTTGATCTGCATGTATATTTTACATTAATTCCCACTTTTGCATAGAAAGTTCATCTGTTTAATGACATTCATGAATTACTTACCACGAAAAGTGATGTACAAATAATACCAAACAAACCCATAGGGAAATATGTAGTAATTTACTATACCAAAAACCTTAACAGATGTAGTAGAACAAAAACACAGGAAGACCAAAACTGCCTTGCGGGGAAACTTGATAGAACGAATATGTTTTCAGTAGACATTAAAAGAGTTCAGTTCATAATTTGTACTGGACAAGAATTACATACAGTGGATGCTGTAACACTAAAGGTCCAATTCTGTATCATCCCAGGGCCAGGCTTCAAATATCTTAGGCAGCCAGGAGAATATATTCTGATG
Organism: Iguana delicatissima; assembly: GCA_948472985.1. Taxonomy (NCBI): domain Eukaryota; kingdom Metazoa; phylum Chordata; class Lepidosauria; order Squamata; family Iguanidae; genus Iguana; species Iguana delicatissima. The sequence continues at coordinate 228,027 of CAOKZL010001599.1, forward strand.
ACTGTCACATCTGCACAGGCACCTAGAAAGTCAGGCTAATTTTGAGTGAGAAACCATTCAGGGTACAACAGTCAGCATCTTGGGTTGGGGAAGCCTTGACCTGATGTGCTGAAATAAAATGCTATGAAGCACCAAGATGTCTTGTTGTAGATGAATCAGCCTGTTAAAAGTGAGAGAGGAATGTGTCTAATGTTCCTTCATCTGCATGTCTGATAACTTTTTAGGCAGCAAAATTCGAAATGGTGTGAACGGCATACACTTCCTCCTAAACAGAGATGGCAAACGTAGAGGAGATGCTTTGGTCGAACTGGAGTCAGAACAGGATGTACAGAATGCCTTGGAGAAACACCGGAGATATTTGGGGCAGCGCTACGTGGAAGGTATTATCAATTTTAGCCTGACATAGGGAGGCTCTCTGTGATTGATTACAACCTACTAAAATAGGATGTGTTCTATCTACTGTGAGACTTAGTCATCTGAAACTTGCCATGGATACTAAGGGGACCCTCATACTATGCATTGCCCGGTTATTTGTTTTCACAATATTTATTTTATTCAATTTTATTTAATTACAGTTGCCTATTGCGGCAGACTTTGCTAATCTTCCTTAGAGACAAAGTTGCAATCAGCATTGGTATTTTCATTTCTGTGCAGGATCCTATGACAGCTTTGCATAGTATTTCCCACTGCAGGGTCCCAAACTCTTTAAACAGTTGAGAGGGAGAGGGAAAACATCCTGCTACTGAATAAAGCTGGAGGGAAGTGGAGAGTGGGAAGAGAGAAAAGCTGAATGAGAACTGTACTGGAGAGAGGAAAAAAAGAAGTTAAAAGGGAGCAGGGAAGCAGAAGAAAGAAAAGAAAGCACATGGCAATGTGAGGGCTAAGATGTTTCTAAGTGTGGTTGAGCTGGGTACTTATGTTTATGTTTAAAGAGGTTAGATATTCTCTCTGTCTTGTGGGATTTCTTTGTAGTTTTTGAAATACATAATGAGGATGTTGATGCTATCATGAAGAGTCTGCAGTCCAGTTCAACATCTGTGACCAATGATGGAGTAGTACGATTGAGAGGCCTTCCCTATAGTTGCACTGAAATAGATATTTCTGACTTCTTCTCAGGTGAGTCCGCTATGGAGTAGTAGTTCTATCAGACAGTGATTATGAGCAAACAGTGAAGGAGAGAGTGTGTATGTGTGCATGTGTGCTTTAGCACAGGGAAAATGGCAACGTAGTATGTAGCTGTTACAAGAAAGAAAAAGACAACTGTCACATTGGGCATAATTAGGATTCAAATGTGATAGAAGTTGGAATGTTTCTCTGTTGGGGTATGAAAGTTAAATAGCATTTCTTCAGTGCACATGAAAAGTTAGCTCACAGGAGACAATGCAGTAACATAGGTATGGCATGAAAAAAAGAATAGTTTTTCCGCATGAAGAGTAGAGAAATAATCAGATCATGTTACTGTGTTGTGTGAGGTATAGATTTTTTTTTTCATTCTCAAGAGTCAACAGAATGATCCCACCCCCAATTAAATCGGTTTGTGTTCTCTTCTTCTAGTCATGGAAATTGTAGTGCACCGTATCTGGAGGATACTGGGTTGGTAGGAGTGGTCTGTGAGTGCTGTAATGATGCCATTTTGTCACAGACAAGATAAAATGATCCTGCATTTTGCTTCTGTAGTATAAAACTTCACTTACATAGTTAAGTGATGGTTGAGTTCTGCAGAATACTAACATTATGCAATCAGTTGTCTACCTGAGAATGTGCCTGCTTGTTCCACCATATCAGTGAATCAAATGTTACATTGAAAGCACTAATGAGTAGTTAATGCACCATTGAAGAATATGCAAGGAAGTGTTAGGAGTGCCCTATTTAAGGCAAATTTTTGTTTTGCACAAAGAAGAAGAAGAAAATGCTATGACATTGCCAAGATTTTGATACTAAAATGTCTTTTTTTGCAGGTTTGGCTATAGTTGACATAACATTTGTCATGGACCAGAGGGGGAGAAGGAAAACAGGAGAAGCATTTGTGCAGTTTGCCACGCCTGAGATGGCTAATCAAGCCTTGTTGAAGCATAAGGAGGAGATTGGGAACCGGTATGTGGGTGTTGGAAGATTGGCCACCCAGACCACCTATGGGAGAGGAATAATAGATGTATTTGTGCCTGTGATAAATTTGTCATTTCGAAAGCAGATTGAAGTTATTGAGACTGATCAACAAAGGAATTGGAATGTGTGGAAGTCAGCTCAATGAAAACATATCAGTCTAATGTGCGGCAGCATAATTAGGACAGGAATGAAGAGTGTGGTCCATAGGGGTTAAAAAATAGCCCCCCCATTTATTTATTTACTATTTATTTGCCCACAAATGCCACCTGGGGTGAGAAGCGGCACCGTTTAGGCCACCCTGGGCCATTTTTTGCCTAGGAAACTCTTTATTAAAACAGCAAGTGAATAGGAATGTGAATGTTAAAAAAAAAACAGGGGGTCTAAAACATAGGGCAAATGATCCTTGTGCCCCCAAAAGGTGTTTGGGGGCATTTTGAGGCATTTGACAGTGTGTGTGTGTCCATGTGTGCAGCCCTCCAAGATCTTTGGGTGAGGGGAGGCTGTTGTATCCCCTAATCTCCCACAGTTGCCCACCCCTGTGTTACACAAATCTATGGTGTGACCACAATTTGAATACAGTGGATATTTGTGGTTGTTGCACCTGAGAAAAGACAATGAGCAGAATGCAAAAAAAGGCAACTAAAATAATCAATGAGCTGGAGCACCTCCCCTGTGAAGAAAGTCTTGGATACTTTTTGTTGCATATTTCTGCTTTTGTTGTGTATTCCTGCATGACAGGCACTTGTGGCCCCTTCAAACTATGATTCTGTGAGCTGGGGCTGTTCAGGTTAGGAAAAGACAAATAAAGGAAAACATGATATAAAATTATGGATTGGGTGGAGAAAGTAGGTAGGAAACTTTTTCTTCCTCTGTCATAACACTAGAACACGGAGTCATTCATCGAAGCTGAATGGTGGAAATTTCAAGACAGGTAAAAGGAAGCTCTGTTTTGCTACTGCAGTGACAAACACTAATGTTTATGTTTTGTTTTTAAAACTCCACTAGCTACATAGAAATATTCCCGAGCCAAAGAAGTGAAATTCGAACACACAATGGATTTTTCCGGGGTAAGAAGATGATGGGTTATCCCACTACAAAACAAGATTCTGAATCTGTTTTTGAGGAAGGGGATATGAATGAGGCCTTAAGACCTGTGGCAGCTTATGAAAGTGATAAAGAGATCGGTAAGTGCCTGTAGTACTTACTATTTGATGCATCTGATTTGCCTCTTCATCTTCAGAATATCAGAAAGAGGCAGACAGGTATAATTTGCAAATGTTAATTCTGCCCTTCATTCTGCAGAAGCTTTTAAGCAAGCATTTGAAAAGCCACGGGATATGCTGGAATCCTCACTTCACTTTGTTCATCTGAGGGGTCTTCCTTTTCAAGCAACAGCCCAAGATATTATAAATGTACGTACGGGTAAGGTCATTTTAATTATCCTGATTTTTTTTTTGTAGAAAGTACTTTCTTCAGCATTCCAAATGGAGGTTTTAACCTTGGGTTTACTGAAATGTGTAAAAAGAGTTTAACTGGAAGTTGTTTTGTAACCACTTTGCTAAAACTTACTTTTGTTCTTCTCTCCTGCATGCCACCATTTATTCTGAATGATGTAATCTTTAAAGACTTACTGAGGACTACAAAAATGAATGCTTATATTATAATTGACCCATAAAGCAGCTCCGAGGATTGCCCTCTACAGTGTCTTAGCCTGTAACTGAGTACGCTCCTTAATGCTTGGTGTCAACCTAATAGCCAGGATTTAAAGACCCACACAACTAGTTCAAAGTACAAAACTGGGAATGGAGGTTTTATTTCTTTAACATCAGTGCAATGTGCCATATGTCAAATGACTTTTGAATACCAAGATTTTCAAAAGCACCTTCAAGCATGGCAGTAGTGAATCTGCTCTTTTAAAGAAAAAGTAAAAAATCCGGCTAGGCTGTGTCCAAGGTGTTACATGCCCCTATATAGCTATCCATATTCCTTCCAGAATGCACAGGCTTCAGTTAGTGAAATACATTGAGCTTTGTATAATTGACACATTGCACCCTGGGCAGCAGTTGAGACTTCTGAACATTAATTATTCTAACTGTTGACTAGTATGGCCTCAGCTACAGTGTCTGGTCCATATTATGTCAAGATTCTGTGGGCTGATGAAATCGAGTGAGGTGTAAAATCTGACATCCTCTCCCCTTGATTCTTTAAAGTTTTTTGCACCCCTGAAACCAGTGAGGATCACTATGGAATATAATTCAAGTGGGAAAGCAACAGGAGAAGCAGATGTGCACTTTGAGACACATGAAGATGCGGTTGCAGCAATGGCGAAAAACAGGTCTCACGTGCGTAAGTAGGGCTCTCCTTTTTCCCCAGGCACACCACTGTTAAACCAGAGACACAGGGAAAGTGAGTAGAGCATAAAGAGAGCCTGCTTTAGACATTATGGTTGCTTTTCTGTTTGTCGTAATTGCATGCTGTTCTCCTGAGGTGGATGGAGGTAGATCAGTGAGGGACTGTAGTGTTAGAACCCCAAGTCATTCCTGCACAGTTGTCCCTGAACCTGTTTTGTTTTTAAAATTGAAAGTGTCAATATACTTCCTGCCTGTTACATGTATGCAAAAGGTAACATACATAAAGCTAACATACATTAGAAATATTAAACTAAAAAGCTATGGAGTATGCCACCTCATTGCTAATCATGATCTTTATTTTGGAGTCCAGTTTAATACATATTCAGTTGCGCGTTGTGATAATGACACATTAGTCTCTTTACTTCATGATAATTCACACTAGGATAGGTGCAGCATCCCACCAGCCCCACCCTATGATATTCTTTTGCTTGCAACAAAAGCCTAGGAGTATCTTATCTAGGAGTATCTTATGTGTGATGGGACTACTTTGGACAGTTTCAGCAATTATGAATGGAGCTTCCAGATAATCTGAGAACTTGGCCAGTGACAGTCACACAGCATGGGTTGTTGGTCATACTGCTGCTGCACATGGTACTGCTAAATTTTAAAGGATTCATCTGTTAAAGCTCTTCTTCTCTTGTTCTGCAGAACATAGATACATTGAATTATTCCTGAATTCATCACCAAGCAGAAAAAATGGTTGCCAGTGACAATGGCATAATTACCAAAGTTTAGGTAAGTGCTCTGGCAAACTTAATTTCTTAAGAGAAAATAAAATATTGGACTGTTTGATTCTTCTCACAGTTGCTTATTTGATGATGTGTTGCTGCAGTCAGTAAAGAGCCTCTGTTTTCAAAAATGGAGCAGCATATCATTCCAGGCCTTGTGTAATTTGGACACTGATGTCTAAAGCAAATATGTGAGCAGGAAAAAAAGAAGGGCAGCTATGCTGCACCAGACCAGAAACCTATCTGGTAGCCATAGAGATGCCTCTAGGAAGGCCACAGGGAGAACCTGCTGACAGTAGCCCTTCATCGCTGTTGTTCCCCAACAGCTGGTATTCAGCTGCTTCTGATCCTAGAGGCAACATACACCCACAGTAACTCAGTAGCTAGTGACAACTTTATCCTCCATGGGTGTGATTTCATAGTGGACAAGTCTCTTCTCAAAGCATTTTGGCCCAAGGAATGAATTCTCCTTTTCCTGAGGAGATATTCTTTCTATTTGAAGGCTGGAGTTTAAGCCCCTCAAACATACCCAGTAATAAATAACTCAGTGTGTATGTAGTAGGGCACTACCTATGCAGGTTTTCCTGTGGTAAGCCTCCAGCCTTGCCTTGATGCCTTTAATGGCAACCATTTTTGCATGCTGTTTTCAGGGTTCCTGGAAGTGTGGGAGGGCTCCCCCCATGATTGTGTTTTCCTGACCACTGTTAAACTGCCACATGCTTGTCCTTCAACAAGTATTAAAGCTGAAAGGGAGGAGATAAGAAGTATACTTTCTAGCACAGGCAGATACTTATCTGCTTGGATTATATATCCTCTCTGCCCCATTTCTTGTAGTAACACAGGTGGCAATTCCTTGGTATACTAGGTGGGACTAGATCTATGCTTAGAGTGCTGTGATTATTTCCTCACCCCTGCCATGTTCTTGCTATCAGAACAGAAAGAAAAGAAGGGTGGCATTTGCTATTCCTCTCCTCTTCATTTTGCTTAAAACTGTGTTTACTTCTCATTGTACACAATAGAAAATTTAGACCAGGAGGTCTACCATTTCCTCTCTATGTTGGGGTTGTGATGGCAGCTGGAAGGCCTTTGGATGTCATGGGCTTTAGCCATATCCTACTCCAGTCAGCCTATTTTTTTTTGCCCTCTCCAATGTTAGAGAGAGAATGACTGCAAAGATCCATGGAGAGATGGAGTGAGAAATCTAACTTTAGACCACTGCCTCTCTGGTTGAAGACAAAACAACCACTTTAGAGTAGAAGGTCTAGTCTCGTGTAGTACCGGGATTGCAACCTATGTTTGTTGAACTTCACTCTTATTGATTTCAGTAAGAACTGGTTTAAATGGCAAGCAACTTATTCCATTAATATAAGTGGGAGCTAAGTTCAACTAATTTAGTCTGAACCCAGACCACTTTGTCTCTGAGTGTTACACTCTTGTTTAAATAACATGAAGATGTGGGATTTGGTAGGTTATAAAAGTAGCCAGGCAAATTTAGAACAGTACTAATGAAAGCTTTTATATTTGAGGATCTTTGTGCTCTGCGAAAAGAAGCAAAATTCTGCATCAGAATAGGAGTTTTGCTATCTGTATTAAATCAGCAAATATGCCTATTTTTCTTAGCTAGATCTGTTGGGGACAGGCAAGCAGCTCTGCAGAACACTCAAGTTTTGCCCTACTTGACCTCAAATTAAAAACATTTTTGAGCTCTCAGATTCTTGCCAAACACTGCTCACAATCTTTCAATCTTATCTTTGCAGGTATTAAGATAAAGAATGTTTTCTAAGGACAGTTGAAATTCTCAGTGCTGAATTTCCACACCAAACTATACTCAGCTTCGTGTGTGTCAGATATGAAAGTTAGAGTGACTTTGTGTTCTTTTGTGTTAAAATTAACCTCTCTCTCTCTTTCTCCCTCTCTCCTTCCCTCTCTCTCTAGGATAAATCAAGATGCATCTCATTTGCACATTTTCCTAGAGCTGGAATACAGGCATTCCTGTAACCAGCAAGGACAAATTGTAGAGGACACTTTTTCTGAATTGCTTTTCAAAGAAAATTCTGCAGCTGTATCTAAAGCTCTATAAATTCTTTGTGCAGGATATGTTTTATGTAAATCCAAAATTAAAGTTAACTGTCCTTAAATTTCTTGCTACAGTAATGTCCTGGTTGAGAGAGAGCCAAGCATTGGTATACAAATATAGCATAGGTTGTCATCTTTCCTGAACATGTACTGGTGGAGATAGGACCAGCTCTGGCTTCAAGAAGATTGCTTAATATCAGTGCAAGCTCAACTGCTAAGTGGGGCCAGCTGTTTGCACCGCCATGCATTAGAGAGAGAAGAATGTATGATAACTGTAGCTTCCTGCTGATTGCACAGACACAGTGAGGCAATAGACAGAGTTACATCAGCACCAGTCCTGTGCATAGTACATAATACCAGAAACGCAATGGACTGCCTGTTTTGATTCAGCAGTTTAGGAATTTTGTCACAGTTGGAATTAAATAAAAAGGCCCCACAATAAAGAGAGCTTTGCATGCAAATGGAATGTGCCTATGGTATTGCCCCCTACATTGGGTAAGATGTGGAAGCTAATTTACATAGTATGCCCTGAAGATTGCACATGGAGCTTTTGGTTATATTCTAAGATGGCCAGAAATAAAGCTGCAGAGATACTGCTGATTCTTCAGAATGCACCATTTGAATACAGCTTGAGGCACAGGATTATTTAATTTACACTTTAACATAGCAGTGTATGCTGGGGGAAAAATAGTTTTTGGCCTCCCTGAGTTTGTTAGGTTGATGGAAATGTATTTACAAATAAGCAGGAGGGTTACATGAAAATTGGGTGTCAGAAGGTGTTGCTCAAGAGCTCCCAGAAAATGCTGAACATGAGGTTGGATGATGTCTGAATGGGTGAGTGAGAATGGTGGAAAGGGATTTCTCCCAAACCAAGCAGAAGTGCCTTCTGTGAGCAGAAGCTGCCTGCTAATAGTGACACCACTGAGTACAGATCAGTGAGTTGCTGATTCCAGATGAATAGAAAGCACAGAGATTGTCACTAAATGCAGAGAAACACAGCACCCACACTTAATTCTTGGCCTAAGCTAGCAGACAGGTCAGATGAGTGATGGAGTTCGCCAGCTATCCTGCCCTCTCCCCATATATTTTTCCCCCTGACTCTTGCATAAGCATTCTAATTAATAGTTTGCTGGTGTTTCACAAAGATGACCAGTTGATCTGCTTACTTAACAGGAGCCACTGTATTCCATGCGTAAATCTGTGATTAACAGAAAAGACCCACTCCCAAACTGCTGGCTGTCATGTACTGTGACAAGTAGGTGTTTGGCACTGCTTATTAGTTTTGCCTCTCTGATCATGAAGTTCATGTATTAATATAATAAATGAAAGCTTTTTCTTAATGCAGACAGTGTGCTTCAGGGTCCTTCATCCTGTTTTGACAAGTTTGCTACTACTTACCCCCTTTTTTAATCTCTGGCTCACCATGCTAGTGCTTGATGCACACAAGTGCCTTGCATTAAAATGGCATGTATGCCTAAGATTCTTTGTACCAGTATGCCACATTCAGTTGAAGCCGGTTTTTACCATGTAATCATAAACTGAACATGTTGACTCTCGTGGTGAATTCGTCTCTTGAAAGTCAGGTAGGAATCTGTTGCCGTAGTAGATTTAGGCCTAGTTCACAGAGATCCACTGCTGAACCAAGAGCCACCCTACATCCCATGCTCCACAGGTCCATAACTGTATACTGTAAGCAAATAGATACAGGAAACCGTTTTACCCAGTTTGCTGCCTTTGTGTGTATAAAAGAAATACACTCCCCATTCACATCTAAAAGACTTTTTAAAAATAAAATGGAATATTTATACATAGGCAATTTGCTATCCAGACCCAATTTGGTATTGATTGTCAAATGAGTTTTTATGACTTCCTCAGAGAGGGAACCTTTAATTTAAGAATATATAAACGGAGAAATTCCTTGGAAATTAACATTAGAGAATAGTAATATGGTTCCGCATCGCTCCGAAGAAGGGCATCCTGTCCAGGTTGTCTTTCCTATGTACATATGCTACTTACTCTGCAATACTCTTTATCTAGCAGTGCGATCCCACCCTTCCCATTCATACCCATCTAGAATCCACCGTGTAATAAGTTTAGAAAACTGTTTTTTCCTTTTACAGTTACAACTTATTATCCACAAAAGAAAATTGATTGCACCAAAGGAGATTTCAGGTATGCATACTAGGCTTCCAAATCAGGAGTAAGCCAAAACTCCTCCCTGACAAAAAGCCCTGTTCTAACAAACCTTCCCCCATTTACTCAACAGGTTAGGTCCCATAGCACTGTTGAAAAACAAAAATTGTCAAAATGCAGAACACAGTTCTTTTTTTCTACTTCTTTTGAAGGTCTGAATTGAGAGAAACAGCAGCACGTGGTTACTGAGGAGCAAGGAGGCTCATGGAAATGTGATGAAAGAGGTTGAAAGAGTGAGCCATGCATTGAGTGTGTGGGTTTTGGTTATAATTGAAAAGGGTCAAAAGAATGGGTTGTTGAAAAGTGGGGGATGCCTGAAATTGCAACATGGCTTCAGTATGTTCACTTAAGCTTCTTTTGAAGAACAAATTAGGGAGAATATATCAGTTTTTGTGTAGATTCAGATTCTGCAGTTTTGATTTAAGCCCCTGTTTAAGTAAACTACCTCCCATAAAGTACATCATGTGGTTAATAAAGATGGTTCTGCTGTCTCAAAGGGTGAAACATTCTGTAATAGCAAAGACTCCTCTTAATGTAAAGGAGAAATTACTCTGAAAAGTGCCCATTATCAATGTACTTTCTACGACATACTGCCAGGTTTCCCAAAACCCATCACTATATAGGTGAAATGTCAGTATTGTAGTATATAAGAGTCAAAATTTACAAAACAAAACATAGTCCTATTATATCATTCATATCTATATCTTGAATGAACAATTCTGAAAATTTTATTTACTTTTATTTATTTAAATATCCACGATTCAAGTTCCACTCTTTTGGTTCAGTATGTTTACAGTCAGTTGCCTTTTTTTGGGTGGTCTGCAGACACAGATGTCAGAAAATGTCACTAGGACATTCAGAAAGACCATCACAGACCTCCTTGAGTTTTCTGAGTTTTACTAGCTTCAGCCAGTTGCAGAAGTTGGAAAATGAGTGCAGTGTAATTCATTTTAGACAGTGTATTCTCCTTCAAAGCTTTTTTGTAATTTTTAAAAAAAAACTAAACAGCATATATAAAGCAGAAACTTGAAGAAAACTGAAAAACAGGCAAAAAAAAATCTATTTGGGTCATTTTTCCTCTTCAGCTAGATAATTGTTTGTTTGTTTTTCACACATGCCCAAATTCTGTAGAGATTCTTGAGGGATACTGCACTTTTTCCACAAATAATTTGAGGTGGCCTCCACATGCTGTCAGACTGCAACTCCTTTGGCCTTAGTCAGCATGCTCAATGATGAGGGCTGATGGGAGCTGCAGTCCAACAATCTCTGGAGGGCAAGTTACCCAAACTTGCTTTAGACTATAAAATACAAGTAGCATGTTCCATTTGATTTACCTAGAGATTAAGATAATTCAGACCATTTGCTTAAATTACAGTTTGCACAAATCTACTGAAAAGCAGAGAATATTTAGGAAGTCAGATGGGTGGGGCGTAGCTCAGTGACTGCCCTATGCTGCAAACAAAGAGAGTCTACAATGGCCTGCATATTTGACCTGGATTGCTCAATATGCCAGACAGAGACCAATAACAGCCATAGACTGTGCACCACTGGGCTATTAGGAGAAGTAAAGGAGTGGCCATGAGAGAGAGAGAGAGAGAGACTTGTTTTTTGTCAGAAACACGCATGCTCAGCTTGTGCTATGATCCCTGCTGGGAGCACTAAGAACTGCTGACTAGCTACCATCCAAACTAATATTTGAAATATTTCCAGTTTGCAAAAACTGAACATTTTAGCAATGCCAGACCTCCTTCTACTACAGTATGTCAGAGCAAGGAACTGCAGAAACCATAACCAGCACAGTGTATATTTTCAAGGAGCAGTTCACCTAGGAACCTTACATTTTTTCAGTTAAAACTGATTGTCAATATATTCAGTTCCAGGCTCTCAACCTGTAAGAGCAAGTACAGGTGTTCTCTTTAAAAAAAGAAAAATCCAAACAGTTCCATCTACAATTAGAAGCTGCGGTGTTTCAGAAATGCAGTGAGCTGGTGGAAATAAGTTGTGTTTGATAGAACTGCTATCCACCTCCACTGAGAGTCCTATGAGGGGCTTGCAGAATATTGCTGTATCAAATGTTTGTGGCATAGGTTGCAGACGCGCTCCGGGTTGATGCTGGATGGAAGAGGAAGTTCATGTGCTGAACACTCTTCGCAGAAGACTCCACCACAGTTCTTGCAGATGTTCTGAATGGAGTGAAAGAAGAAGAATCAAAGGAATCATATTCACCCACACACAAAGCTTATTTTTAGTACTGGTTAAAGGGAAACTTTTCAACTCCTAGTGCTTCAGCCATAGGTTCTCTCCTTACTTCCCCTCTACCAGCCTAAGAAACATATGGCTAGAAACCGAAAGCGCGCAACCACCACAGTGCCAAGAGAGGTTCCCAAAATGCTTAATGCTTGGGTTTGTTCATTCAGGGTAACAGCCTATTCTTCTCTTAGGCTCAGATTGGGTAACAACTGCCTCTCAGTCTTCCACACAGAGCGCCTGTAGAGCAGATCGTGAGAGTCCTACTCAAGCAATAGTGGAAAAGCAGGAAGGACAACAGCATGAGTTCTGCTTTTCCCACCCCAAAATGCAACGTACAAATTGGCTCTTGGGCTGCAAAATACAGAACAAAAGCAGAAGGCAAAAGTGAGCTGAGCCACTCAATCTGTATTTACCTTTCCTTTGCTTCGAGTGCTTTCTTCTTGACACAGCTGGCAGAGTTCTGACTTTCCAGGGCCAGGAATTTGCTCCTAGACCATTAAAAACATTCTCATTTAATTGTTCTATTAAGGCTCCAAAGTTTTCTGAGCAACCTTCTAATTTCAACTACATTTTGCTAAAGCCCTCCCACACTGAGGAGTGAAATCTTTGATGACCTGATAAGACTCCCAATTCAGCACTTATGTTTCCCCTTTCAAACCTATGCTTAGAAATTTCAAACAGAACTCACAATAACATATTAACAATGGATAACTATATTATGCTAGTAAACTTTGGATCAAAGTATGGAAAAATGCCTCCGGTCCCAAAAAACCCAGCCAGAACTCTTTAAGTAAACAAATTGTTTGTCTGTGCTTAACTCTAACCTAGAAATGTTTTGTGAGAATGATAGTCTGACTGAGTATAAAGGACAGGATAGGTTAGTTACAGATGAGAAGACTGTACAGTGATGTAATACATAACACAAGAAAATAAGCTCCCCCAATTTAAGACTATCGGCTCCATTACCATCAGAAGCACCTTCTTCTTACATACTTTCAAGCCACTCAATTCTATCAAAGCAAGATAAGCATATCCGACATGAAATCGCTCATTTTAAACTGTTGAGACCATAAAATATTAAACAGATCTACTAATTTTTCACTTTCCACCATCTTCTATCAATTCTGATGTCAATGATTACTGGAATTATTAGTTATATTTTTAAAATTAAAAACATCAAATGGATTCAAAGATTGATCTCTTACTAATTCTTATTAATATAAAACCAGAATTGTACCTACTTGAGACAACTTTTTGGCGTAACCTTTGTTTGAAATGTATTAATCAGCTATCAGAGATTCACTGGTAGCCTAAGGTTGACTATGACTTTGATGAAGCTAAGTGAAGTTAATATTATGAAATGTTATAATATACGCACTGTTTTGAGTTTTCAGAAGAACATAACACTGCTGTACCAGCAGCAAAGCTGATAAGTTAGTGTAGTGAAAAAATAGAATATAACAACATTTTAACAGAGGTAGGTTACATTTCTGACTTTGTGCCATCAATTCCAAATGAGGCCCCCAAAGAAGCTTGGAAATCCATGAAAAGATCAAAACAATTAATTCTATAAACTCCCAACAAAAGCCTTTTTCCTAAAATACTCCATGAAGACAACATTATTTTACTCCCAACTTGCAGCCCTAGGCTCTTCAGCAATTCAGTACTGTAAATATTTTCCTAAGTAATTAAGATTCCAATCCATCCTTCCAAAATAAGCAAACTAATTTACTTACGTGCTCTTCTTGCAGCCCATGAGGTATCCTGAAAAAGAAGCAAAGATACTAACTTAGCATGCAATTCCCCCAGTTTATATTAACCAATACAAATTGCCTATCAAACATACTTTGATTTCTCATAACAGTGCTATGTTTCCTGACCAATTTATTGTACCTACACGCTTCTAGCATATACAGGAATTGATTGCCTATGTCCCATACCAAGAGTTCTTACTTGCCCCAGTACACAATAAACTTCTCAAATTCCAAATGTGAAGCTCCCAGCACATACCAGAGTTAAGTTTCCAAGGGAGATCATTTCTACTAGAAATGTTTCTCAGAAAGTAAAATCTACAGTTGTTAAAACTAAGCATAATTACATTTCATAAACATGTTTACATGAAAGATGTTGCTACAGCATTTTACCACAAGCCAGATGTTGAAAAAATCAGCAACCGTTAGCATAGCACATGGTGTTTTTGCACCACATGACTCTAGGAGATCTGTGCCACCTGAACAGACTTGACAATTCGCCCAGCTTTGTGTCTGGAACCAGTGGAGATCTCCACAATGGCTATTCACCTTTTGGGAATCTGGCATGCTAAATTTGGGCATTTAAACCTTACAAAACCTTTAATACTGTATTTGTTGGTGTATAAGCCTCACTCCCCCCCCCAAAAAAATACTGTTTGAAAATGGGGTGCATCGTATATACCAGTGTGTCTTATATGCAGGCAAATAGTATTTGCCAGTGTATAAATGGGGTGCGTCTTATACACAAGTGCGTCTTATATGCCAGCAAATATAGTACTTCCTCTTAAAGACACTGTAATCATATAGCAAATTCATTCCCCAAAAGAGACTTTGAATTTCAATGTAACCCATAATAGGATATATATCTAGAGCAGTGCTACTCAAAAGTGGTGGTCCATGGACTGGTGCCACAAGCTATCAGCTGCCAGTTCTTGGGAATTTTCCAGAAATAAACAATTGTAGTCTACGGGCATAAATATGGAACTAGTTCCTGGCACACTGGGGGAAAAAAAACCTGCTGGTCCCTCACATCAGATAGCTCAATAGCCACAAATCTAGAGCTCTCTCCATACCATACACATGTTAAAAACAGCTTGCAAATATGGCATCCTTAGATGTGTCCAGGCAACCTCACAAGAAAGCCTCCCATCAAACATCAAAGATGATTTCCTGCGCATGCGGAAGCAACAGTCATCCAAGAAGTCATCTTCTGGCTATGAAACTGGTCCCGAGATCAAAACCACCCACATTTTCTGATTAATAAAGAATTCTTTTTAAAAAAATGCATTTTATTTTAATCAGGCCATACTTGTTTGGGTGAACCATCTTCTCATCTTTTACTGGTATTCTCCTTTGAGAATCTCCTTCCAAGAATCTGTTTCCTACATCCTATCAAAACACAAAGATATTCAGAAATTAATTAAGAAACAGCCTCTACCACCATATTTTGTGCTTGTTTTTGCATATATGACGACCTAAATTCCCTTCTTCCTTACAGCACACAGTTTCCCCACAACACTTAAAAGCTTTTGGCTGCCATGGAACTGCCTATTAATTCTGGAAGAACCAAAGTTCAGAAAAAGATCATAAGGAGATACAGATGGCTGGAATTGCCAAGTGTAAGCACTGCCCTGTACAAGGGAATTTGCAAAAACACATTGTTTCCTTTACAAGTAGGCAGAATATATCTTAATCCTATTGCTAATACCAACTGCGGTAGACCTATTAAATAAATAGGACTTAATAACTAATTCAATAATTTGTTGTTGTTGTTGTATTTATTTATATTCTGCTGATTCTCCAGTCTGGGATTCAAGCCAACTTATAGAGGTTAAAACAGATAAAACTATAATTGTATGTAATACAAATGTTTGAAATATATTTAAACCATTAATACGACTGAAAACAGTTAAAAGCAAACCATGAAAAAGAATAAAAACATAAACAACATAACACATGAGAGACACTTTCTCTCTCAGTAGTCAGCCCTCAAAAGACCTGCTGAAACAAAAAAGGTCTTCATCTGCCTATGAAAGGATAGCAAGGAGTCAGTCTAAGCTTTCAAGAAATTGGAACCAAACAGGTCTATGAGGATGGTGGGACAACAGAATGATCTTTCCAGAAGATCTCAAGGCAGAAGCGGGCTCATATAGGGAAATACAATCCTTCAGATAACCTGGACCTGAGCCATATAGGGCTTTAGAAGTCACCATCAGCACTTTGAGCTGTGCCTGGAAACAGACCTGCAGCCAATGGAGCAATTGCAACAAGGGAGTTGTGTTCTCCCTGTGTCTAGCCCTAGTTTACAATGTGGCTGCAGCAATATGGACCACCTGAAGTTTCCAAATACTATTCAAAGGCAGTCCCATGTAAAACGTGTTACAGTAATCCAACCTGAGTGTGATGATGTTCTGGGGGTGTGGCTATCGTTAGTGCCAGTGCAGCCTGGAAGCAGGTTGCTAGGCAACCAGAACAGCACCTCAGCAGAGACCCAGCCCAGTAGTATGTGGGAGGGGCCTGTGGCTCAGAGAAAAAATTATATAAAGCCAAGTACCTGCGGGTATTGGATTCCTTCAGTGAGAGCCTAGCAAGGAGCTTGGGAGTAGAGTCTCTTAGTCAGTCAGAGAATACGAATGGTTTGGGAGATTTGGTTCTCAGTGAAAGCCTAGTAAGAGGCAGAAAAGTAACTGAACGCTAATAGGATCTAGTCAAAGAGTGGGACCTAAATGAGGTGTAAGACTCTGGTGCGAGTTTAGCCGAAGGACTGATATATGATACTTGTGCCTTCTATGGAAATTTAAAGATACAACTGAACTGTTTCTCAGCAGGGAGTTACTACCTGTTATATTGTCTAATAAGTGCACTGAGGAAATCTATCAACCTTGACCTACATTTGAAGTCTCACACACTACTTTATTGTTATTATATTTCTTAACAGTTTAAATGTACCCCAGGCCACTGCCAAAACCTGGACTTCCAGGCTCAGGACTAAACCCTGGATTACACCCAAGGTGTGAACTCGCATTTCAGGGAGAGTGTAACCCCATCCAACATAGACTGAATACCTATTCCCTGACCTGCCTTTCAAATGAGCAGCCAGGTAGTTTTATCTGTTGTTCTTATTGCTGTTTCCATGATCACAAGCTTATATCCTTGCTTATTCTGTTCCAGCTACATATACTAGAAGAATGCAACCGCTTATACGCATGGAGAAGAAGAGACATGGGTAACTGCCATATATGATTTCCATGCTGCTTTTCCTTACAAGGAAATCTTGTGTATGTGCCTTCTAGTCACCTGTTGACTTATGGAGACCCTATGAATGTCAAATTGGTTTTTTAGGTAAGTGATATCCAAATGTAGTTTCCCACTGCCTCCCTCTGAAATACAGCCCATGGAATCTGGTACTTCCTGGCAGTCCCCCAGCCAGGTTATAACCAGGCCTGACCTTGCTTAGATTCCAATAATAGACAGAATCTGCTGCCTTCAGCATATTTAGACCCTAGGAAAATCAGATATTCTAGAAATGTACAATCTCTTAATCAACCTTGAAACTGTTAACAGTTTTGCTTCAGTATGGCTGGCGAGAAGCACAAACAAGTCACAACTGCCTGGATTAAAAATGAAATGAAATTAAAATTAAGCCCTAAGTGAGCACAGGGGGAGAAAAACAGAAAATGAACATTACTATTTGTGATCCAGTCTTTTGGAATCCTTTGCTTTGGCTGTGCAAGCCTTTGTTTTCTTGCATTCTGTGGTGGGAGTGTGACCATCGGTCTCGTTCCCGTTTCAGTTCCAGTTCAAGCTGACCCCTGAAGTAACAGCAGAGGAAGAAAATGTGTTAATAAAAGATGCTTTAATCTACTCGCACACAATAAAAGCCACAGAAAGAAAATAAAGTATTCCTATGCTTACTCGCTACAGAGTGAGGATTTGTAAAATTATACTCCTCAATAAACAATACTTTTTCTGAAGAAAGAACACACACTACAATAAAATTTTCTTCAATCGGACAGGTGCTAATTTATGCCAAAGAGCACAGAAAAACTGCAGGGCTTAAGTAAAAATAGGTCATCCTGTCATAATTCCCTTTCTACAAAGAGAAGCAAATCCAGATGTTTTCCAAAATTGTAAGAGTCTTTGTCATTTACTCGTCTCTTGATAGCAACGAAGAGATACCCTCTTAGGAACCTCCTTTTCCTGAGCTGGTTTTTTTTTTAAATGTGCTCCATAACATACTCGACATGTGTAAGTCCACAGGCAGGCCATGCATGTGTATCACAGAGATCTGTGAGCCATCATTTGGCTACAGCTTTCACTGTATAAAAAAGTACTCCACATCAACAGCACTCTTCCTGCAGGGTCGACACACAGCCTATGAATTCGCTACCTACTAGCCCATCTATTATGTGGGCAGACAGAGGAGCAAGATGAGCCACAGAGGGGCACAATGCAGACTAAAGGACAATGAATGAGTGAACTTCACAGCATGTGACCTATTTATATGACCACTGTTTATTATATTTAGCCGCTGTTTTGACAGATGGCCAGCAAAGCTGATCTCTGGGCATACAGGCCACTACTGAAACTGGAGAAGAATTCTTAAAATCCATGGACACTGCTTTCTAGAGGCTTCTACCTAGAGACCTGGACAGATGGCCATTCATAAGAGCAGGTGCCATACAGACTCACACAAACAAGAATGTAAACCTTTGTAAGGTTACACACTACGACAGCATGCCAAGAACCCGGGAAAATACGTAGCAATGCTCCACTGAGCAGGGAACAGCCCAAACAACAGACCCCTCCCAAAACACAATGTTCTCTTCACCGCTGCTTGATGAGCTGTTCCACCTCCAGCTGAAGGCTGTTGATCTTGTCCCCAAATTCCTGCTTGAATAGCCGATTGTCCTCTTCCAGAGACTGACGCTCTTTCTCTGTCTGTTGCAATCTGGATTTGAGCCACATGAACTTGTGATAAAAAACAAAAGCCATGGTGGGGAGGAAGACTGAGTTTAAATAATAAATTAAAGAAAAAAAAACAAGCTCAATGAAAGATGGAAAGGAAATACACGGGAACAGGAAGTGACACAGGACAAAAAATTTCTAAAGAAAAACCAAATTGTAGGTGAACCAGGCAGAAGAAGCTTCTATTTTCAATGTTTTATTATTCTATTACTACAGTTTACAGTCATTAGATGATAAACATAAAACATCACTTTTATCCATAGTCAAAGCAAATCTCAGATACACAGTATTGGTAAGGGTTTGTTTTTTTTTAAATTTACGTTACACTGCAGCTTTATACAAGTAACTGGAACTTGCATCATGGGATACCTACTATATTAAGGAATTAGTGCATTTGTCTGGTCTCTTCCACAACTGTTACATCATTAAGCGCACAGGGCTTCAGATCGAATACAAAGTCATGGATAAGTATTTAAGTCTCCCAGCCTACTTGACGAATAGCTGCAAGGGGGACAGGGACGGGAACATACTTGAACTATAGAGAAACTGATTTCAGGTTACATGTATTCACCAGCCATGTGACAAATACTGAGCACAATGGCTTGTCTGGAGAGTGGACGGGCAGAGGAAAGCTCTTGGCAAAAAATCTGAAGCTACCAGCACCTGCTTGTCTGCCACTAAAATGCCATAATGAAGCCACCTCAAACATTCAGGCCATTTCCGCATTACACTCTTATAGCACGATTATTCCACTAACGTCCCATGGAATCCTGGGGTTTGTAGTTTAGGAAGGGGCCAGCCGGCTCCCTCCCTAAACTGCAAACCTCAGGATTCCATAGGATGTTGAAAGTGGAATAATCGCGCTATAAGAGTGCAGTGTGGAAATGGCCTCAGTCAGGTATGCAACATGCTCCTAACCACACTGGCCCAGAACGCAAGACCAATGTCAATGTCTCTCAATGTACGGAAAGCATGGAGAACCATATTGTATGCCTAACTGGATGTTCAAACTAGGCCATTCTTGGTGTGTGGCTGGCCATACCACAGGAATCCAAGTCAAAGGTCTAGGGAAGAGAATGGTAAACAGTGCTGCCAGGCAGTCAAATGGCCAGTCCAAAGCCAATGGCAAAACAGCAGTTCCTCCTCCCCAAACAAATCCAGTCTCACTCTTTCAAGATGGGGATGGGAACAGCTTGGACAGTTTCCACTGGTAAAAGTTATTATAAGGGATTTGCTCTCCTCATTGAAACTAGGGTTCTCCACAACCCAATGGTAGGAGCTTGATTTCTCAGGTCTGACAACTTGTTTTCCAAAACTTGACTTCAAATACATTTCAAATAAATGGGAATGTAAGTTTTGATTTTGAATTTGCTTATTTGAGAAAGGAAATTTCTTCCCATGTGTTTTACAATGACATGTTTTCTTGTAACCTATAATTTCGCACCAGGTAGAAATTAAGCATGATTATCAACCAGATGTTACAACCTGTGTTGATCCAACAAAACAGATTTTTTGTCATCTGAAAGGCCCAATTCTAACTCCAGGAGGCATCGGCACTGTTACAATCTTAACATCTCATTTGGTCATTTTAATGAAACCAGCTTTAACATCAGGATCAGCTTTGATAGGATGCCCGCCCTAGCTGAACAGACTTGGCTTCAAATCAAATGGGTATCTTTAGAAACACGCCACACTAAAGGGCAGTTCTTCATAGTTCTCATTTAAAAACAAGACAAACATCACGCTGCCTTGTTAAAGACAGGTTTACCGCTAATAAGAGAGTGAGGCTCAGCCCTATAGATTTTAGCATCAGGCAATGATTGTTTCCCAACCCCATCTTTATTATAGACATTTTTCTTTCCACTCCCCATTTTGTCTGAACACAAGCAGGTGTTTATATGAGAAGTAACAGGAAAAAAGAACAGCCTAAACTGGAGAAGTGGGAAAAATCCCTAGTTTGGGTATCTTGACAAGGATTCAAAATGACTATCTACACACTAAAATCTGTTTAGAGGCCAGTGCTGTGAACTCCTGAAGCTACAGCATAGAAACCCCTGATTTCATCCTAAATAGAAAAACAATTTTATTTCAAGTTGTAGAAACATCATCCTAGACTTTGCATGTTTTAACTGACTTTTCACTACAACTCTTGGCAAGTCCCTTATCTGAACCAAATACTTAGACTCAAATATTACAAGAGAAAAGGCAACTGCAAAGAACTCCCAAGTTATTGTACCTCATAGCTGCTTTGTGTCAGTGACTGACCAGCAGTAAATCACTATCAGTTCCACTCATCCCTCATTTTAAAAAGGTAGTGACAATGAATTGTTTTGTAAAATACATGACTCCATCTTGTATTTAAAACTGAAACAGAGGGAAACCCACATCTTTCATTAAAGTTCTTCAGGAAAAGAGAACCGCTGTCTCCTTTTTAGGAAAATAAAGGCAGAGGTAGAAGGCAATGCAAAGATAAAGAAGGGTTTACCATTTTAAAACAGCTAGTAGCTAGATTTTGTGTCCATATGACCTAAAGAAAGTGAATGAATTGTTTTTCCTTAATTCAAAAGAGCTGGCATTGGCTTACTAATTGGCTTGTCCGTCCACTGCAAAATTTTCCAGTTACAATTTGGTACAGTTTTGCTTTTAACTGCAGTATTTACATTATGCTATCTCTATGCTCCTCTGCATATGTCTTCGGCACATACACAGGGCATTATATCAAAACAATGAGATTGCTATGAGATGAATGGGTAGGTAGTTTTAAAAAGAGACTCTCCAGAGAGACAGTGGAATAATAATGCCATTGCACTCATATAAACTGGAGGAAGGTAAAAAGGGTTTAAAAAAAAAGAAGAAGAAGAAACTAAGGTATGACTCATTCTACCCCACGTCAATGGAGTAACAAGCCAATTGACTCATGGGCTGTGCAGATCCTACATCAGACACATTCTCAATTTACGTATGTTCATGATGACTCTCAGGTGGAAAACTGTGCAGTGTGGACAAGCCTTTGGTTAACAAGGACTATACCACTGCAGTAGCAAGTATTTAAACTGTCATGTGTGCTTATTCTGGTTGAGATCAAATGGAACAAAAAAAGCTACAGGATCCTGGCTCACAGTAGGTATTACACTGCTCTTAACTCCTGTGTGTGTTTGCTTTATTTTCATCTAGTTCACAACAGGGCAAACAGAGAGAACTCAATTGGTTTTCTGTGAATTTGAACACGAGGGTTGGGGAATGTTCACATTTTTCCAACATCCCTTCAAGAGTAAAACACTTATGCTGTATACACTTTGTATCAATTGTACATACAGAGCCACATATCTAATTTTATGTATGATTTTTCTGGAGAACTTTGTGGTGAAATTGCTTGCAGTTTAGTAAAGTTTAAGCATGAAATAACAGGGGAAAGGAAAGTTACAGGTTAATTTTTTTTTCTACCTCCAAACAAAAACAATTTTTTATTATTATTTTAAAATCCACCAAATTTCAAGTCAACTTTGGGTGACAATAGGTAAGTCTGACATCTAAATTCTCAATCTCCTTTTGCTTTCCCCTCATAACTTGAGTAGAGATGTCAGAGTTGTGAGGTGACCAGCTGCAATTTTTTTTAAAAAAAAAAAGCTTAATGGGGCTTCTGAATCAGTTTATTTGCTGCGCTATTTAAGGTTTTTGCCTGTTTCACCAAATCCTTTTCACTAGATTAGAAAAGGACATGCAAATGATACAGGGAGAATTGGGGTGGGTGGATGGAGAGGAAATAAACAGTAGAAAAAAACACAAGTTAATTCAACAGATGTGAACTACTGTACTTTTAAAACACTGCAATATACAACTATAAATATAGTAAAAGACAACTTTTGTTCTCCATTTAGAAGGAGCAGAACATACAGCCAATATTTCTATACAGTTTCATTAGGTTTATTTCCAGGGTTCAGTAGCTGTAAGGAAAAGGTGTTCTTCATAGTATTGTTATTACGATTCTATGCTTTCTGAAAGTGAATAATTTTCTACAACCAAATTTCCATAGCCTGTTAAAAAACTGAGTTCCCTACCCACAACCTATGGGTCTTAAATTAGGTTGGAAGTAAACAGGGCAATGAACATTAATAGATTAGGATCCTTTGAACAAGCTTCAAAGAGAGAAAAAAGACATCTCATCCAGAGTCAAGCATCATTTTCTGAGACAGGGGCTTGGGTGTTCTGGCAACTTTCTATCTCTCAGCTTCATAAAAAGGAGGTCTGCCTCATGGAAGAGTTTTGGAAGTAAGAAGCACAAATATTCTATAACCTCTTCTAAATTAGAAGATGCTCTGTACAAATTATCAATCATACGAATTGACTAACTGTAATTCCTTCTCTCCATATGAACCATTACAGGTAGTCTCATAAAGCAGAAAAATTACAGTGGTCTAGATAGAGCCTGCAAATACTCACAAAATGCAGTTGACTGTCCCATTAAGTATGATGTGACCCACAAGAAACCGTTTAAATCATTAATGTTATCCATAGCACAGAACCCATGGTAGAACATGGTTGCCACATAGCTTCATCCCTAGTTAGAAGCACCTGTGAAACCATTTTTCTTTACTCAAAATGTGGGGCCATGTGTAAACTAATTGTCTAAGTCAGTGGTTCTCAACCTGTGGGTCCCCAGATGTTTGTGGACTTCAGCTCCCAGAAGCCCCAGCCACTATGGTCAATGCTCAGGGCTTCTGGGAGCTGAAGTCCACAAACATCTGGGGACCCACAGGTTGAGAACCACTGGTCTAAGTCACCATATAAACCCTGAGCTCTGTGAAGGCTATCACGTAGTAATGAGGTAGATCAGTAGGCCATGGTCTTTCTAGAGCAAGATGATGCTAAGATACTGGGCCTTGCTCAGCCTTATGTTTGAAATGTGTAGCCTCCTTTTTCAAATATCTACACATATCTGAGTATCTGAAAGTCACAAAATTAACAGAAAGGGACAGTTATAATTTTGCTTACATAAGCAACTTTCAATTTTACCTTTGTTCAAGCAGTTTAATGGTAGCAGCCATCTGATTTGTCTTCTCCTCCAAGCGGCTATTCAGTTCACTCTTTTGTTTCACTCCCAGGTCTGAACTCTAAAAGGCAAAAAGGTCACAGCATCATCTTCAGCAGTCAATATAGAAAATTGAGGTTCCAGACTTTATTTAGGCATATATTCCCACACTCAAAATTACTCTGTATCACTATCAACATATATTGTTATCAAACTTGATAGAAGAACAGATTGAATCAAAAGGAGAAAAAAATACTGAATTTTTGAAAGAAGTATGAGCACAGGAAAATGAATGTAAATTATTCTGATCATTGTTGCCATAGTTTATACCGTAGATAAAATCCACTTTTCCATAAATATATCCATCATGATACCTTCTCTTGTCATTTTAAAAATACTAGCTCATACAGGGAGGTAAGTGCCCAAATTTGACTAATCCGTTTAAACATGGATGGTAGATTCCATTTAGACACTACATATATTCTAGTGTAAGAATGGATAACCTCAGGCCCTGAGGATTATCTTGAGCTCCCAACTGGGCCTTCTGGAATTCTTCAGATGTGCACTCCTCCCCTCCGACACAACTGTGGCAGTATCCTAGATTTTGTATGGTTTTTGCTTCCCTCTTCTAAAAAGTTGAAATATCCCTCCTTAGGCTTAAAAATGAGGAAAGGAGGGGTAGAAAGTGGCAGCACCTCTAAGACCTTTTTTTAAAAAGAAAATTTGCATGAGCTTTTGTGGATATAAACCCACTTCTTCGGGTGCAGTACTGAGTGGCATTAAGGTCTCAGTATAAAAAGGATATTTATGTAGCTGTGAGAGTGGGATAGGATCCAGAAAGATGCAAATCACCACCTTTCCCTAATTTTCAAAGGCCTGAGTAAGATGATACAGGTCTTTCGGATCTTTACAATGCTGATATTTAAAAGCAATCAATCTGCTTACCAAAAGTCAGTTTCCTTGGATTCAAAACTCATTCTGAGAAGATTCCTTCTGTTATACTGCAGGAGGACTCTTCTGTTAATATATGTAGTGTGCCATGAAGCCACTGTCTTTGTTCATACCTCTACTAATGGATTGGAATTTATGTTCTTCTTTCTAGTTGAAGAAGCTGTTCTTCTTTCTAGTCTGTATGTCCAGGAAGACTGAAATACTCTGAAACTGGTTTGGGGGTATTGCTTTTTCTAGTTCAGATCTGTGTCCATTAATTCTCTTGCACAGAGACTCTCCAGTGTGGAATGTAGAAGGGCACTATACATTGGACAAAC
The DNA here is from genome assembly GCA_948472985.1 of Iguana delicatissima. Lineage (NCBI taxonomy): Eukaryota > Metazoa > Chordata > Lepidosauria > Squamata > Iguanidae > Iguana > Iguana delicatissima. The sequence goes on from CAOKZL010001599.1 coordinate 252,807, forward strand.
AGGACAGTCTCTTCACCAGAGGATTACTGTTGTTACTGTGTGCTTTCAAGTTGTTTCCAACTTATGGAGAACCTAAGGTGAACTTTTCACGGGGTCTTCTGGGGCTGAGAGTGTGTGACGCACCCAAGGTCATCCAGTGGGTTTCCATGGCCAAGCAGGGAATCAAACCCTGGTCTCCAGGGATATATTCCAATGCTCAAACCATTATACCATGCTGGCTCTCAGAAAAGGATCAATGGACACAAATCTGACATTATAAATGGCAATAACTGAAAACACTTGTAGAACTAGTTTTCAATCTTCCTGGACTTGCAGTAAGGGATTTACAGGTTGCAGTCCTTGAACTAAGGAAATTACACAGGAACACTAGAAACAGAAACAGCTGTGGTCCTACTTTATAGGTTTCCTTTTTATGTATATTTTTTTCCAATGGAAATAATCTACATGTATTCTAGAGGAAATGTCAATCTTTAAACAGGTAAGCAAGTAAGCATCAGAGATGAATATGCTTGGGGTTTCTCAGTGAGCTTAATAACTCAGTACAGCACACTATCCAAAATAAGGCTGTGTAGGAGGATCCAAGTATCTAATAGCTAATATGATCCTGTTTTCTATGTGTGAGTGTGGAAGTTGACAAGAAGAAAGTCACTGCATTTGAAATGTGACACCAGAGGTGAGCTCTATGGATACTAAAGACTACTAAAATAGACAAATGGGTCCGAGAACAAATCAGGCCTGAATTTTCACTCGAATCCCAGATGACTAAGATGAGGCTGTTGTATTTTGGATATATCATTAGATCATATGGCCCGATGGAAAAGGCAATAATGCTTGGTCAAGTCAAAGAAGCAAGAATAGAGGGATATCATATTACAGATGGATTGATTCAATCAAGGAAGCCACAGCTCCGATTTTGCAAGACCTGAGCAAGGCAGCTGATAACCAGGGTTCTAAGAAGTCTCTCATTCATAGGGTCACTGCAAGCTGAAATTGACTTGATGGCATATTACATTGTTACCTGCAGCTTGAAAGAAAGTTCAAGTTTTAGGGCCCTGAGATCATCAAGTTGCTGCCTGAGTGCCACCAGTGCATCTTGTTTCTCACAAACATCTTTTTCCAGCATCTTCATGGCCAGTTCCATCTCTTGTCTCATTCCAATTTGCACTTCAAGTTCCTTTTCCACATCCTAAAGAACACACACCACAAAAACACATACATTATTTGGAAGTTATGGGGGAAAAAACCACCCTGTCAGGCAGCCACTGAATTTTGCTACCATACTGGCTACTCTTGTAGCACAGAGAATGAGATGTAAATTATTCCTCATGACATGCACACACACATACACAAAACCCTTTGGCTTTTTGTGGTTTTGTTTCAGAAAGCCACATTCTAACATGGGGTCAATGCAGCTATAGCATTTTACATTACTGACTATAAGAGAGGTCAGTTTGGTTCCCAACACCATCAACTATATCCCATTTTACAAAATGCTTGCTGATCTTGCCTCTCAGAAGCTGGTCTTTTTTCCACATGCCATCATAAATACACAATAACTGCTAGGACTCTTAGCATTTGATATGTCAAGAAACTTAATATTTAGTGTCTTCTAAAAAAAAACAGCACAGGCATTTCACATGACAGAAACTCAATATATTGTCGCAAATATGGCCAATATTCTGCTAGGAAGCAGAAAAAAATGATTATGGTGCAGGATCTTGTCAGCCTGATCTTAAACTGAGATGCTTGATGCAAAGGGATGTGTCCCAATACACCTGAAGTGGCACTTTCTCCTAGATGCAGAGTGGTGCTGGTGGTGGAATGAGCTCTGCCCCATTTAGTACAATTTTTTTTTAGTTTCCTTTCACTCTGAAAAAGTACAGCATGAAATCAAGGGCTTCTTCTTTAAAGGTCTTTTTAAAACCGAGGAGTAAGTTGTTTTTCAGCTTACCAGCCGTAGCTGTGTTTCCTCCTTTAACTGTTTCCGTGCTTCACTAAGAGCTTGTCCATCTGAGGTTCTATCTTGCTTCGGTGCCTGCTGTTAATCAGCAGATTAGAAAAGCAAACGGAATGGAAATTTTGTTACTCAACAAATATTACAATGATTAAATCATCACATTAGTATCTGTTCTCTGTGCAGAGTTGTGGCTGAGTGTAATATCAGCTGTTACTGGGAAACATGCAGTTAAACAAAGTAATAAAGCATTGGCATATGTGCCTCTTCATAATGAATAATGTAAATCCAGACACGAATTCACACAAATGAAAAAAAACAGTAAGAGATTTCCTCCTTAACCCAAACTCTCTAAGACTATTTACAGCTATGTATTTTACTTTAAGAGAAGAATGGATTTTTAATATGTAAACAGACTATAAAGTTTTTCTCATGACTTACATTTAGGGTTTGAGTAAACTGACAGCATGTAAATTAAGATAGTCCCAGAATCATGTTAATAAATTGAAGTGTTAAGTACACGACCAGTAGGAATTTATTCTACAAAGAAGTTGTCTTTCAAATTGGATAAACTGATAAATCCTGAGAAGCCAAAAAGCCACTGAGTCCAATTCCTTTTGCAGGATCTAATACCACTGTATGTATTCTCATCATCTGCACATCCAAATACAAATAAAACACCTTATAGCATGTCACAAGCAAACAGCAAGAACAGCAATTGAGGTGTCTACTGCCTACAGAATAAAGAGTTCAAATGAACCAAATTACGCAAGTAACAAGAGGGGAGGAAGGAGAAATCACTGTGCAATTACTAGAAATCTTGCGCACAATCACTGACCTTTCTATTGGATTCCAAAATATATGAACTTTCTTCTTTCACTCGCTCCATCTCTTCTTGCAGAGTTATAATTCTGTTATTTGCAACAGCAAGCTGTGTGTGCCAACAAGAAGAATTGAATAAGTTTTTCAAAATACACTATTTCTGCATCTACTGATACATTTTTGATAGCAGTTTGTTACAGTGTTATACATATGTAGCCAGTATGATGTACTGGAAAAAAGAACCAGACTATAGAGACCTAAGAGCTCATGTTGCACGATGGGCTACATGGTACGCTCACCTTGTATAATCTTACAGCTACAGAAGCTGACAAATAGACCAGAGCTATCATGGGCTCTGCAAGGATGCTTTTTGGTTCTGACAGTCAAAAGGAAATCCAGAGATGTCTCTGCCATAATCCTCCATGCACCTGACTCACTGAAAGGCTAGGCATTTTTCTTGACAGGTCCATCCACAACCTCTTATTGCACCTTCCTCTCAACTTCCATATACCTTATATAGGAATACACAGGCCTAAATCCAACATGGCACTTGGCAGAATGCAACAGAATTACCTTTCCCTTCCTCCTGCAGCCTGGGACTTATTTTTAAGGGCTGTTAACTTGATAATAAGACATTTATTCAACATTTCTAAACTATCATACTAACAAAGTCTTGAAAAAAAATATTACTTTTGTTTTATAAAGTTATTAGTCATCGTGCCCAATTCATCTAATGCTCAAAAACTGTTTTTTTCCCAAACGAGAATAAAAGACATGTTTATTTTACATACCTCCTCAGTAAGTTTTGTGTTAGATTTTTCCAAAGCATCAACCTTAGCCTGCAGATTGTTGACTGTAGCACTGTCAAAGGAAAGTAATGATACTGAAACTTAAGAATTCAAACAATATTTGACCAACTGTTCTATAGATCATAATCTGAAGGAAATCACACTTTACCTTAAATGTCTATTGAGCTCTTCTACATAATTTTTCTGGTCCAGAATTGCAGTTATTTGACCATCTCTGGAAACAGAATACAAAGAATATTAAACAACTGTGATTTGTTTTGTGTGCTCTGTATGAAAATGTAGAGGTCAGTGGATGTTGTAAAGATTCGCTCTACATTTGGAACAAACAGCTAAATACTATAAATCAAAAGAATTTATGGGAATGGGGAAGAAACAGAATTACCGTATTTTTGTAACTATGAAAAAAGCAATGGCTGCTAAACAAAGGTATTACCTAATCTCAGTAAGTGTAAACAAAAGAAATACTGATGTAATCCAGATATTATATCAAATTATGCTTACAGAAGCCACACTAGAGTTTGGTGTTGTTTGAATTCACATACAATGATGATTTGTAATAAGGCAGCAGCCCAGAATCTGAAGCTATTGTTTCAAAAGCATTTGCAAACTATGGTTTGTGCTAACAATGATCTACTATGATGCTACAAGGCATAAAACATAATTATGCATTCTCTAGAATCTGCTACAGCTCAGAGACAAGAAGGAATTTATGAAGCCAAAAACTGAACTAACATGACAGAAAAGCAATTGAGTTGTTTTTAAGCTACTATTTGTATACTTTACACTTGAAAACTCAGAAGTCTGCATTTGAAACAAAATCACGTTAGAGAAATCATGGTATGCATATGGTCGCTGAACTGAGCCACTGCAAAAAAGGCCCTGAGCTGAAAAATTGTATGGAGCAAGAAATTACACAAGGTGGACAGCAAACAGGAGAAAACCAAAACAAAATTTATTCTAGAGTTTTGGGGTTGTTGGGTTTTTTTGTTTTTGTGACAGAAATTGTAACTAATGGGGGACATAAACTGAATAATTAAACTAGTATTTTTAGCAACTCGTAACTTATATGGCAGCATGAATCTTTGTATAAGCAAAATCGTTGCATCAAGCATATTTAAAGCAGTGTATATGACACATGAGCAAGCACGCTGTAGTGGTCTGAGTGCTGGACTAAGACACAGGAAGTCCAGGGTCTGAATCCATGCTCAGCCATGGAAATCTACTGGCTGACCTTAGGCGAGTCATTCTCTCTCAGCTTCAGAGGAAAACAAAGGCAAACCCATACTGAACCAATGCTGCCAAGAAAACCCCACAACAGGGTCACCATAAATTGGAAATGATTTAAAGGCACACAGTAACAGCACCAGCAGGAACAAAAACATGGGTACACACATATGTTTTCAAATTCAGGCTCTACTTCTAAAAGGTACCAAAAGTTTTGTTTGTTATAATATTATTACAAGTTATATCTCAGGAAAAAAAGTTTCCTAAAGAATGGTCTAGCATCATCATCAGAATCTTCATCTCTTTTTACATCTTTTTTCAAGTAGTGGTTGCAGATCTTCCAAAAACCTTGATAAGGTTGCATTATAACACACTGAGACCCAAGTGGTACAAAGATCACAGTGTTAGACTGGAAACTGGGAGATGACACTTCACATTCCTACCAAACCATAATATTTAACGAATTATCTTGGGCCAGTCATTGCTTCTCAGTTTGAACTACTTCACAGAGTTGGTGTGAGGATGAAGCAGGACAGATAACAACCACATAGACCATGAACATCACTTTGAGCTCATTGGAGGAAAACCTGAACATAAACGTAACACAAAAAAGTTGCTGTTGTTAAATAACTGTTAGAATGATGATGATGACAACCATGATGACGATGGATGGTAATGGTGGTGGTGGTAGCTGTAGTTGCCTGTTAGGATTATAAACCTTAGAAACTTTATAGCAGAGAAACTTGTCAATTTTCCACTAAAACATAGCTTCACAGAACAATCTAAACAACTAATGCAGGGCCAGGAGAAAAGCACTTACCCCTCACTGCCCTTACTGCTGTTCCCATCCTTTAAATACATTGAAAAATCGATAACCCCAACCTACAACAAAAGACAGTAACACTTCATGTCAAACACAGCAAGATTTCTTCTTACATGTAACTGTTCTTATTAACTGAGGCTACTTTATGTAAGACATGGGATATAATCAGATAGCTGAGTTAATCTATGTTCAGTCTATGATCACTTTCTAAACTCAAAACATTTTCTTTGTGGGACACAGATGCACTGGAAAAAGAACAACCGGAGAAAGGCCTGATGACTGAACACTATTCTAGCAAGTGAATTCCTCAGTTTGGTGGCTCACACACACAATATTGTAAGCCATCAGTGCATTTCTTTTAAGAATAAACTCAAAGCTATCCAGATAAGATGGGAATTGCATTAGTATTTAGCAAGTAAAGGAGAATGTAAAACATAGTCATGGACAACTCACTGCCCTTGACCTAAAACTAGGAATACAGGAACAGAAAACGTAAGATGTCCTACTGTGACTCATTTGTAGACAAGGTTGTTTGCTCTTTCAAGTTCAGGACCCACAATAAAAAGACGAGCAAAGGATCTAGATTGCTGGAAGCCCTCCATTAACTTTCTTAAATATGAAGGATTCTAGACTTCATTATAAGGAACACAATAGTCATGCAGAAGTCAGCTTTATGATCCTGCAACCCACTTAAAGGTCACTAACTGCATCCATAGATTCTTACTGCCCTTCACCCACCATCTCCTTTCTGTCACAATATTTTTCTGAAGACAACAAATAAAGCATACAAATTCAGCATGTTATTTTCAAAAAGCAAAATTTACTAAAATATAATTTTCTAAAACTCTAACTACGGATTTTCCCTACACATGCTTTCAGCCAGCTCTGAGACTCTGTTTCCTTTTTTTCTGCTTTCAGTTACTCCTACTCTTCAAAACAGCAGAAACGAAAAGAAACTTAGAGGAAGTTTTAGTTTGCAACAACTAATAAAAGGATATAAGAGCAAAGTTGAAAGTATGCTCTACAGAACGCACAACAAACGACACACAATAAAATTCCTCTTTGTTGACAAGTGCCAACAACACACAAACCAAAACCACAGCATAAAGCTCTACTCAGGCAATCAGAAATTTATTTTAAGTTAGAACAGGAGGAGCAGGAGCATGCATGGCTGAAGATTTAGAGCCTCCTCTAAACATGGAATCCTGAATTCTTGATCATGTGGAGAACCTCCATACACTGAAATAGAATCACGGAACCATACTGTTGGAAGAGACCACAAGGGCCATCAAATCCAACCCCCTGTCATGCAGGAATATACAATCAAAGCAGTCCCGTCAGATAGCCATCCAGCCTCTGTTTAAAAACCCTTCAAAGAAAGAGGCTCCACCACACTCCAAGGCAGTATATTCCACTGTTGGTCTGCTCTTACCATCTGAAAGTTCTTTCTAATGTTTAGATGGCTCTCCTCTTTGACCTTCTACCCACACAAACAGAGCAATAATGGAAGAGACAGGACTAAGCATCCTTCTGTTTCTTATGTTTCTACCTAGATTACTGAACAGGTAAACAGGGTTTACGTAATTCCACAACCCAAGGAAAGTATTTCTTAAACAACTGTGTAAGGATCTATATTCAGAGTTTAGTGAAGTTAGTATATGATTTTTTGTGGCAGCCATTAACTAATTAGCCAAAAATGTCACAAGAAAACCCTATTACATTTTTGTATTAAATCCAAGTCACCACAACTGAACAACAGTACAGTCTGTCATCCAATTAGCTACTGACTAAATATCCAGCACCTGGGAATCCAAGTCTTCACCCTTCATGCAGAAGTTCGCATCAATGACATTCAAGCCTACTAAAAGGCCAGCAATTATGGCACCTTCTTCCTCCATCATGAGTGCATTAGGTTCATAAAATTCACTGCAAAACAAATGAAAAATTTGTCAGATCATTGAGAATGCTTTCAGACAGCTAGCATCACTAATGAGAAGACATTATGCAGTTATTCTGTCTTTCCCCTCCTTAACAGATCGAAGTGGTGGAAAAAGACAGGAGCTTTACAAAGAGGAGATGACCCCATACGAATTGCCGACAAACGATCGAGACGATTGCACCACGAGAACTTTGTGTGGAAGCCGCATCTTTCATTAAATCCATCTGCCACGGTAATTACACCGCTTGGGCTCCTCTGCTCCAACAAGTTATGAGGTTATAACGAAGCTAATGAACATTTGGTACCGTCTATGTTTATTAGCTCAAATTCAAAAGACAAGAAGAGAGAGAAAGCAGAGCCACTGAGAATGCTTGCTCAGATCTCTGTGTGCCCTGGTTGCAGAGCAAGTGGGACAGCAAGGTAGCAAAGTCTATTGTGACAGTGTGTGGAGAAGTAGTTCCTCCAGGTATATGATTAAGCACAGCTTCATCTGCTCTACATTTGCTCTGCAGAAGAAAGCAAAGGGCAGGCAAAACAGTTGAGGCACTGACTCAGTGTCTCCTTGAGATGCCTCACATGCTGGGACAGAAATAGCCTTGGCTGTCTTGATGGATAACCTGCATTCGAAGTACAACAGAGAAGGTATGTCTCTACTGGTTTGGTTGGATCTCTCAGCAATATTCAATACTGATCATGGTGTTCCTCTGAGCCGTTCAGCTGAGATGGAACTTGAGGGCATTGTTTTGCAGTGGTTCTGGTCTTTTTTTGGTGCTGAATGTTCTCAGAAAGTGGTGTGGGGGGATTGTTGTTCAGCACCCTGGCCATTAGCCTGAGGATTCTACAGGGTTCAATACTGTCCCCTGTGCCTTTTAACACCTACACGAAACCACTGGGGGAGCTCATCCAGAGTTCTGGGGCTGACTTTCAGCAGTATGCAGTATGAAAGGCAGCATACTGCTCTCTCTCTCTTTTACTAGAGCATATTGCTCTATCTCTCCTTTACAAATGATGCCAAGTAGACTGCAGAAGTCCCGAATTCTTTGGATGCAGTGAAGGAGTGGACTGTGAGCGAATAAACCAAAGAACAGTCCAGATAAGACAGAAGTGCTGCTGGTCAGTATGAAAGCTAAACTGGAGCTAAGATCACAGTCTGTTCTGGATGCAATTGCACTCCCTTTGACAGATCAGCCTGGACTCAGGGTTGCCTCTGGAAGGCCAGGTCACTGTGGTGGCCAGGAGTGTCTTTGCCAAGTTTCAGCTGCTGTGCCCACTGCATCCTTTCCTGAGGAGGACATCTAGCGAAAGTGCTTATGCCTTTGTTACCTCCTGATTAGACTACTGTAATGTGTTCCACCTGGATTTGCTCTTAAAAAGTATTGGAGACTGCAGTTAGTGCAAAATGCAGCTGCCAGATTGGTTTCAGGTGTGCATTTTAGAGACTTGTATAACACCAGTCTTACAAGAACTGCACTAAGTTTCAATTCATTTCCAAGCCCAATTCATGGTGTTAGTTTTGACTTTTAAAAGTCTTAAATGACTTGGGGCCAGGATATCTGGAAGATCTTCCTCTTCCATATGAGCCTGCCTGAAATTCTGGATCTTCATTGGAGGCTCTTTTGTGCGTTCTAACACCTTGCGAAGTCAGAGTGTTGTGCACATGTGACAGAGCTTTCACTGCAGCAGTATCTTGACTGTGGAACTCTCTGCCAAGGGAAATTAGGCTGGCTCTATCTGTTTTGAGATTCTGATAAGCATTGTTCTGCATGACCTTTGTGCTTAAAACCACAGTGCCTAACTTAATTGTTTACTTCAAATTATTTTAAAGGATTATTTTTGAATTGTTGTTGAAAAGTTTTCATAGAATATTTTAATTTTTTTATGGTTTTAATTTGTTTTATTTCAGTATTGTTTTAAATCTTTTTACCTGTTGGGTGTTGCCTCAGCAGCCCTAGTGGGTTGGGAGGTGATATATAAACAATATAAATAAGATAAGCTAATATAAGATAAGATAAAACAGAGTAAGTGCCAGCAGTTGCCTACTATAAATGAGAGAGCGTGATCCACCCACTGTCAGTATTTGGCCTACCAGAGGGATCGCAGGAGGCAATCTGACACACCAGAGGCAGAACAGTTCCACATCCATGCTCTACAGCATTTAGGATAATATTTCATAAACACTTAACTATTACGGTTCCGTAGTCTTACACTACCTCTAAGTATAATTGGACATCAGCTCTACAATGACGTCAGTTCCCGTTGAGCTACCTCAGGCTAGAGGCAGGTATGCAAACATATTATGGTAGTCTAACAAGCTTCTAAACAAGACTTTTTACATTCTACCCATTTAAAGAAAAACAGTGGAAATGCCAGAACAGCTATGATTTCAAGTCATGCATAAAAAGGCATACTTAGACAGATGCCTAAAGAAATCAAATTGCTTATGTCATGAATGCTGTTATTGAAATTAAAGGTTCAGTGTCAAGAAAGGATAAATCACTCACCTGAGAATCTCCCTTCTGTTTATCAAGGCTTTCATATACTCTGAAAGTTTCTTTTGCATTAGCGCGAGGCGAAGCCAGGCTCTTCCTCTACCCACAGGTGTCCTATGTTTGAGAGACAAAGGTAATTCTGTTATACAAAGAGCTATCCATAATCTCTGCCCCAACTTCCTTGTCACTGACGTGGGTTGTAGGCTAGCTGCTTTTCTTCAGGTCTACCCAACTGGCTTTCAGTAGGGACAAACTGACTGAATTCACACCAAATGATAAGTAACAATTGCAGAACATTCTGGCTTATCATTTACAAGCGCTTCCGTTTGGTTCACCCTGTTAACTGCGAATGGCTATAGAAACCAATAAACTCACCCAAAGAAAAAACGTAGCATTACATCCAAATCAAAGCTACTGGTTTATTGCTCCCAAACCAGCCAGGAATTGGCAGGTTAATTTAAACCATGTCATAAGATTCTGATTTGTTAGGAGGGCAGGAAAGTAGGAGTCCCAGTTCAGATATAATGTTAAACCATTTCTTCCTACTAAGTTCCTGATTATTGTAGCTATTCCTGCTACTGAAAAATACTAAGAGGGAACAACTGGATAAAATGCACTAACACGTTACTTGTGAACTGTGAGCTGAAAAGCAAATACTGATTTATGATTTTGTGCAGACAGACATAACATTATAACAATCACTGCACATATTAACATAGCACCTTTATTTTCAACCCATTCAATTATACTGAATGTGATTGTTTCACTGTTGCTACACACTGAGTTGTCATTTTGGCCTGATTCAGAGATAATGGGACCCAGTGGTTTCCTACTATTCAGATAAGGGACATCTACTCATTTTCCACCTCTGCCAAGCACTAGGCAGAGAATAGAAGTACTGTATCTTCTCCTAAACAAGACACTTCCAATGATTTCTAAACTCAGGTAACTGAGCTTTATTTAAAGCAGGGATGGGCAAAGTGCAGCCCCCTCTCGGCCATTTTTGTGGCCCCCAGGGATAAAAAAAAAATTCAGATTTTTTTGAGGGCTTCTAAATGCCCCAAAATGAACTCCCAGCCTCCCCAGGTGTTAAAAAAAAATTCAAACATTTTTAAAAGATGTTTTGCTGTCAAATGCCCTCTGAGAAATATGAGGGACTTTTCCAATTTATGCCCAAGAGAGGTCTTTTTTTAAAAAACAGGAAGCGAAAAGGAAGTGATTTCTGCTTACTTACTGTTGTTTACAAAAGCCCTTTCTTTGGACTAAAATAGACCAGAAAAGCCCAAGAATATGGTGAAAGTACCCCCATCTCCCCTGCAGGGCTTCTGGGGCTAAAGCTGTTTGTTTGTTTGTTTGTTTGTTTGTTTGTAGGAATGAGTGTGGTAGTGGGTGCTGTCCTCCCAACTCTCCTTGGGGGGCTAATGCAGCCCCTAGCCTTCCACTGTTGCCCCTTCCCCCTCGCAGTTTAAACTCTAGTTTATGAGTCAGACAATTCATGGCATACATGCAGCCCTCAACCTTGCTGTATCTACTCCCAGCATCCCCTGCGCCTTTCTTTAATCCCCTGATAAACAGCAGTCATGGTACAAGAAGATAATGGAACAAGAAGACAATGGAAAGTAAGCACATATGACCTTGGAGGCTCAAACAGTGGCTTACCCAGGCACCTACAGTATACCCTGTTTACTCACCCCACATTCCCTCTACAACAGCGGGAAGTAAGTAAGAGTAAACTTCCGAATTATGCTTCTGGTGCCATGTTATGTGGTCACGCCTCTAAAGCGTTATGTATACCTCTCTTCTCTTTGCTTTCACTTATCTCTCTTGATCTTTCAGGGTACCCATAAGGAAGAAACGAGGGTTAAAGGGCACTGTATGTGATAGCAGGTGTGTGTGTATGTGTATTCTCCCATCAGTGCAAGAAAACAGCATGTTAGCAGATTTCCATTGGTTTTTAAGTGACTGTGGATTGTGCTTGCCTAGATAGTGAACCTAGATTCCTCACTCACACATAATCTAGACCCAGGTGTTCACAAATACAATGTTATTTAAGCTAGCAGATTAGCACTACTGGACACTGTCCTTTAAAGGTACAAGTACAGAGGAAAAAGAAAGAATAGTGATGCACATTGAGGGGCAAACCCTTCAGAAGAGGTCTGACCTGTCAAGCATGTGTTGTTATCCTTGCTGTTATTTCTCACAGCTGTAAGAAATAAAACTGTGGTCTATTTTATCCCACCCATGATGTCTGAGTGCTTCCTTTGCTTAACCCCATCTCTCGTCACTAGCCCCAGAGACATTTTAAATAAACCTGAAACCAAATGTGTTGTGACAAGAGTGCTGGTCTGAACACATACTGGAATGACAGTCAGCACTAGCTAGCCCACAGAATGAAGACCAGTGTCAGGGAGTAGGCCAAGTTTCTTGATGCTTTGTCACTGTTGTTTTTCCATTATCCTACTCCAGTAGCCTTCACAATCTCTGCCATGCTTTCTATTGGTTATGCTCTCCCTGCTAGAGAACATGATCTTCAGCTATGATTTTCACAATGAGCTATGATGCTTTAAAAAAAAGACCAACCCAGTTAACCTCTGTTTTCAGTTAGTAGAAACTGAAATTGGAAGAGAAAGGTTCTGAAATCCTTCTTGCACCCATGCAAGAAGAAGAGAAGGAAGGAAGAAATGTGCAGGCCCAAGGTTTACCGCAGCTTGTTGTCATGACACTCAGCTATGATCTAACATTAACACAGCCTGGGTGTGCATGCTCTCCTGTACTCTTCCTCATATCACCACAGGCTGAGAATGAAGATACATATTACTACCCATCTACCACCAATATTTCCCATGATGATTCTATGAAATTCACAAACAACATAAAAACATATCCTCACATTGGTTCTGCACCTCTAGCCCTACTCCTAGAAAAAAAATGGCAGAAGCATGAAACAGTACAGGCTACAGACAGCTAGGCAAGCTGGTGTTTACATACTAGATGAGCTTCTACTTGATGGTCACTGCCTTTTGGTATATCTGACAAAACCAGTATCTTGTTGAAAGAGTACATAAAGATTTCACTTACTTCAGCCCTGGAAGGTCTTTAACACTTGCTGTGATTTCTGCAGCTTCAGGGACAAACTTCTCTACCAACTCCAGGGGTCCCCAAAATGACTTGTTTTGGCCCAGAAAAGTCTTCTTGGCTAGACAGAAACATCATTATTCCTTATATAGGAATGTAACATCTATAAATCATATGAGACAATTAAAAATTTGAACAATATATTTCAAAAGCCAGCAGACTGCTTAACATCTGGATCCACTGACATTGTTCCTGCATCTGTATGCTATGTTTAGCTAGATAGATTAATCAATTTATTGAATTAGTGTACTGACCATTTCAAATAGTTACAAATGATAAAAACAATACCATTATAAATACTACAATACAGTCACAATAAAAACACTGCCATGTCACATTATAATAAGGTTACATTAAGCCAAAATTAAAAAATATGTCATCCAGTAAACTAAACACTTTCCCTTCTTTCCATCTATTTTTTTTCTCAAGTTGGCAGCTTTGGATACAAAAGAGGCAACCTTCTCTGATACACAACAGTTAAAAATACTCAAAAAGAACATGAGTTTGTTCATCACAGACCAGTTTCTCACAGGAGTCAGAAAGGGACCAAGATAACACTCCCTACATCTTGAATATAAATGGCACTCAAATAGATAATGCGCCAAGTCCTCTATTAATTGGGATATAGACATCCTATCTGTGAGTGGAATGCCCTGGAATCTTCCCTTAAGGATCATTGTGTCCACTATCTCAAATTGGAGATGAGTAAAAGCAACACACTGATTCCTCCTCAAGAAACAGAAATTTCTCTCCCTTGAACTGCGACTTGGCTTTAACTAGCCATTTTAGAGCCTTAGAGGTGGACAAAGCAACAATATCAGATTGGGCTCTGACGTCTATAATTCTTGACTAACTAAATTGTTTGTACTATTGTTGTTCCCTATTAGGACCTCCAGACTGAAACCACGGTTTGGCAACATCTTTATAAACTCATATAACCAGGATGTTCAGCTATATCTTTATTACTTTGTCAGTAAATAGTGTCATTATTTCAAGTCAAGGAAACAAGGAAGCACAGCAGGCAGGCAGGAGAGAAAGAACCCAGTTGTTTTTCTTCCTCTTCTTCTTACCTCCTGCTTTCATATTTGAGTGCTTATCCATCTCTGACTTTTAGCAATATCTTCATGCAGGGACACACATTCTAAAAGACAGCTTTATTTCTATATTACAACTATTCCACAAAGATTTCTACTAACAACTCTATAACACAGGAGACAATCCACTGCACCTCCTTCAATGCAAGCTCTAACTGCCATCAAATCAGCTATGTGTGGGGAGAACTGTGTGCCAGAAGTATCCTTATCCAGGAGACAGTTATGTAGCCTGCTCCTTGGCTAGCATGGGGAAAGTGCCTGCTCTTTACCCCATTGCTACATAACTGCTCAGTCACTCTTTACTCTGCTACCACCAAAGAGGCATTGATGGAGGACAATGTCTCCAGAGAATGCAAGAGGCACAGGGTTAGAGAGTCTATGAAGGAGATCTGTATGGGGTGGGGGAATATATATGCAGAAGCCTAAACTTGCTGAGACTGGAAAACAACCTTATTCCAATATATTTTAAGCTGCATGAAGGCCCAAATGGTGAAAAGCAGGATACTGACAGGTTAAATAACATTACACCCATATATATAATAGCTCCATGGACAAAACAACCACATGTAGCACTATTTACAGAATAATTCCAAGTTAATATCGTGGGCAAACCCTTCAAGCAAAGTAGGCTATTCTACACCTACCTTTTAAGCCATGTTTAAGGCAGTGTTCCATCACTACAAAAAACTGCTGAAGAGGTGCATAGTCAGAGTCTAGTGTTCTCCCAAGATTAAGAGCAGATTCAATCAAGCCCTTTATACTCAGCTTAGCCATATTCATCAGGTTCATGCGTTCATTGGCCATGAGATAGTTGGGATCTGCAACAAAACATACATACAGAATTTGGTAAGAAAAACGCAGTAATATAATTACAACTTTTTCCCCCTTGATTGAAAAAAAATATATTTAAGCTGCAACTGCCAAATTTCACCTATGAATGCTGGAGACTGAAGACATTATTTACACGAATCAAGCAACACTTCAGATTTCAAAGAGAACCTCTGGTAATGGCAACACATCGGAAGACAGAGAGATGCAGCCATGTAATATTTAAATTAGTGAACAGAGAAACATTTAGGAGGAAAGGTTTGGGGAGACTTCACATACTATTTCAATTATCTTCTCTCAGAAACTGAACAATCTGACAGCTAGAAATTTTATCATTAAAAAGAAAACAGATGAAACCTGTGGAAAATCATATGATGCTGTCATTGAGATTAGAAGTGAAAGAAAGATGGCTCAGGGATGGCAGACATCTATGTTCTTGAGGACTAGACTTCTTCACATATTGTTTTGTGAAATGGAAGGATATTCTGTCTTACAAACTGGCCCACTAGCAAGTGGCTGGGTTCCACAATAAAGCTGGTGTTGCCTAGCAGTAAGAATTCATTGTTATGGTGTCCACAGTTGTACCACAGCATAAAAAAATACAAGAGCAATGCAACATTAAAGTCTTACAATGTGAAAATATGCTTTACTGATAAGAAAAACTTTGAACAACTTTTAACCACATCTTTGTTAATATTTGGTGGGGTGAAATAAAATTGTTTTGGGGCTAGATCCTGCCTATGACTTATTACTTTGCCATTCTATACAGTGAATGCATTTTATCTTAACTGCTTAAGTGATCCCTCACCCACAAATTTTCTCATGTGTTTCTTTTCACTCAATCCCAAATCAGAATTTCTATCTCCCCTCCCTCAGGAACTTGAATGTCTATTTATTTAAAAACGCTCAGAATGTTTTTTTACATTTGGAGTAGCCATGTTGGCCATGCAGCAAAATGCAACAAAATCCAAAATCCATAAAATAGCAATAGCATTTATTTCTATACCGCCTATCAACTAGTGTTATCTAAGCGGTTTACAATGTATTTTAGCTAATTGCCCCCAACAAGCTGGGTACTCATTTTACCGACCTGCGAAAGGATGGAAGGCTGAGTCAACCTTGGAGCCTGGCAGGATCGAACTCACAACCTTGTGGTTGCAGTACTGGCATTTAACCACTGTGCCACCAGGGCTCCAATTATTAAAACAATTAATATCTTTACTGGGCCAAATAAAAAGCACAAAATACATTATACAAGCTTTCAAAGCTTCACCAGCTTCTTCAATCAGGCAAAGATGTAAAAAATCATTCAGGAGAAGAAAAGTGATAATGTTAGAATCATAGCCCTACATGTTGTCTAAAATGTTACTTGTGTTGTCAGTTAAAATGGTCTGGAGAGATAACAATGTGGGGAAGGGCCACTCAATTTAGAGCATTTGTACCTTGCCCTTCCACAAAAAAGACTCCCAAAGTGGCTAACAAATTGTTAATTTAATAGTTCCTGCCCTCAGGTTTACAGTCTAAAAAGAAATGGAAGAACAAGGAAATGGGAATGGTAGTGAAGAAGCAGATTAAGTCCCGCAAATGCTGGCTGCTGTTCTCTCCCTTAGAGGCCATGGCAGCCAGTATGGAGGGAGGGCCTTTCCTCAGCCAGCAGCTACATGCTCACTTCAGTAAACCTGTGCCAATGCAATCAAATCCAACCCTATATTCAGCACTCCTAAAATCCTGTCTTTGTTTTTGTGTTACATCTGTTTAAGCTCTGTACCAACAAGTCTGTGCAATCGCTGAAAGTATCTTAACATTACACACAATCCTTGCATTCAACCTGGAATCCTGCCGGTGGACTATACAAGTGATTGCATATTTTTCCACAATTGCACACTGGTAGCCAGAGAAGACAGAAAAAATGCTGTTTCTGAGCAGCCAAATTTCACCAGTGTCTTATTTCCTTCATGGCTGCAGTGCCTGAGGCCTTTTTAGTTCCTGCCACAACTGTCGACACGGGCATTGTTATTCTGGCATATTGCATTGACAGGATTGCAGCCTCAGGGCTAAGTTATAAATGACTAGAGGAAAAAAAGTTACATGAAACTGTTACAAGCAAAATACAAATTTGAACAAGGTATAGAAATCCAACAAGTGACCCTGGGCAAGTTGCACTCTCTCAGCCTCAGAGGAAGGCAATGGTAAACCCCCTCTGAACAAATCTTGCCAAAAAACCCCCATGATGGGTTCATTTTAGGATCACCATAAGTCAGAAAGGACTTGAAGGCACATGAGAACAATAGGTAGAACATCAGAAGGGAAAAATATATTTAACAAATTAAAAATATCAACAAGATTGATGTCCAAATTCTATTTTAAGAGCAATTAAATATGAATGAGCTCCACAATTACATCAGTTATCTTTGGATAAATCGAATATATAAAGCTAATAAAAGCAATAATTGTGTAAATGTATGGAAAACGCCCCCTGCACCACCAACAGAGTCAAGCTGGATGTGCATCAATATTCCATGCCATTTACTGAGCAAGGAATGAGATCTGCAGAAACATCCTTAATCCTACTGATAAATATCCCAACATCTTTCAAGTCCTACATCTATATGAGGCCACTCTACCAATTCTCCTGATCCCAAAATTAAGATAATTTATTCAAGTGCAATTTGATTCTCCTTAACTAGTAGCAATCCTAATATTATCTCTCTCTACTGTAATTTTGTTGTAATGTAGTAATATGGGCCTTGGGGTTTCAGAGGAGAACAATTTATGAAACTTGAGATGTCATCTCACACCCATTATGAATTTTTTTCCCTGGCTTTTCAAGCAGTTCCTATTAAATCAGAGGCAGGAGGGATGTCTTAACACAAAGGAGAAATTGTATTCATAGCCAAGTCTTAAGGTCACATCCACATTTATGCGTGTGAGAGACTGCCGGAAAATTTCTTTGCTACAGTGACAACTCTCCCAACTGAGAAGCCTAACCAAATCTCCTGGCACCATCCTTATACAAAGGCATTTACAAGTACAGAGTGTTGCAGTCACCATAAGGAATGACACAGTGAGGGCTGTGCAATGGAAACAAAGGAACAAAATGCTGAATAATCTAACACACTTGATGAGAAAACGTCTAAGGAATGAGGTGACACAGAAGGCAGATTTTACAAATATTTTGTTGCAAAACATGTATAAATGGTCTTGGCAATACTTCTTAAGTTGTATTCAAATTGCAAGATGCCTGCTTCACACTCTGAGCAGATGACATTGGCACTGTCCCTGTGAATCATACCCTCTGTTGATTAAGATGCTATGCTGGACCCAAAAGTGAGCCACAGAGAACAGATGCAACAATCTGCCTGACTTAAAAAGCAGTTGCATTTATGTTGCCACTAATTTAAAAAAACCCAAAATCCCAACCCAAAACTGTCCCTTTGCGCTACAAGGACTGCAATTTAATCAACATCTCAGCTTCCCCAGACAATATTCTTTGTTAGCAGAGCAATTTCAAAAACTTGGCAAGAAAGGCAAAACCACTGAGCTCTCCCTACTTTCCATAAAAAAGTTCTAAAACTGACTTGTTTGCCAAAATCCTTGACAAGCGTCTGAGTCAGTGCAAGCATACAGAGCCATTTCAACACCACCACACAGCCTCATCCCACTCAGCCCCACTCTGAATAGGAGTGCAGTACCAAAGAGAAAAATATACAGGCATGGCCACTCTGGAAGTAAGTTCAAGTCCCAATGGAAGGGGACAGGTAGTGGCTTTGTACTCGAATCACAGAATCATAGGGTTGGAAGAGACCACAGGGGCCATTCAGTCCAACCCCTTGCTGTGCAGGAACAAACACACCTCAAAGCACTCCCAACAGTCTATACTAGCCAGCAGTCCAAAGAATTGGGATTCTAAGGTCTTCAGTCATTTTAAAGAGTGCAGTTCATATAGTGAGAGCCAGTGTGGTAAAGTGATTTGAGTGTTGGACTAGGGTGAGGGGAGACCCACTCAGCCATGGAAACCCGCTGAGTGATCCTGGGAAAGTCACACTCTCTCAGCCTCAAAGGAAGGCAATGACAAACAAATTCTGCCAAGAAAACTCCATAACAGGTTCACCTCAGGACCCTCGTAAGTCGGAAATGACTTGAAGGCACACAACTACAACAGAAAATTCACATAGTGCTTTCATGCTGCTAAAATCTGCCCACATCAAATGAATTTTCTTTCATGCTTCTTCCTGTGACATACTGTAAACCATTCATTTTCCAATCACCTTCAGGCGAGACTACTGTCTTGTACTCCATATTGGTCAACCTTGAGGTCCTGAAAGCATTAACATAGTTAATGTTTTCTGAAAACATAGTTGCTGGGTGCATTGTAGCCCGTTAATCAGACCACATTACATCCCTCCAGTGCCAGCCTTACTGGTTGCCTATTTGTTTCCAGATTCAGCTCAATGTGCTAGTTTTGACCTTTACAATTACCAATATGAGCACAGTGACAGCTTTGCCTTTAAGCCCTTTTTCAAGTCCCCATGTCATCAGACTACGGCAAGTAGGTCCCCAAGAAAAAAGAACTAGAGTGGCCTCCTAACAACACGTCATTTGCCCCATTACTGCTTGCTTGTAGCAAGAGAAGTAAGAGCCATTCTACCCCAGCAAGCTTGAATGAAGTTTTCTTATTAATATGTCTTATGTTGTTGTTTATTTATTTATTTATTTATTTATTGAGAGAGAGTAAATCTAACTTTTAGAGTTACTTAGTTTTGTGCTTTTAAGATAGAAGTGGAAATTGTGTCATCTTCCATAGGTTGCTGACCTGCAATCTCCCGCAGCTGCAGCCAACGCAGCCAATGGTGAGGAATGCTGAGAGCTGAAGTTTATTTATTTAATTTCCCAACTTTCTTCCAGCATGGGACCCAAGGTGGTTTAGCAACATCTAGAAAATTCCTCCACAATTCCTGACACTCTCATTATGTATTTCATTCCTACTGTAACCAGCCTTAAATACTGTATAGAACGGCAAGATACAAAATTTCCCTAATACACGAATCAAAACAACAATAGGGTGGACAAACGCAAGAATTCACTTGGCATTTCAGAATAAACAAGCCCATAAGTAAGCAAACAAACAGAAAGCAAAGTTCAATCAGCATGTTAAAAAGTGACTGTTCATTCTGGTCCACCCTTATGCTGTGCTATCCACTAAGAAACCATTTCCAGCTTTATTGCAGAATATAATATAAGAGAGTTAGCATGGGATAGTGGTTTGAGCTCTGGTCTATAACCAGGGTTCAATTCCCCACTCAGCCAGGGAAACCCACTGTGTGACCTTGGGCATATCACACACAGCCCCAGAAAACCCCACGATAGCTTTGTCTTAGGGTTGCCATAAATAAGAAACAACTTGAAGATACACAACAAAAAATAGAATACAACCTACCGCTAGATTTCTTTTTTCTGCCCCTCCCTTTTCCCTTTTTATTCTAATCATGAATCTCCTGTGTGATGTTTAGTGAAGTCTGGTTTTATGACTGTCGTAAGAGGTCTGTTCTCACATAATCTTGTTTTTAATTAGCTCCAGTAGACTATGCGCAGTTTCTCTTATTTGTTTGGTTTCTCTTATTTGTTTCTCTGGAGAGATTCCTTTAGTTACTGGTGCATTGTGAGGACTCATATATTAATATACATAGGGTACCATGAAACCATTATCTTTGTTCATACCTCTGCTAATGGACTGGAATTTGTGAATATAATTCAATGTAGCTGCTTTTCCTTCCAGTCTTCCTTTATAATTTTCAGGAACTGTGACTTGTAAATCTATATTATATCTCCAGAAAGGCTAAAATGCTGTGCAATTAGATCTGGAGTATCTGCATTTTTTCTGGATTCTCTTACCTTAAAGTCCACAACTGTATAAATTTGCTTAATAACTTGAGGCTTTAATATCACTCTGTATTACATCTGAAAAGGTGGAGTGATATCCATACAAGCTCATCCTAAAATGTAAATCAGTTACAGATGTTGCTAGATTTGGTCTTCTCTCTCCTTCCCTTTTTCTTTTCTATGCTGCAACAGATTAACATAGCTACTTCTTTGTAAATAATGGGGTATTCTCTCTCTGTCTCCCTCTGTCTGTATGCACGAGTGTGTGTGTGTGTGTGTGTGTGTTGGAGGGGAGAGAGGGAGAGAACACAGCTGAGGAGATGAAATATGATCGGGATCTTTTTCACATTTTCCTGTTTGATATCCCATGCTCTCCAGGTTAGTCCCCAATTTCATTAGGGACTTCTGTTTCCTAGCCCAACTTGGGGGAAATGAAAATGGCCAGAGGGAGGCATTTAGAAAAGATGACTCCACAGAAAGGATTTGGCATCATTCCTCCTTTTCTACCTGAGAAGCCTCCAAACCCATGCCATTATCAACATTAAAAAGAAAGTGTGAGGTCAGGAATCCTGTCTTTCCCTCACAACTTCAACCCTTGACTCTCAGCATTTAACCAGAATTATTCAGTATGCTAATGGATGGCTAAGACCAACCACTAGCATTAACTGAGATGTTGTGATATATGATTGGGCTCCTAAACTCTTTCCGATATATTATCATATGCTAAATGTGAAGAAGCCATAGATTTTCATCACAACTAATGAATAATTACTTTGGGCTTCATTTTTCTAGAACTCAAACATTTCCAAAACCTAAAAACTCTCAAATGTGACGTGGAGAGTAATGAATATGGAAAAAGAAAAATAGGATAATCTTTTAAAATAGAATCCTACAGAATTGAAGAACAGTTTTCTAAAGTTTAAACATAACTGGCACAATCCATCAAAGACTTATCATTCCAGCAACTGCTTTCTCCAACTGCACATTTAGCCCAAGACTTCCTCCACTGGTTGCCACGCTCTCTATCCAGTTTTTCCACATACCTTCTACACTGCACCATAGCATGTTGCGCAAGAGGTGCAGAGTATATTACCAAGAATATACAGGGCTATGTAAATTAGTATCAACACATAATTCCTTAAATGCACTGCATTGCGAAATTTCATGAAAATGGGTGCAGCTTAGTTGATACAGATAATGCACAATTTTTTATCTCCCTATTCACACATAACAAGTACTGGTTTTGAGGATGATGTACAAGTAATGCTGTGACTAATACTTCAATACTTATAAAGGCAGCAGATCTGTTTGTATAACCCCAGCTCTGTTTCTTTCTACAATCACAGAGTGATAACTTCAAAAGCAAAAGCAAGGCACAGATGAAAGAAGCTTGACTATTCCACACGTATCTCCCTGAAATATATTGCCAGAAATCTCTTCTCTCACCAACTCATCCCAGTCTCTGTTAGCAAAAGTGAGTCCAGCAGGGAGAAAAATACTTGAGAAAGGTAAAAGACAGTAAGAAGAGGACTCAGTTTTGCTCATCCATGTACTTTTTGTTCTTAATCAGATTTCTACCCAATTTGAATGTTTAAAATTAGGTTTAAACATATATCATCTGCTACCATCACAGGTAGTTTGAGAACTACAGTGCTACCCTGTACATGTCAACTCAGAAGTAAATCCCACTCAAATCAACTGCATCCACTTAGGACAGCAGCCTATATGTATATTCAAAGAAACACTTGTTAATTCCCAGTTTCTTTTCCCTCAACACCTTCATAATATTTTGTGTGGTTTTGCCTTTTCCATACATACATGCTCCCTTTCTCTTAGCACATTTGCACAAGCGTGCAAATCTGTTCAATGCATCCATCTCTACTTGGATAACTTTAAGGTAGCATGCCAAAAAATGAACAACAAAAGAACCTTGAAATGGGTTTGTGACACAGCCACGCTTAACTTCTGCTAAAGTAGCAGAAAAAGCTAGCAAAATGGTTAACAGGTGCAAGAGTATGATGGCATAAATTTATCAAAAGTGTTTGAAATATCTAATAATACAAGAGATGGTGTAGAAGAGGGCCTGTGGAGTACAGTAATGAAAGATTTATCTCCCTGAATCGTATATCCTTTATTCAGATCTTCTCTGTAGACAGTACAAATGCACCCTAGAACTTCAGAAGTGGAACATGACATAGTGACAAACATAGTGACAAAAAGACATAAAAGAATCCTGTAGCACATTTGAGATTGAGTAAAAAAAAATCACTTGAATCTGATGTAGTGGACTGAAAGTTTATGCTAGAAATCACTTTTTCTCAGCCTCAAATGTGCTACAGGATTCCTTTATATCTTTTTTTATACTAAAACAAGCTAACACAGTTATGACTTTGAATCTACTACCATAAAATATGAGCTGGACTTTGCTATTTCTCTATCACTTGTCAAAAACCACACAGCACCCAAAATTAATAAGAGACAGTATGGATGCATTCAGAGAAAACAATGTGTATGACTGGGTTTTTAAAAGGAACATTCACATTTTAATTAAAGAAATGTGAGCACAAGATGGTTACACATATGTATGATGCACAGTTACTTCCAATGGGCAGTAACTGGTGATCCAGCGCAAAGAAGGATAGTAGGAGCCAGATGAAAATGAAATGGAAATTATAGTGAAAAGATGTTGGTGTGGCACGCACCTTCTGTATCATCGCGCAATTGCTCCACCAAATCTGTCAAATCCTCCCAAGAGTCTTTGCAAACAGCAAAAAAGGAAAAGAAAGAAAAATGTCATGCAAGCCATGGTCTAAAGAAAAGACTGAAAAATCAAGATAAGAAAAGGAACAGAAAGGGAGCTTGTTAAACAAGATACAGGTAGAAGTGAGTTAAAATCCAGGTGTTTTTTTGTCTGTTGCTTTAACATACAGCAAAATAGCAAAATTTATTGAAGAGTAACAACAACTTTACTTCAGCTCTTTTGAGTAAGAAATTCAAATAACCTTTAAGTCAAATGAGAAAATTAAAATCCACCTAAGAATACACTTAATTTGGATTTATAACCTCCCTGACTGGGGACAAGTGGGGGAAATTTTCCAAGAAGCTATGTACTAGTCAGTCACTTTTCACAGCTGCCTCAGAACTGGATCCCGGAAAATAAAGGGAAACAAAACCAGGTCAGGTGTTTTGAACCAAAGAAAGTTCAAAGAAGCAGGTTAAAAAAAACCTTATACACCCCATGGGCTTAAATTATAGGTGAATGTATGGATAACACCACCTTCAGTATACTAGTAAACCAGCCCTTCCATAAAAAGATTGATCACCGCATTGTTTCTTAAGAGAGAAAGAAGAAAGAAAAGTCCTAACAGAAGATACAGCCCTCCTCAACACACGGAATAATTCACTATTTTGGCAAAGAGTTACTACCCATACATTCAAACATTTTTCTGGGTTCATACTTACATTATCTTTCTCTCCTGAAAGCCTAAATCAGACGGAGTAAGTAAGCAAAGCAGCAACACAAGTGAAAGCGTTCCTTCCTCTTACAAGGTAGAGCCGTAAAATGCTGGAGCTGGCAAAGAACACACCCATCCTGGCCCCATTCCCAAAGGAAGGATGTAATCTCATCCTCACACATGTATTAACTTGTGTGCAGCAGTATAAAAACAATGTACATTTCAAAGTGATCCTCACAATTCAACAAGGTTTCTGTATCTCAGAAGTTATTTCCAATTTCCTGTTTTCACATTCTGCAAGCCCACTAAGCTAGTAGTATTGTTCTGCTCCAATAGTGGCCATCGCCCTGCAGATCCAATAACATGATGTTCTACATACAAAGTGGACTATTTGGATAATCTTTAACTCACAAGAAGTCTGCACCTACTCTGCTACGAAAACATCAAGCACTGTATTAAATACCACTTGTAGTACACTTTTTCTAACTCCCAGTCTTGGGATGGATGGGTCAAAAATTAGTTTGTTTATGATGTGTTAAAAAAAATCTAAATATGACAACTTTAAATTCTGCATCAAAAACTGACTTCTGACTTCTTTTCATTTTGTTAGAAATCTAGTTTGACTGTAATGTTGACTTTTTTCATGCTTTTAACTATACGGTAACTTCTAGCCATGGAGAGGGGCAGAGATACAAAAGACCTTGCCCTCTGATCACTCAAATGTGTTACTCAGTAACTCCTCTGGTTTCAGTAGTACTCCCCAAATACTTTCAAGTGGACTCCCAAGCCATAATGATCTGATACTTAAAAAAAGAGAGAGAAAGAAATCTGACAATCTAAGAAAAGTGAAGTCTGCAACTCACACCATTTCCTATCCCACAGTAGTCCACATGTGTATAATCCTGCAATCTACAAATGTTTATTATGCCTATATTATTTGCTACTTAAAACACAAAATAGAACCTTCAACAACACACCAAACACTTGTTTTGACACTGTTAGCTGCAGAAAATTCACATTAAAATGTGTAGTTACAAAATTACAAAAAACGGATTTGCCAAGTACAGAAGGAAAGGCTGACAAACTGCTTTTAACTTATACAATTAAGTATTGAACCATGTCATACGCTGAAAAGAATCAGAACATGTACCACTATGTCATGTTGAAGAAATGAAAGACAGTGGCTACTAGTGATTATGAATGCAAAACCTCAATTTATTGGTGTTTGTAAAGTACTTCAAAGGATATTTGGAAGGCATCAGAATTGCAAATCATTAACCAATGTGACAGCACTTCCAAAGACTGAACAAAAATTACAGTCCAAAGACTGAACAAAAATAACCTTTTTGACTACAGAAAGGTAAGCTGTCTCCCATTTCACCCTACGTTGCCATTCACAATAACTATAATTTACTTTCAGTACAATACAGTTCTAAGTAGGAATTTCTAGAGATGTTTACCATCTAAAACTATTAGAATATACTGCAGCAGTAGACTACTTGTAAAACCCTGAGGGCTACACATGGAGCTGCACGGTTAGAGGCTGCACACTCTCCCCTCAACCCGACATGTTGCTGAAGACTGAACAGATGTGGGGAGAGACTTCAGCCTCACTCTGTCCCAGCACTCCTACTCAATCTAGTTACCAGCTTTGGCTACAAGAACCCTACTAATGGAAATACCAAATCTCTGGGGGGGGGAGGGAACAACCACCACAAAATCCAGCCATAAATCAGGTGCTCAAAATGACCAAATTAGATTAAAAAGTGGCAGGCTCATTTAAAAAAAACACCTTCATCATGCAAGGGATTCTAAGAGAGAGAAAAAAATACTTTTATGAGACCTCAGACAAACTGACTGCCTAAGTCAATAAAATAAATGATCAATTGCTCCCCAAGTTCTGCATTACAACCTATAGAAAGACACTCTATTTAAAAAAAAAATCTGACCTGTTTAATTTCACATGGACATACTGTTAGTTTTGGATAAAAAGTTTGCTGAAAAATATTGGACGGCTTTTCTTGTGTTGTAGGAAGCAAGCCCTACCCTGTCCAGGGTATTGCCTGTTAAAGAAAAAGCCCAGAGAAACAATGACCTTGTTAACCGAGGTACACTTGTATAGTTATACTCAAGCTTAAGCCCCTATTAAGCTCAATTTAAGTTCATCAATTTATCTAGGGTTTTAAAGGGGCTTTAAACATTACTGACGCTGTTCTTCATGTTTCCTTTTCCTTTTCAGGAGTAAGATGAAACAAACACATGAAAATAACCATTACATTCATTTCTCTCAATCTCTCCCTCACACACAGACACACACGCACCAACTGCTTTGACCAAAATGCTTCTTACTCACATCCAAGGGCTTAAAGGGCCCAGTGTACTTTCTTCTAGTTTGCCCCTTTTTAAAACAGCAAAGTCCAATGCCATATCGCAAACTCCTCTTGAAACTCCTCATGCAGTACAACCCTGCAATCCTATACAGGTTTATGCAGGAGTCCCATTCTATTCAGAAGGTCTTACTTTCTAGCAAATGTTTGGCACTACAGCCTTTGCTTCCAAGCAGTCTGCTCCATGTTGTAGGAGGCTGCTATTAAAACAAAAAGTTTAAAACCACCTTGAAAAGTTCTGTGGATTGTGGTCAACATCTGTCAAACTTTGGCACCCTTTTCTGCCTCAGATGAACCTATCCACTGATAGTGCTTAGGTTTCAGGATACATAATGCATCACTTCTGACAGAAAGTGGGATGCAAAAGAGATGGTCCATTCTCAAAATAAAGGAGACTACCAGAGCAGCTTTCGAGTAAGACTCAATTACATCAGAAGGGGAAAAAGAAACCTGGCAGTTGTTCTGAGTAAGCACACAGAAGACCCTTTGGATCTTGGAAAATGTCCACGCACCACAATAACATTAAAAACTGGAGCTTTCATAGTAGAAAAATAAACAAAATAGTAGCAGCCTCAGGCAATTACAGAAGTACAGAGCCTTTTACTCTGAAAGCTAGTATTTGACAGGAACTGTTCACATTGTAATAGAATAATTTGGGCCTAGATAGATAGATAGGTAGGTAGGTAGGTAGGTAGGTAGGTAGGTAGACAGTCTTATCTAGTGATAGAATTGGACATATCCACACAAGTAATTGGTGTATTTCTAATAATATGTTGTGGAAATGCAAACTGCATATTACAGACAGCACATTACATTGGGCAATCCTAATGTAGAACTTGCCTTAACAGATCTAATAAAGAGTAAAACACCACACTTATGTTTTTGGTATCTCAGTTTATTGGGCATACATGCACTACAGTTGGCCCTACACATTCAGTAGGGTTGGGGCACAGGACCCTCGCAAAAATGAAAAATTCGCAAATATCAAAATTTGTGTGTCTCTGGGAAGGGGACTGAGGCACAGGTGGGGAGAACGGGCACTCAGGGTCTAAACCAGGTCAGGGAAAGGAGACAGTAGGCATGGTGGTCTTGTACCTCCTCTCTCTTGTCCATCTCCTTCCTTGAGTGGATGGCGGGCTTTGGGAGAGGACTTGTGATGCTGAGAAATCAGGCTTTGAGCTGTCCTTAGCTGGCCAGGCAGTGACTGGTAGTAGACAAGGAGGAGGACTGGAGGTGGGTTTTTAAAGAGCTGCATGGCCTGATTGAAGCCACCAAGAGAGAAGGTTCCTCTGAAAAAAAAGCACCTGAGGTAGCAGGGTGCAGGGTTTGGAGAAACTTGCAAATAATCAAATCCATGAATGTGGAAGGCTGACTGTACTTGCCATTAATATTTGCGACATGGACCAGTAGATGATCACATTCAATCACAAGTCACTATGTTGTCAGAAAAATTTTCCAGGACAGGACTATAATCTTAGTGAATTAATTCATGGTAAAATCCTGAAGCTGCATGAGACTAATCCAATGCAGCTCAATTCCAACCCCATACTGAGCAAAGTAGAAGTATCAGTTTCTTCATCCCTCATCGATGAACACCTTGCCATGAGATAAAATTAGTTCACGACAAGAATAATGAACCTGCAGGAATGCAATCCACTGTATCTTCTACCCCATATTACTTTGATTCCAATCAGCTCCAAAACTGACTGAGGTGGAAGTATCGGCTTCTTCATCTTTTATCACTGGTGAACACAAGAAATGTGTATACTGTCAAAAGGCACTTGCTCTCAGCTAAACTACCATGTGAAAATAACACTTTCCATACTGGAAATGCTTACAGACAGACAGACAGACAGACAGACAGACAGACAGACAGACAGACAGACAGATTCATTAAATAAATTATGACTATACATGAGTATTGTTTTGGTTGAATAATGCCTAGTCTCTCTGGTGTTCAGCACCTAAGTGAGTTTCACAATACTTGGAAAACAGGCCATAAGTCTCATGCTTTGATTCTCCTTTCTTTAGCAAATGAATTCTTGAAACAATAGCAATGTTATCATCTTCTTGAAACACGGTGCACAAGAGCCTATGTACACTTCTTTTCAGTACCAGAAACCCAACCACATTTGATCAGTGAAAATCTGCAGAAAGTATATAATGAATGAAAAGGACTCGCATAAGAATCATCAGTCCTGATCAGAATTCTTGAATAGCTTCAACAGCAACATCAAAATACATAGGTCTGTTTCTTTGTGGCTACATAGAGGAAAGATACCCATGTCAAAATTACTAACATTTGAAATAACTAACTTCTGTTGAGCTACAGAAGCGTATTTTAAGATCATCCCTGTCAAAAACCTGATGGTTCAGATTTATTTCCCTATATTCCTAAAGAGTTACAATGAGGGAATCATTCTAAATCTCACACTTGTTCCTCTGTTTTTTTTTCCACATTTTTCCTCACACCGTGTGCGTGTGCGTGTGTGCACAAAATACATTCCATGCAAAATGTACTTGGTCACTTGTTTCAGTATATGCAGCAAAAAACAAAAACAGAAAAGCCCTCCAAAATGTAGTTATATAAACTCCTGAATTGTTTGAACAGCACCAGTGTTGCACATGTTCACCAAGAGAGTATCATCAACAACTGCAGCAGACTCAAAAGGCCCATAGCCAACCCCTACTGCACCAACGTATATCCAAGTTTAAATGGAAATAAAATATTTATATCTATTCTAGTATCAAGAGATAGGATGGAATCCTGGTGTCTACTACATTCGTTGTTGTCCTTTTTCCAGGATTATGAAGCAATGACGAGGGAAAGCAGACAAAATCTGCCTGCTCTGAGCAGCCTGTTTCTCAGTGACTTTTTCCCTAGTCAACGTGCCTGTAGTCTTTCTCCTCTTGACGCCCTCACCTAGTATTACACCAACAGGATTCTGGAAACAGCCTTCCAGTCAAAAATGTGTCTTTCACAAGGAACAGAATCTATTTCTGGATTAGATTAGAGGAAGGACTTAGTTTCTTTGAATACGACTAATCCAGTTGACCACCATACCACTGTAAAGGTCTCATAAGAACAAACCTGCTAGGTCAAACGAAGATGCACATATGCTAGCCACATTTTTATGACTAACTAATCAAGGAACTCTACAAGCAGGCCTAGAAGGCAATAGCCACTGCACCTTGTTTTTTCCTGTAAATTCCATTTTCTTGTCTTTCACTTTTTCACACAATTTGTTCTAATGAAGTTCAGAAGCCAATAAACAGAAGACCTCTCTGCATTAAAGGTTAATGAAGATGAGCATTACTATATACCCTTCTTGATATATGAGTGGAATCACAATGGCTCCAGTTCTCTCTTAGTGGTCCCACCTTTCAGAACCCTAAATACCCTATATATCTGAAACAGTATTTGGTAATATTATTAAATCAACTTCCAGGAAACAAAAATATTCTTTCATGCTCCAGAATCTCATTTCGTATAATAGTTACAGTACAGTCATAACCAAATTAACTATTGGATTAGGAGGACTAAAACCCAAGCTCACCAGCTCAGAGAGACCATTAGTTAGACTACATTCTCAATTTTAAATTCAAAGCTGATATAGAACTAGAAATGTAAGACACCATTCCAGGCCACTATTCTGTCTACTGTTTTGTAAGAAATGAGCCTGCCTCCCCACTGTCTTCAAAGTGTTCAGGCAATGAAGTTACAGCCATGATAAACAATCTGTGAGCAGCATGAGTCACAGAGACAAATGGAGAGTGACCATCTGTCCACAGAAGGCTCTGTCCAGTTTACTTTTAAGTGACTTTTTCATATACCTCACAGAGCAGTAAATATAACTGACAGAAATCAAGAAAGAAATTTTAGCATTGCTCTGACTGGGCGCTACTATATCTAGTCCTAGAGTCCACTCCATGGTGTAGTGGTTTGATCACTGGGTTGTGACTCAGGAGACCAGAGTCTGAATCCCTACTAGGCCATGGAAACTATTGGATGACCTTGGGCAAGTCACATTCTCTCAGCTTGAGGAAGGCAAAGGCAAAACCCCTCTGAACACATCTTGCCAAGATAGCCTTGTGATAGGTTCACTGTAGGATCACCATAACTTGGAAACGACTTGAAGGCACACAACAACAAATATCTTGTCCTGAACAAAGGGTAGCAGCAGTAACAGGGCAGGCGTTCAGGATCTTTCTATCTCAGATCTTACCTCATGCAAATCTAACTCCACCCCCTGGAGCTTATAAACATGAGGAAAAAAATCCCAACAGAAATGAAGTCCATATTGTAGGGGTGGGTTAGCACTGTGTCTGAGCATGAGTTTCATTAGCATTTCAAAACAGTCCATTGTTGTTATATTGGTATTGCTGGGAGGAGGGGCTGTGATGTTAAGACCCAGAGAGCAACCAGAAGGAAAGAAGGGAGGCAGAAAAAAAAAAGAGATTTAGGCTGCAATCTTATATAACTTTTCCTGGGAGTAAGTTTCATTCAAGCAGCCATACACAGACTTGTTCTGTTAAGACTACAATTCTACAAGAACCTGCCTGGGAATAAGCTCCTTCCAATTCAGTGGTACATCTGAACAGAGATATACGTAGGGCATTGTGCTAAGGAGACTTACAATGGATTCTTAAGACCATAACATTTTTAATAATTTTTTTACTATATGTACCTTCTGCTTTTCCTGCAGCAACTAAAGACTTTTGTCCTCAAAACAACCCTATGAGCTAGGTTAGGCTGTAGTCATTACAGACAGCAAAAACTGAGTGGACAGGTCAAAAAGCCCTGTGCATACCTACCCCTGCCCCACACCAACTCTGATTGTCATCTCTGTGCCTGTGTGCTGCCCACTGCAAAAGAAGTGTGCTCATATTTAATTTTCTACCATGAATGACATACCAATCTTTTACTTCCAGGAAGCATGGGAAATTGTTTCCACAAAGATAGCAGTAAAACAGGTTTTGACATTATTTCTGTACCTAAAATACGTTATTTAGATTCATGCAACATGAGTAGGTCACTTATACATATATATCAATTAAAGCTAACAGTAAGGATCCACCATTGTCCTTCTCCATTAGAGCATTGTATTCTGATTATGATGAATGATAACCTTGCGTGAAATAATTTCCTTGCATTCCAGTTCCCTAAAGAACCTTATCACCAAGGGTATCCACTCATTGTTTAAGCCCCCAAAATATTCTGTCAGGTGTTGAAAACTAATACAGATATTGTGAGGTGCAGACAATACAACGAGTGAACTGAGAACCAATAAATTGTGCCTTGTTCAAGAATGATTCATCTAACAATAGTAAAATCCTAGGTTTCATACTTAGGTAGGAAACACTGTGCTGATAGGATTTTTTTTAACCTTTTCATTGATGCTGAAAAGATATCAGAAAGTCCTCAGACAAAGAAAAAATACATATTATACCAAATCTACAGTGTACCTACAAATGTGCAAGTAGGTAGAAACTCACTAATGCAGACTATAGTTACTAAATTGAGTGACAACCAAGTTGCTATTTCCCATTAATTTTCCTAAATTCAAGTACCTCATTTTGAGCCTTGTTTATATAGACTGTAGATCCCTAGGAGTCCATATTTAAGCTTTTTAATCAAGATTCCAAAGCAATTTGGTGTTTGCTGTATCAACAACTTATAAGTAAATTTATCCACTTGAAAAAGCACTCATGGAGAAATTCATAGAGCAAGATGTGATTACAAAGGATATTTATGAATGCTTAAACCTGAAATTATATGTTGATAATATAAATAATATCAGGACTGAAGCAACATGAAGGCTGAGAATCTGCCTCACCAAACATAACTACAATGACAGAGCTCTGTTGTCATAGTTACGTCTGATGATGTCAGCCCCCCTAAACATACCTTTTCAATTTGGTTTCCAAGGCTCTGCAGAGTCTGGCATTGGAAAATGATGTCTGCAGTACTCTCCCAGTTGTGGGGCATGTTGAGAACAGGTAACTGGACAGACCCCTGGCAATTTTGGCACAACTGCTTCTCTCAGTGTGTCCCAGGTCTGTTGAAATCATTTTCCAGTACCCTGATCTGCAGTGCCTCAGAAACCTTTCAGCTAGAGTGAATCTAGGATGAAAAGATAGTTTGGGGGGGGGGAGATCAGTTTAATCATTAGCAACCATAAACATGAATCTTCAAGCAGTTACAAGAATGCAAGTCCCTCTTATGACCTGTAACTACTGAAGAAGATGCCAGTCAGGGGCTTATCTCAAACTGATTTCTGTGAACAAGTTCACATAAACCAAATTCTGTGGACTTGCTATGGAAAAAGTAGAATCACAGAAAAATAGTTGGAAGAGACCATAGGGGCCATCTAGTCCAATCCCCTGCTATGCAGGAACACACATCAAAGCAAGCATCATAACTGAATAGACGCATCATAACTGAGATCTGAGCAATTAAAAAGACATGCAATGTCATTTTAATTGCAATAATCCTTCTCCCACTAGTTTTTTCCAGAGCCATTGTGAAAAAATTATTATGATATCCAGACAGAGTAACAAAGGTTGTAAAGGAATTAAGTGACTGACAGCTGATGCCTATGAACTTCATTCCCTCACATTCAACTTGTTATTTTACCTCGCTCTGTTCTCTCTCCAGTTGTCAAAACTTTGATTTCTGTTTCCTAGTGGGAAAAGACTGTTGTATCTAAGAAGCAGTTTGCACATTAATAAAGCCCCATCTGTACTGATGGTATCATACTTATATTGGCAAAAAACTAAGAACTTTGGAGACTTAAAACATTACAAAAAGGTAGGATGTTACCATCTTATTTTGAAGCCTGCAACATATTTTCATCAGTTTTCACATGGTAGGCCAGAACCAACTGATGTATTGCAGAACCCTTTTGAGCTATTTCCATAAGCTGCCAGTAGTGGGTTTGTGAAGATAATGCAGCACAAGGCAGCTGTGTTTCATTTCCGGGTCAAAAATGGGAAATGTGAACAAAGAAAAAATTACATTACCAAATCCCTCTGGAAAAATGCTGATGAGCTGGCTTCAGTTATACCTTTGCATTGCAAACATGAAAAACAACTCTCCCTTGAAGTGGGCTCAGGGCAGAAAAACATTATTGACAATAACAATGCCAAGTGTCAGTAGGTTCCCATCCCAGCTGTCATTAAACTGCAGCATGATATGTGACATACAACATATGTCTTCACTTTTGCTTCTTAGCAGTCATTGTAGTAGGAATCCAAAGAGAATTCCACAAGATTAGGAGCGGCAAACAGATCTAAACCAGCTGTGTTAGGTACTTCATTGTTTTAGCATAAAGAGGAGCTCTTGAAGCAAATGTTCTGAATGATCAACCCTTATACCAATTCATTTACTATCTCCACTGTTATTTTCCTATATGCTAAATTACACTTCTTGTTAAGCACAATTAAATAGATTATTAAACTCTGAAAATGGGTATTTTACATAAGGTATCAGAACATTTTGAACAGCAGTAATTTTCAGTTAAACAAGCACTTTTACAAATTCTAGCTTCAAAGATATTTAAATATCATATTCTGTACATGACATGTTGCCTACAATTTATAAAACAAATCTTTTAAAAAATATTTAAAGAGGGTCAAGATATCCTATTAATATACCAAGATTCATGTTTCAAATGGTGAAAATACCTAGCTTTTACCTTGTTCATCTTTGTTGCTGAGTGGGTAGGGGGTGGGTTTCCAAGGAAAACAAAGAACTTCAAATACACACAGTTGTTGCTACTACTACTGATGTTTTAGAATTACTGTAAGCTGATTGTTCTTTAGCAAAGAAGTTCAGTAGCTTTCTTTAGAAGTAAGCTTTGGTTACACTGCACTGACTTAAAATGTATACACTTTCAATATTCGTATAATAATGTTCTGGAATCATGAAGATCAGCATCCTCCTTCCCAAACCTATTTAAGCTGAAACAAGGCTTGTAGGCTTCCCTAAACAGATAATGCAACCATACCTTCGTGGGTAGGTTCAGGGTCAGGTGTAAGAGAGATGTCGTCCAGCTCTCGCAAACAGAGCCACTCTCCATCCATGGACACTCGGAATTTGCAAAGATATATTGTCTCCATGGCAGCCTGTGTAATCTTGTCTGTGGTGGGGGTTGGCATATCGCTTGGAGGCGTCAGAGCAGACATGATGACTCAGCTGGTACAACAATAAAATCAAAATATAAAAAAAAACTAAAATGGAAAAATCTTTCTGATAAAGAAAAAAAACAGCGCTAGATCAGAAGAGATTTGCTCAGAATCCCAACACTGCAGTAGTTCTGGAGAAAAGCAAGGCACAGGACACAAGAGAGGGGTAGATACCCCTTCTCCTCTGTAGTCTCTTCCTCTTTCTTCTTCCGCAATACACTCTTTTCTTCAACTCGACTAGAAGCCGTTACCCCTAAATAACCACAGCAAATGTGGCCTCTGCATCAGAAAAAAGCAGCACTCTTTGCTGTTTTCTAAAGAAGCTTCTTTTGAGGGGGGGAAGCCCCAAAAATGATGAAATAGATAGAAAAAACAAAACCCAGAATTGCTGAAATCTACCAGCGTCTCTCTCTGTCTCTCTCTTTCTCTCTCACCCCACTTCAGATGAGCCAAGCCAGCGAGTGATAATAGGATTGGTTGTGCGCAGTAAGCAGGGTGTTGACCAAAATGGCTGACTAATGAACTGAACTGAAAATTCAGACTCATGTGACCAGAGTGCTCTGAGCGTACGGCAGGCAATTCCCAGGATGCTTTATAGATGCTGCTGATGCAGGAACAGCAATTAAGCCGATCTCACCCTCAGCATCCACAGCCTCTTTTCAGACCGTGTTAGTCAATCCGCGATCACAGACACAACACAATGCATGCCTTTCTGCTCAGTCAGTCTCATGGCACAAAGAGAGATAAAACATGCTCGTGACCAGTCCAAAGTGAGAGTCTGGTGTGTATGAACATGGGATTTCAACACAAATGAAGCACAAATTTCAATATTTAGCAAAGATGTAAATGTTCTACCCTGCAATATCCTGTACGTCATCCCCAGTCAGCCCAATCCCAGTAAGCTGATAAACTTCAGAGATTAATGCTAATAACAGAAGAACCAAAAAAAAAAATCTGCTTGGCCTGTTATGTGGTCCATCCTTTGCTTGCACATAGCCAAGGTACAATCCTTACCCACAGCATTATTTTAGAAAGATTACAACATATTGTAAAAAAAACCACAGGGTTACTGCATACCCAACAGAAGGCCATAGTCAAACTCTAGCAAAGGCATCATTTCTGTCTGTAACCCAATATGGAACCTAATTCATTCATTATAATTTCTCATTAGAATGAAAACTGAAGAGAGACTTTTCATTTCTTAGAGATTGCTTACAGATACTACAGTGATCTTTAAAAGCTAAAGGTCTGAAACATGAGCCCAACAGGGAATTACTCTTGGGCATATATTAACAACCAAAACACCTCCATACTGAGAAGAACAGATTGAAAATGACAAGAAAGCCAATTCAGTCAAGGTTATATAGAAGTCAGTCCTGGATACTGTATGAAATCGTTATGAAGAATTTGCTTAAAGAAGTAGATTACACTTTATTAGAAAAAACAATTTGGAAAAAATTGTGAACACTTCAAACCATATGCAAAGTTTCCCAAGAATTTTAATAAGGAGCTCATCTACAAATAATAAAATGATATTAAGAAAAAACATTCAATACTGTGCAAAAAATAGAATTCTACATATGTAAGAGATAAGAAACATGTGATATTGGTGTCTAGCAATCACATATTAGGGAGGCTAAGATCCATAAACTAATGTTGAATCTATCAATATTATTTTAGATTGCCTTAACTCAAACACCACGCATTGTTCCCTTTGCACAAGAAAAGCCATCTTCAGCGTTCATCACAAATCAACCTAGGCTGAAATTACATTTAGGGTACTAATGCAAAATCCAGATTGGATGAATAGAGCCAAAGAGATGCAGTGCTACAATCAAATTAGGGTTATATTACCAGTGTTAGATCAAGAAGTTTACACAAAGAATAGCCATCAGTGTCCTCATTCTATTGTCACAGTCTGAATGCTTGCACAAACACACTAGTTTAACATCAATTGCTCTGCTGAAAATGATGCCAGTGAAGACTACTCAGTGACAGTGGATGCAGATCTCTGAAAGCTGAAAATAACATAACTGAAGCCAGGGCAGTGACTCTTTGAATCAGAGGGAAACTAGTCTTGAGGAAAGATTTCTAGAAGTGAAATCAAGTAGACTGAAAATTTCTAGAATACGGAATGTCATCAACCTGAGTTGTGCATACAGGAATCCACTGGTCAATCCAGATGTAATGAAACTAGTAGACACACTAAAAGGAGGCAGCATAGACATATGATATGAACTGGAATGGTACTTTAGATGTATAATAATTTTATTAAGTCTTGATATAGGCTAGACCTTAACAAAAAGCATATGAAACCCTGATTACAGTATTTATATTCCTATAAGGAGGGAGAGAATGGTCTTTCACAACTGCTGTCAGTGAAATAACCAGCTGACATTTATGGAATGGTCCACCTGAGCAGCTGGAATTTCTACATTCCAAGCTAGGTAAAATACACAGAACAGCATCATCAAAGAGACTTAGTGTTTTTCCAAGGATTTGTACACTCATCTGCTGCAATTAGTACAATCATAGCAGCTTTTCCAGAAGCCAAAATAATCATGCCAATTACAGTAGCCCAAGTTCAATCGCAGCAACACCCTCACCTGAGCACTACTTATCTGCAAGCCCGGCAGTGGCTGTCACACACTCCCAGAACGTCTCGCACAAACTAGATGAAAGAGTCGTCATCAGTACAAAGGGAAAATTGCTGGTAATGCTGAAAAATGGGCCGGCAAATGTTTTTGTGGTACAGCACAGTTACAAACTGATATGGATGCTTGACGATAATCACCTACATGGTAAATCCCAAAATGTTATGCAGAACTCAGAAACAGAGCTTCGTACCACACTGCTAAATGTAAATATCCCAGTAAGAATATATTAAAGCGACAAAAGGTTTACTTCAGCACTGAGGACACTGAACAAACCGAGGAAGAGAAAGCTAACTTTCAAAAACCTTAAACTGATGACCCAACCATATCACAGGCTCAAAATAACATGCCACTACACTGCAAGGTTAAGATGAGCAAGGAAAACTATCTTTCCTGGATTCTGAAAAACCAAAAGAGGCACAAAATTGACACAATTAACAAACAATCCTTCATACTGAATGTTAGATTCTAAAGTAAAACCACAGTTATCTTGGAAGTTGTTACAAAATTCCAGAATTATTTATGCAAATGACATACTAAAAAGCCCCTCAAATCAACTATAATAGATTGTGTACATGTTAAAGAAAATGCATGCCACCATGGTACAGTTGGTAAAGCGCCAAGCCTGAACACAGGAGACATAGGCTCAAACACAAAACTCCATTTAAAAGTTGGCTGGAAGCTTTCAGACAATTAATCTCTGTCAGTCCTTGGAATGACTGTGGAGGTGAAAAAAGAAAGCAACTGTAGAGAGATTTGAACTCTGTTGTTGTTGCATGCTTTCAAGTAATTTCTGGCTCATGGCGACCTTAAAGCAACTCTATCATAGAGTTTTCTTAGCAAGATTTGTTCAGAGGGTGTTTGCCTATGCCTTCCTCCGCAACTGAGAGAATGTAATTTGCCCAAGATCTCTCAGTGGGTTTGTCCAAGTGGGATTTGAACCTTGGTATTCCAGAGTCACAGTCCAAGGTGAGGTGTTTTACCCAAGGGAAAGCTGGGGAGGTAGTCATGTGGTGACACCTGGCCTCAGCTGGACCCACATCAGGTTGCTTGCCCCACTTGCTTAGGTGGTCCTTATTTTAACCCAACTTTCTGTGTCTGCTCTTGTTATACCATGGTTGACCCTCAAATCTTTAGTACATGTGACTTTGGATCAGCACATTTAAGACTACTCTGAGAAACTCTGAAATATAACACTGTTTGCTTAATGATTATACAACAATGGACTTGTTCTGATCACATCATACTGTAGACAACAGGCTCTACGTTCATTTTCAACTTCCTAAAGGGTTTGATTTACACTCTAGAATCAACAAAGGAAAAATGGTTCCTGTTTATAATATTAGCCAACATGGTGTAGAGGCTTAAGCACTGGATTATGACTCTGGAAACCAGGATTCAAATCCCCATTCAGTAATGGAAACCCACTGGGTGACTTTGGGCAAGTCACACTCTCTCAGCCTCAGAGAAAGTGAAAGGCAACCCCTCTCTAAACAAATCTTGCCAAGAAACCCCCACGATACGTTTGCCTCAGGGCCACCATAATTCACAAACAACTTGAAGGTACACAACTATATATACATTGTTGGAAGGGTTCACTTTTCAGAAATAATCCTTCAGCATTTGACAACGTAAAAAGTTCTCTTTTCTAAGTAAAATTTACTACCTGTGTGCACTGAGTGCCTCAGTAGCTCCACATCTTATGTACTCAAAATGTGCTGAGCATTTCTGAAACAGGCATACGAATGTACATTTGAAATTCCCTTACTTTGCCTTTTCCTTTCCAACTCTTGAAGGCCATACTACTGTTATGTCTAAGGCACTTTCTTTGCACACATAAAAGCCAAGAATTTCTTTTCCCCTCTGCTTTTCTAACAACAGTGAATTCACAAAGCTCCTCAATAACCACAGTCTGACCACCCTTATTTATTATAAATAAGACTAGATACACTTCCTAGGATGTGGAGTTTGTCCTAAAAAACCACACTCTTGGCCATCACATAAGCCTGAAATATACATTACCATTGTCACATACCAACTGAAACTGTTTAAATGTAATCTCTGAGTAGGAAATAATTTCCTTCTGTTGTTCATGCTCATTATTCTAGGCCACTAACACACCCATCCTATGGATGGGAAATATGGCCAATATTGATTTCATCAAAACAACCAGTGATCTAGGTGGGATTTGGACCCATATCCAAGGTGGTTCTAATGGACTACCCATTAAATATTTTTATGACAATGTCAAAATTTGGAAAGTAATAAATAAGACTTGATAACAGCTATTAATACTACACCATGACCAGTGATTTATATTATGAAAAAATTGGGATTTTGATGCCCAGAGTAAAACACAATTGAATTTGGCATGCCTAGTTTACTAACATTTACTAAACAAAACCTTTCAACATTCCAATAGCCTATACTTAACTAAACTGAAATATTTGATGGGAGGAATTAAACACACCAAATTTGGTTTAAATATTACATTTAAGCAAATCCAAAGCTTTGCAGGTGTTGTTTTTATTAGAATGCTTATCCTTAAATTTTTACAACAGATTCTTGCCTTATATTGTTATTTACATTTATGTGGAAAAGCAGTCAAAATTGTTGACATACTAATTTTACCATACCCAGCAAATTGTGAATGATATGCTGTGGTTGTCCACTTACCTATTTCAAAAAGAATTTAACTCTCATGCTCTGAAGATTCCGTAGTTTCACTATTGCTGCCTGAATAATTTCTGTGTTGGCATCCATTTACTATTCCTAATTAATTAAATGGCTAAATGACTGTTTTGAAGTAATGACGAGTTTTTTCCCCCAGAAAAAGTAAGCACTGACAAAAAAGTCTGCCCTATATCACTGACCATGGCCAGCCACAGGACTTGCATTCAGCTCTATTTCTGACAAACATGCTTACTCAATCCAACAATGTATTTTTCATATATAAAGTATTTCTAATATTTGCACAGCTACAAAGAAATGCTGTATCTAGAATACTACAAATGATCTTCATACAGCTTAAATTCTAGGTGAAGGAACTATTTGGTATAAGGCAACAATGTGCCACAGGCCAAGTGAAGAACACTGTGAGATTGTACCACTCTTGACTGTGCATGACAACGCATATGCAGCCTTTGTGCTTTGGAATGTTTGGTCTAAAGGGTCAGAGAACAAATAACAGCATGGAGTAACAGAGGCACAAAGAAATGTTGATGTTGATAGGCCTGCCCATTCAAAAGCACATATCCCACAAATTCAAGATGTCTGTGCTGATTGTGGAACTCATGGCAGAAATCCACCTTTTATAATGTGAGATCTTGAGGTTCACATACATATAAGATGCCAACATATCACAGCAAATGATATTCAGTGCGGTGCAGGAACATGATACAGATGCAAAGCATCCTTTAATACTATGAATCCTTTAATGTTGTCAGGATGAAAGACCACCTGTGTACCATACAAAAGCTATGGAGAAAGAATAAAGAATAAGAGTGTAGAAAGAAAGGTCTGTACAAGAGGAGTAAACTTAACCAAGGAAAGTTAGAAAATACTTAACATTTGTAGCAGTGTGTAAATTATGAATACTGATTTGCATGTATAGTTGATGAAGCAGAAAAAAGAACTATAGCAAAGTTAATATGGAACACATTTTATGTAATATGTCCTCCATTTTTTTGTGAAACAGTAATGTTTATATAGATGATACACAATGATATCAACATTAGAATACTAAGATTCAGGCAATATGAATATACCTAATAAAAGTTGTGCTCTCCCCTATTGTTTCTAAATCAAGTTCAACTATCTCTCCATTCCATACAGTTGCCAAGTGTTCATCATGGAGCAACCTTTGCCACAGCAGCTCACAAACTGATTCTTAGAAAATACCCACACTAAAACGTTGTTGGGTATGATTAACTATGTGACTACTGATCTACCATTGTCTGCATACAGTATTTTTGTTCTTTATTCTTGTCCCTGTCCCTGTTCTTTCTTTCTTGTTTACTTTTAAGGTTGGTGCTTTCAAAAGGTCTAGACTTTTCTTTTCCTACAATACCATACTTATTGACTCCTCTTTTATATCTCATCCTACAAAATGTTAAGATCTAAATTCAAATGATAGCCCAAACAGGGGAGGTTCACTAAACTAATGGGAACTTTATAAGTCATAAATTCTATTGATTGAGCCTTTTCTAGTTGGAACTAAAAACTGGAATGAAAAGATCAAAGGTGGGAATCAGTGGGGCCTTCAGATGATGTTTGACTGCAACTCCCAGCATTCCTCACCATTGGCTGTGCTGCCTAAAGCTTCTGGGAACTGCAATCTAACAAAATCTGAAGGACCATATAATTCCCACTGCTGCTAGAAATGTATTTTATGTGGCACATAACTCACCTCTGATTATCCAATACAGACAGACACTGAGGCCAATTTTGTGACATGGACAAAATACGTCCATTAAAAAGGATGCTAAATGATCATGAAAGTATATTACATATTCTCAGAAAGATATCCTGCAGTTCATACACTACAGTAAGTATATTATCCCAAGTCTTCAGACTACATAACAACCTGAATCCACTGGTATTATATGATATAAACTTTATATTACACATCTACACCTCACAAAAAGCAAGGCTTTGTAAGTTACCAAATTCATGCACTATATCTGCCTCCTACTTTTGACTTCTGAGAAAGCAATTCACTCTCTGCCTCAGTTTTTTCTTTCCACCTAACACAGATAAGTACCTGATTCACAAGGCCTGGAAAAGATTAACATGTCACTATATTAACTGTTCAAGAATGTGTAAGCTATGAAGGGTATGTGCCACTGGACAGATTAAACTGGTACATCAGCACTGTGATTAACCTCTGCTTTGCAGAGACCATTCATAATCAATCCCAGCTCTCTTCCATGCTCAGTTCAAAGCACTTACTCTCAAAACCCTACAAGACTTAGGAAGCTCTTTACTGGGTGCCCACTCCATCGAGAGATAACAACCAAGGTAACAGTGGCATCCTGCCTATGGAATGCAAGAGAGATTTTCCCTGTATCTACTTTGCTATCATTTCAGCACCCACACTTTTAAACAATACAGACTGTAAAAGCATTAATTTGTTTAAGGTTCTGCCAGATTTTATTATGGCCATTTCTGCACTACACTGTTATAGTGCCATTACTGCACTTTCAACATCTTGTGGAATTCTGGGATTTGTAGTTTACTGAGGCCAAAGAGCTCTCTGGCCGAGAATTCTAATTGCTCCTCCCTGAACTGCAAACCTCAGGATTCCATAGGATGTTGAAAGTGAAATAATAGCACTGTAACAGTGCAGTACGGAAATGGCCTATGTTATGCCATTTTTAACTATATTATTTATGTGTTTTTACTTTAGGAAATCATCCTGGAGATGTTGACTGATTACTGAAAGGTAATTTTTTAGAAAACGCATAACAACAAGCA
This sequence comes from Iguana delicatissima, assembly GCA_948472985.1. Lineage (NCBI taxonomy): Eukaryota > Metazoa > Chordata > Lepidosauria > Squamata > Iguanidae > Iguana > Iguana delicatissima. The sequence continues at coordinate 295,962 of CAOKZL010001599.1, forward strand.
AACATCAGTTAACAAAGGCTCTGACAAAGAAGTTTGTTTTTCACATTCTTTTGCTTGCCCATCCTACCTTTCCTCTTCATCCTCTGTCCAGCTAGAAAATTTTTAGCGGCATTAGCATTGGGAGGATGGTGAGGCAGGCCAGAGAAACACAGACTTTCAGTGTTGGGTTACAGAAGCATGTCCGCAGTAAACAATTCCTTAAAGCTTGAGCTGGCAAAGAACAGGATTCTAGTCTAGCAGATCCTACTGTAGCTGTGTGTGCCTGCCTACAACAAGCAAGGTAAGTAGCACTGCCTGCCTCTAGAATTCCTTACTGAGCATGTGTGAACAGTAAAATAGAGAGAAAAGGAGAAAGTAGATAAGCTTGCCTCAGCAGCTACTCCCCAGCATATTAAAGTAGCATAGATCTATAGGCTTGGCCACCAAACAGGAAATCATAAGAAAAGTGGAGACTAGTAAAAAAAAAAAATTTTTTTTGGATGCAGTTTAGCACAAACTTTCAAGCAGTCTCTAAAAGATTCCAAGACATACTCGACTGGGTGTTTTGTTTCACATGTACTTATCATTTCTTCTGAATGAAAGATTTGCTGAAACAGCTTAAATTGCTTTTTGCTTTTTTCCAGTGGTGTAGGAATCTATCCTAGCCTTTCCATGTTGTTTCTGCCTCTGGAACCAAAATTTATGTTAAAAAGTAATGCCCTGAACATATCTATGCTCTTAACTGAGGTTACCTGCAGTGATCCCAGTTTTCTCAATCCATTTCTTCATACATACAGAAACTACAATAATGTCAACACCTTAATTTTTTCTCTTAAACTACTTTACTACTGTGGACAGGAGGTAACACTAGAATAATGTAATACAGGGGAGATATGAGGTTCAAGTTAGGAACCCTAAACATTTGATAGGGAGAAATACTCAAAATACCCTTTCTTCCTAAAAGTTGCAGAAAACAGAGATATTTCTTTTGGTTTAGAGCAGTAGTTCTCAGGCTAGCTGATGTGGGGAACCATCAATTTTTTTTTCCAGTGTATTGAAGACTGGCACTGTATGTGTGTTGTTGGCTACAACTGTTTCTTTCTTTTCTAGAAACTAAGAAGAGACCACCAGCCGATGGCTCAGGGATTGGCACGGATCTAGGGACTACCCCTTTGAGAATCATCAACCCACACATATTGGAGCAGGAGTTATACTATAGATGACTCTAAAAATTAGAATAAAAGCTCAGGGAGGTGGGCAAGCAACTGCTTACTTGCATGAGAACCTCTACAAGGAACCATGTGCTATAGAAATAAAAGTAATTACAATAATGATCCAGTTAAAAACTCAACTCTTCCGCAGCCGAGACTACTGGAACCTCAACACCACGTGATTGGTATACTGTACTCCCAAAATTAGTCCATCTTTTTCATTGTCCCAATTTTACCAACTGGAAAGAAACATAGTATTATTGAAGATAATCCCCCTTCTGGTAATCTTTCATTGAAAGATTACCAGAATTGATTCAACCCTTGGCTAAAGTCAGTCTTCACTCCAAAATAAGATTAAACATAAACTGGAGAAAAAGATTAAGTTCAAAGCAAGCCTCAGAAGTTCTTCTAATTGATCATCTGTTCTATCCCATGCTTCATATCACTAAAACTAAAACAATCACCAGTTTGTTGTTCTTCCCTTAAAGACACTAAGGATGAAACTCCTAACCAAACTGCATTTTATACTATGCTAATATAAAAGTACTATTACTATTTGGGCAGGGGCTTGAAGTATTTATTTTTAATCTTGTTAAAGGCTGTGACACGCTGAACAGGAGCCAAGACCTTCCGTCACTATCACAGATGAAAACGATAAGTTTTCCGTGTTAGCCTCTTTGTACAAGGAGAAAACATGGTACCGTAGGGGCAGAGAAGTGATTTTGGGGAAGAAGGAAGAGATGTTGTTCTCCTACATCCAAAAGAACAGCCATAAGCCTGGGTATGTTTTTTTGGAGGGAGCAAGTCCCACACAGTTACTTTCCATTGAAGGTATAAAGGACAGGGGCTGCAGGATATCCTTGCTAGAGCTGTTGCACATTTATTTTTAGTTTGCATTGATCAGTTGCCATTCTTAGGCTGATAGGCGATTAGTAGATTTTATAAATAAGATTACAGACGACAGGGAGGGGATGGCAGGATCTTGAACTGAAGCCAAGGGGGAAAGCCGAGAGGGAAAACTAGTGAGCATCACCTAACATTTTAAGGCTTAAAAGCTGCTGGTGGGGGGCAAGGCAAGAAGTCCAAAAGAAGGAAAGAAAGAAAGGCCCTAAAAGTAACATGAAGAGCTTTTCTTCCCTGAAATATCTCTATGGTCTAATAAAAATGAGAAGAATAGATGGAAACACACAATTGTGCGCCTGTACCCTCTCTCCTTCTGGATGGGCGTGTGTTGTATGCCTATTATTATATACAGATAATACTAGGATCCATATATACATGTATACATACATGTACATATAACAATATGTGTGCGTGTGGCGTGTGCATGTTATATACATATCGTGTGTGTATGAGTAGAGATGTATATATTGATCCATACACACGAATACATACTGGGTGGGGTTCGGGAAAGAGAAAACGAGGACAGCAGCTGCCAGGTGGCGACGGACGCAGGGAGGGAGGGACGGAGGGACGGCGGGGAAGAAGCAAGCCGGCGCGCTACTCACGGGAGCCGCCGGTCCGGTGCTGTCCCGGCTCCGGCCCGATATAACTGAGCAGGACGGGCAGGGGGACGCCGCACGGGCCCGGCGGGGCCGCCCTCCAGGCGCTCTGGGGCTGGAAGCCGGGCGCGGCGGCGCCTCCCCGGCCAGGGTAGAGCAGGAAGAACGGGGGCGAGTCGGGGGCCGCCTCCCCTCGCTCCGGGTCCGCTTCCCCGACTCCTCCGCCGCCGCCGCCGCCGCCGCCCCCGCCGCCGCCGGCTTCCCCCTCGCCGCTCCCCTCCCGCCGCTCCCCCTCGGCGACGGAGGGGCTGCTCCGCTCCATGTTCTCTGGGGAGGGACGGGGACTCCCTTTCCTACTTCCTCCTTCTTATTCTTCTTCGCTTTCTTCAGCCCGCCGCTGGACGGCGGGATCGGGCAACTTTTTCCTCAGGGCGGGCGAGGAGGGAGAAAGCAGGAGCGGCGCCGCCGCCGCCGCCGCCGGCCAGCCAACGCGCCCGCCCGCCCCCTCCTGCCAGCTCGGGCCCAGCCTGGCCCGGAGGTTGAGTGGCTGCCTGAGCCGGCCCCTCGCGCGGAGCCCCGCCCAGCCCGCCGCCTCGCGCCGACGGGCCGGCCGGTTTCGGGTGGTTTCCCGCTCGTCACAAGGGGCCGGCTCCGTGAGGGGCCGCGAGGGGGAGGGTGGCCGCTGGGGGGCTAGCGTGGGTCCCTTTGCCCGTGGGGCTGGGCGCTTCACGGCTCCTTTTTCTTCACCCTCCGCCCGTGAGAGCGGCTGGCCGCTGGCCAGTTTTCTCGTCTCCCCTCAGATGAGAGTGGGTGGTCGAAGGGGAATGCCTTATCTTCCCCAAATGCAGGGTGCCGGCCACTGTGGGGTTTGGTGGTACGTTGGCCACTGAGAGGTTCATTTCTTGCCCTTATTAGAGGCGCAGTTGGCCTTGCCACTTCCCAAATAAGACACGTTGGCCACTGAGGGGTTCAGTTCTTGCCACGGGGGGAGGTTCTTTTCCCTCCCTAAATGAGGGGAACTGGCCATTGAGGAGTTCAGCAGCTTTTGCCTTTCCTTCAATGAGGGACTGTTCTCGCCCTTTCCCGAATGAGAAGTGCTGGTCACTGAGGGGTTCCGTTTGTGCTCCTCCTGGATTGGGGGGGGGGTCTAGTCAGGATGGGAGGGGGTTCTTTTGACTCCCCAGATGAGAAGGGCTGGCTAGTCTGGGATTTGATGCCTTTCCCCAAACATGGCAGGTTGGCCCTTGAGGGGTTCATTTCTTGCCCCTCCCCAGATAAGGAGACTGCCCACTGTGGTGTTCTCTGTCCTTCACCAAATGGGTTTTCTGTCCACTTTTTGTCCTTGCCCCCTTTATCTCCGGAAAACTAGCACCCCAACTTACCGCAAGGCCATGAGTTTTCTATCAGTTTAACCAAACTTGCCCCCCTACTGCTTCTCATTTATCCCTGGATAAATTTCCATGATACTATTACCACTTTGGGCTTTAATCTCTTGGGGAAGGAACATTACTCTAGTTTATGCCTCCTAGAGTTTAGGCTCAACACCTTCTCTCTCCCACCGCCTTAAATCAGAGACAAGTGGAAGGAATTTAGTGCCACTGAGCATGGGCAGAACACATCACAGCTCAGTTGTAATTGGTAAAGGTTTTGTATTGTGTCAAGGCTACATGGACCTTAGTCAAGTTTTCTATGCTCTCCTGAAAAATACAAAGCATTTGACTCCAAATGGTAATGGCTATAGGTCAAGAGGAGGGGACAGGATTTGCTTTCACATAGTTTCAGTCCCTAGTATACACATGTGTGTCTGTTTGACACTACCTAGCTATTACCATTATACCATGTACTTGATCAGTGATATTCAAAATGATGGTCCACAGTACCATTAGGTGCGGGTTCCATGGCAAGTTTCTAGGAAACTAATATGGCACTGGTCCCTGACCCATTGGGGGAAAAAAAATACTGGCACCACATCATCTTGAGAAGGTATGCTGCTGTGTGCCTTCAAGTCGTTTCCAACTTACAGCAACCCTAAGGCAAACCTGAAAGCCATTGTGTAGTGCAGTGGTTCTCAACCTGTGGGTCCCCAGATGTTTGTGGACTTCAGCTCCTAGAAGCCCCAGCCACTATGGTCAATGCTCAGGGCTTCTGGGAGCTGAAGTCCAAAAACATCTGGGGACCCACAGGTTGAGAACCACTGGTATAGTGGTTTGAGTGTCTGACTACAACACTGACCAGGGTTTGATTCCCCACTTAGCCATGGAAACCTGATGGGTGGCCTTCAGCACATCACACTTTCTTAGTCCCAGAAACTCCCATGAGAGGTTCACCTTAGGGCTGCCATAAGTCAGAAATGACTTGAAGGCACGCAACAACAAGGAGAGCATATCATAGGGTTTTTGGGAGCTGAGTGTGTGATGCACCTAAGGTCACCTAGTGAGTTTCCATGGCTGAGAAGGGAATCAAACCCTGGTCTCCAGGGTCAAATGTTCAAACCACTGCACCATGTTGGCTCTCTGTACTAGGTTACGATACCCAGTATTTTAAATCACATCTGTAAATTAAAATGTATAGATGCTAGATAAGCCTTGTGGATCAGTCTAATGACAAGTTGGGTGAAGCTCCTGCATGAATGGCTTCACCTATTAAAATTATCTTTTACATAACAGGAATGAGATTAATTATATTTCATTAACCCTAGTGCATGTACTAACTCAATGGGATTTCTCACAAATAAATCTATATAGAATCAATGCCTTTTTGGTTAAGCAGATGGTGAAAGACTGTGGATACATTTTCCCAACACAATGACTGGCATTTACATTTCATTAAGCTTTCACATAAAAGATAGAGGATTTCTGTTCCATTGCATTTTTTGCTGTTGTGTGTCTTCAAGTCACTTCTCACTTACAGCTACTCTAAGGCGAACCTATCATGGGGTTTTCTTGCCAAGATTTGTTTGCAGGGGTGCTGCTTTTTGGTTTTCTCTGAGGCCAAGAGAATGTGACTTGCCCTAGGTGACCCAGTGGGTTTCCATGGCTGAACATGGATTTGAATCCTGGTCTCCAGACTCCCAATCCAGCACCCAAACCACTAAACCACACTGGCATTATATCACAATTTTTGATACTCTAGATGTAGGACAGTAACTCCTATCTTACCCTCACTGTTGGCAATACTTGAAATGGCTCATGGTTATTGCAGTTCAGCAACATATGGACAGCCTACCTATTCCTGCACTAACTTATTCCATGAGTACAGAAAGGTTCATATCTGATGACCATCTCAAGTCATGAACAAACAAAAGCGCAATGTTTGCCCTGAGGTCAGATAAATGTCCACAAATGTATAACTGCTTTCCCTTGCCTTTCCCAACCTGGTATCTTCCACTTATTTTGACTTCAGATTTCTTCAGCCCCAGCAAAGATAATAGTTAGGAATAATCTAAGTTGTCAAAACATCTGGAAGGCACTGGATGGGAGATGGCCATCGGATGGTCTGACCGTCAGTCAGCCAGATCCATCTTATATTAGAACATGTTTACATGTTGCATACTGTGTTCTAGACGTTACGTGGACTGCCTTCCACTGAGACAAGCGTAGAAAGCTACCCCATTACCACCACCGCAAATGTTCTTAATTCCTGTTTATCAGGAAAAAAAACCTGAAGAAGTGGGTGGAAATTGTAATGAAGGGGATCTCACTGAATATTAAGAGAAAATTTGTAGTGGAAAGTTGTCCAACAATGGAACAAACTAAGTTGAGAAACAATAGGCTCTTCACTGAAGGTATCTGAACAGAGGCCAGACACCAGTGGCAATCTGCAGCTTCACACACCTAACTTCCAATTCTTTTTTTTTAGATACTGGGGTTTTATAATTCTTTGAAAACAATGTGCAACTTTTTAGGATTAGAATAGTTGTATGAGCTGATGAGCAAAAACATCTGTTCACAGCTATATCACATGTAGACATGATGTTAAGAACTAGAGCTGTAGTAATATACAGAACAAAGCTGAGAGGAAAGTTTTAAGGCAATTCCGAATACAGTCTGCGTTGCATCGTCCATGAGAAATCTTCATGCTCTACAAGAAAGTTTACATGACGTAATTTTTGAAAATCCTGGTTTTGTATATTTTAAGATAAAAATAAGGCAAAGGCACTGGCATTCTTCCATTACTATTTCTCCAACATAGATCATGAAATGATTTTGTAAACAGAATTGACCCCATGTGAGAACCAGTTTTATGTGGAACAACCTAGAGCCTTCTCACTGAGAATATCCTCAAGCACATAAACAGAGATGAGCAAGTAGACATAACAAAGAAAAGAATGATGGAAAATTACAGTACTCTGAAAAAAAATGAGAGAGGATGTTATTTTAACAAGGGTAACTTTCCATTAATGGAAATCTCTTCTCACCCAAATCACTGCTTCAGATTTTCCCCAATTCTTTCCCATCTACTGCAGCTCTCTACATCTCTGGGATCCCACTTATCTCTAATGTAGCTTGCAGGAACATAAAAACAGTAGAGAGAATTGGAGAATACTAGTAGAAGCACTTTCTGCTAAGTAAATGCCATTACTAGATACAACCCTTTAAAAATACAAATAGTTTCAGATTGTTGTTCTTAACACAACTTATACTTGCTTTTTTTTTAAAAAAAAAGAATTTATTGAGGTCACATCCATTATTTTCAGCCTGTAAAAAACTTGTGCAAGGTGAATCACTTAAGCTTAATACTTTTCTTAACTCCAGCACGAATGCCAGACAGTTCGCCTCCATATCTTTGTTCTTCTCTTTGTACCTCACGAACCTGCCCCTTTCGACGAATCTTGGCTCGTCTGAATTTTTCACGATGCTTAACTCTTGGGTTACGATCAATCTTCTTCCTTCTGGGAGTGAGGCCTTTATTCTTGACAATCTGGTATGTTGCACCTCTCTTTTCTCCTGGAAGTTCCTCTTCCATAATCAGTTGTCCCCCATCTTCTGTATCTTCATGCTTTCTCTTTTTCTTCTGCTTTATTTTTAATTCCATCTCCTTATAATAATTCAGAGCAGCCTGCTCATCTAAATCTGAATCATCTGTAGGTTCTTCATCAGCATTACCATTTGAAATCTTGGAAACAGTTTTTGGCTTAATTTTATCAACAGATTTTCTGACAACCACTGTCGTCTTCTTTCTACCTTCCATCCCATTTTTGTCGTTACTATGGAATTCCTTAAGGAGCAAGCGAACTTCTGGAGACAACTTTTGATCCACTGTTCCTAAATCATTTATCAAGTTTCTATAAGCTACAAGCCTTTCAATGACAGGATGACCATGAACTGGAATCCGTTTTGCTTTCAGCACTAAGTAAAAACTGATGTTACAGCAATAGTTCAAATAGAGATGGTATTTGGTCTGCAAGTACTGGCTGCCTTTGCCCTGTGGAATGACCCCATCTCTTACCATCTGCATAAGTGGCTCCAGTTCATCTCTGAGCTCAGTGATTTTGGCTTCAAAGTCCTGGATCAACTCCAGCAACTCTGGGGATTCCTTCTTCAACAACTTCAGCTGCTCCTTTTTAGAGAGAGACTGCAAATCTTTGGCAATTTTCCTTTCTGACTCTTTTTCACTTGGTTGCTCAGTGGTCCCGGCGTAGGCCTGTACCAAATCCAGGCCATAATCGTCCTCTCCCAAATTCTGTGCCAGCCTTTTCTGAATGGCCTGGGCCTCCTCCTCTTCCTCCAGCTCCTCAGCTTCTGCTTCCTCCTTGCTCTTCTTCGGAGCTTTGGGACGAGCGGCAGCTTTGCCATAGTCAGTGCCGTAATAGAGCTGCTTTCGCTGACCCCAGGCCAGCTCATCGGGAAGGCCGGAGCCCCCGCCGGCACCTCCCCGCTGCTCTTCCAGGTCACTGTCCATGTCGAGGGGCTCCTCCTCCTCCTCCTCATTCTCTCCGGCCCCTTCCTCTTCGCTCTCGTTCTCTTCAGAGAGCTCCAGGCCCAGCACCTCCTCCTCCTCCTCCTCCTCCCCCTCCTCTTCCTCGCTGCCCAGGGCTGCCAGCACCGCCGCCTCCAGGCGCTTCTCGTGGAAATCGTCCGCCTCCTCCGTCACGCACAACACGCCCGGCTCCGGTTCCTCGATCTTTTCTTCCCGGGGTTCCGAGGTTTTCGAGCCCGGGGCGATTCTCCGCCGCGCCTTCCCCATGCTGCCGGCGAGGAGAGGAAAGAAACACCCGCAGCACAGCGCGCACCACTTCCCCAGTATTGTAAACGGGGGGTATTACTTCCGGGTCGGAAGTCAGGGTACCATCAACGTGTAGTTATTCTTCCGGTTATCATAGAGAAGAAGATCTCGTCTCGTCAGAGAGCGACCAATACGAAGAGCGGGGGCATCCTGAGTAATCGGACCGTGACTCTCTCCCTTGCTAACTTTTCAATTAGCGCATCTGTGGCCCAGTTTCCAAGGAAAATTTTGTTTTCCCAGACACTTCACTTCCGGCGGGCTGCGTAGCATGCTCAGCTACTTCCGGTGGCGTGATTAGTCATTTCTTCCGCTTCGTTGAGGACCCTCTGGTTTGGCGAAGACCATAGAGAGAAGGACCCGAAAGCGAGAGTCGGGAAAGCGGATGCTCTGCAAGGGAAACGTGGGCAGCGGCACGACAAAGTGCGCATGCGTAGAGCGCCTGGCCTGGATGACGGCTGGGCCCTGGAACTCCAGGAGGGTTAAGTTCAGAAGGGAAAAGTTCCTTTTTTTGGATTATTCCTCTCAGAAACCTACTAGCCAGCGTTGGCGTGGGCTGGCAGCCTGATTCCAGGCTCAGTTTACAGTGCTGGTTACATCCCCTGAAGGCCTGTACGGTGCAGGGCCAGGGCTGTCCGACGGATCATGGCTGCCTTGTCCAGGTCCCGGCTATTTAGCAGGTCGTCCTTCCCCGCGGGAGCCCGCCTGGGCCCGGAAATCGCCGGGAGAGGCCCTTTTCTCGGCCCCACCACAGCCGCGAGCAGGCTGGCGGGGTTGCGAGGGAAGGGCCTTTTTGGTGGCCGCCCCTCAACTCGGAACTCCTTCTGCGGGGGAGTCGAAATGGCCCCCTCCTTGTTTTCCTTCTGTCAGCGGGTGAAAGCCTTTTTTGTTCTGAGGGGCTTTTAAAAAGACAAAGATTTTAAAGAATGGGCGGGGGGTGCTGTATGGATCTTTAGTAGCCTTTTATCTTTTAGTCTTTTAACTTGATACTGTGGCCATTTCCGCACTAGACTCTTAATAGTGCTATGATTCCACTTTCAACATCCTATGGAATCCTGGGGTTTGCAGTTTCGGGAGGGGCCGGCCGGCCCCTCCCGAAACTGCAAACCCCAGTTCCATAGGATGTTGAAAGTGGAATCATAGCACTATAACAGGCTAGTGCGGAAATGGCCTGTGTTCTAATTCTGTGAATAATTCTGGTTTTGTGTCCACTTTTCATATGTTTTCAATTGCATTCTTTTAGAATGGGAGCCGCTTTTAGTCCGAAGTTTGAGAAAAAAGCAGGATACAAATAATGATAGATAAAAAATATACAAAAAGGTGTGTCCAAAATAGTATTAAACTGTCTAAAACACTCAGACTTTTCAAAATATTGATTTACAAGCAAAAATAAAAGCAGTACAGGACACTAAAAACTCTCCTTCTTGTAAAACAATCAAAGAACAGGCTTTTAACTATGCTTTTACAACAGTTTTGTTTATCAGTGTTTTTTAATCTACTTTTCATTCAAATCTATTTTAATATTGCAATTTGTTTTACTGTTTTTTAAACATTGTAACATTTTTGTGGTTTTATTAATCCCTGGTTTTAATCTTTTGAGATGTCTTAGGAGTGTTGATCAATTAAATATTAAATAAGATTAATATTAAAAGATTTCATAAATATTAATCAAAACAACAGTTTTTGTGTTTTCATTAAGCACTGTCTCCGAGGTTGGTGGGCTGTCTTTCCTTGGAGACTTTTCACAGAAGTTGGATAGCTGTGTTTCTGGAATGCTGTGGGTTCCTGCACTGACTGCGATTGGATATGGTGGCCCAGTGGGCCACTTTTAGGCTAATGATTGTATGGTTCTAATTTCTTTAAGATGATTATTTAGCCAAAATATTGTAATAAATCCAGCTTGCGTTTCTGTACACCCTCTCTAGAAATGCTAGGGAAGGCTGTGTGGAAACAGAAATCGGTGCTGAGCGTGGTGCTCTATCCATTGTCCATTCCTGCATCAGGCTTCTGGAGATTCCAGTGTTATATTTTTGGCACAGTTTACACTGTGTGAAAGACTTTTGACACCTATATATCTTACGCTATATTTCCTCTTTTACTATGTTCCGTCACAGTCACTGCGTTCTGACAGGGACATTTTTCTTAATGCTCTCCTTTATGTCAGTTAAGTATGGCAAAGAGGACACAGAGATGAGTTCGAGTTACTCTCAGTAGGCTGGTGTGGTGCAAAGGAAGAATGAAGCAGATACAAGTGAGCTGCCAGATCCCAAACACTGTGACCGTTCTATGCAAAAGAACTGCAGGTGCTGTTTTATTTTTAAGAATACCACAGAACAGGTGCGGTTCTTGCAATCGACCAAGGGCATCTGGAATAAGTGTTCTCACTGAGTAAAGGAAAGGAAGCGGAACCACCAGGGTGGTCAGCCATAGAAATACGTTTAAACAATCTGCCCACAACACAACTGACATGGGAAGGAGGTACATCAGGGAGTCCTCCTACTGAGATGTTACTGAGGTAATATACCAGTGGGGCTTGAGAGTTATCATTTAGAGTTGCCGGATATGCAAGTGTTGTCATAAATGTATGGGACAATCCCATACAAGGTGTAAGACCTTTTGCACTGTACAAAAATGCAGGGAATCCAGTTGCAGTTCCAGTGTTGCCAGCAATCTCATTCGAGAGTGCTTTCAGAGGGACAGCTTCTGGTACTACCAATCAAAAGAAGGATTCCTATCTGACTGTGCAGAGCATAGTCCGTTAGTCAGCCTTTCAAAAGAGTAAGGCCAATCCATTATTCAAAGGTGCACTCAGCCTGAAGGGACATCCTTCCCAGGTTCTTTTTCATACTGCAGTTCTAGGACTCAGATACCACATCAACCGCCATAGTTCCATTCAGTGGAATCCTGGGATTTGTAGTTCTGTGAAGCGTTTAGAATTCTCTGCCAGAGAGCCATAGTGCCTCATGGAACTGCAATTGCCAGGATTTTGCAGGCTGTACCTGTGACGGTTAAAGTTCTCAAATTGCTATATTTGGGTAGAATAAAAGAGAGCCAAGTCTGATTTAAAGGTCAGGAGATGTAAGACTATAACAAGACTTTAACTCAACAGTTGACACCTGGATAGGAGACTAAGGACACACAGGGGTAATCTAGTCATAATTTTCCCCCACTGTGGTAAAATGTATTTCTGCTTAGATTGGTGGTTCTCAACTTGTGGATCCCCAGATGTTTGTGGACTTCAGCTCCCAGAAGCCACAGCCACTATGGTCAATGCTCAGGGCTTCTGGGAGCTGAAGTCCAAAACATCTGGGGACCCACAGGTTGAGAACCACTGGCTTAGATTATAGTAATAAGAGCACCTATGCATATAAATTGCTGTGTGTGCAACCTCAGCATGCTATGCCCCCAGTTCAAAAAAACTTTTAGTGACAATCCAAGAAATCTCCATTAAATAACACAGAAAGAGCTCTCTAACAAGAGGGGATGCAGAGGCAACAACAATTGGCAATACTCAGCAAAAATGAAGGAGCTATCCTGTGAGAGTTCATGCCTCTTTGGACCAGCTTGGGTAAGCCCAGAGGTAAGACAAATAAAATGAAATAATAAAATGAAGTTCTGAGCCCCTGTTTACCACTCCCCCAGTATTACTTTTGTTTATTTGTTTTTTCCTGTGTGTGTTTTTGTTAAGCATCTGCCTAGAAACAGAAAAGAGTAACCGAAACTTTGTTCTCAAAGGGGAAAAACGGATCATGGTCACAAGGACATATTTTTAACTATCCGCTTGAAGGCAAGTAAAGACCTTTACAACAGGCTGTAAAGAGCACCCTGAAATCTATGTATAAAGTGATGTCTAGGAAAATCACTGGTTAAAAGAAAAAATATATGCAAATGATTTTGCTGAGTTACCAGGGCTGGAGTGTGGTGGTGGGGCAAAAGAATCTGGAAATTAGGACCAGAGTTATGAAAAATATACCTTGTGTGAACACCATAGCTTCCTATGGCATCTTTAAAAGACCCTGCAAAATTACCAAATTATGCTGGCATCCATTTAGGAACATGCAAATGTGTAATGAATGTGTTATGCTACATACTCAAGTCCAAAAAAAATCACCATTGCATGATAGATGTATTCCACAGACAGCAGGAGAAGCAGAGTTAAGCAGACAACATGCCCCTTTCTGCCTTGTTTTTGGACTTTGCAATCATACAGTGTACATTGCTTGTTGCCGTTGTACACTGTGATTGTCAGGGTTGGCAGGATTTGGCTCCTCTGAGCATGAGCAGAGTGCTATCTGTGAAGCAAGGCTTCGCCACAGCAGAGAGTCCCAGTGAAGCAGAAAAAATTCCAGAGGCTCAGTTAGGCTTAGAGTACTGTTTTGTTGGCGCACTCTAAGATAAGACTTAGCAAAAACGTGCTAGCTTGCCAGCAATTAGACAAAGAGGAAAAACAGAAGATAACAAAAATCGGGCAGCATCTCCCCTTACAAACAGTATACTGCCAATAGCATGACAGGTCCAGCTAGGGCAGCTAACTGACAGCTGGTCAAGGCAAACACCAGCCTTTTTATGCTACTGTGTCACCCTGAAACATGTGGGGTGACCCAATCAGTGCTTTGGCATGTGGCCTTCTCTAATACACAAGACATAGCCATAAAAATCCTTCTTGCCTTGCTCCTGGCTGTCTGGCCACACCGCCTCTTCCCTCTGCCATCCACTCAGAGGAAACCTTTGCCTGCCTGGCAACAACCTTGACATTTAGGAACAAAGGTGTAATGAATGTGTTACGCTACATACTCAAGACCAAAAAAAAAACACAATTGTATGATAGATGTATTCCACAGACAGCAGTAGAAGCAGAGTTAAGCAGACAACTTGCCCCTTTGTGCCTAGTTTTTGCACTTTGCAATCATACAGTGTGCATTGCTTGTTGCTGTTGTACACTGTGATTGCACTGCATTACGTATTATTCATTGTGGGCATGCATCATAGCGTGTATATTGTCCAGCAACAGCTAGCTGTTGACATGTTTTGTTCACTGTTGTTGTTCTGTAGGCAAGTTGCACAGTGTTTGCTGTTGCCTATCACCTATTTATGCGACACTGAAGGGGTGTTTGATTGCAGCCTTGGTACAGCATAAATCAGAGTGGACAGCTATAGTGGATCTGAGGGCCAGTTCTCTGCTCCTAAGACCCTCTTGGGGGGGGTCACATGGCCTGTCAAATTTGCCCCAGACAAAGAAAAAAGCATAGAAGGAGATGAAACTCCACCTCTGGCTTTGATATCCTTGCGGGTGTTTGTTCCAAAGTACAGAGGGGCCCTGTAATGTGTTTAAAAAGTGAATTGTTGCTTCCAGGAGTGGCATTTATATTCTAGATTTGTTTAATTTATATCTTGGCTTTCACTCAAGGCAGCTCACATCATAAATTAAAACAATGCCTCTTAAAAAAAACTAATAAAAGGTTAAAAAACAATTCAGTTAGTAAACTACCATATTGAAATATGTCTACTTTAAAACCATGTAAAATCGTTTAGAAACGTGACAGTTACCATACAAATACCAGCACAGACATTCTGTTTAAACATCTTACTGCATAGCTAATTAGTCAACCAAATGCTTGTTCAATTTTTAAAAAATATTATTTACCTGCTGGTGGAAAGATTGCAGGGAGTAATTCACTTTTCTCTTATTTTTGGGGACCAGAAAAAGGACCAATTGGAGGGAATCTGTGGGAGCGAGGGCCACTAAACAGGCTTTGGAGGCCCTTTGTGGCCCCAGGACTGAGGTTTGCCTGCCCCGGCACAAACTTTCATTGGATCTCAGCACACTTCATCAGCATTACTCATGAACCTGATGAAGAATATATTTATATATATTACATTACATGTGGTGCAACACCGGGAGCATAGACATTGCTTTCAGGAGAAAAAGACACGTCGGTGACATTAGCATTGCTTAGTCACAAAGCTCTTGCTGGTAATAAGAACATCCTGATGTGGAGCCAGTTAATGCTTATTAGGCAAGATCTTACAATCAGGAGTGTATCATAAATCTCCACACACGTTATGCATGTATCGTGCAATGCAATTGTTGCGCTGAAAGGCACTGTTGTGCAACTGGACCAGGACACCAAATGTACAACCAAAGGCATGGATGCAACCATGCACAGTGATAACACCTGATAACAAATCCTTGAACAGAATGCATACATTCTGCATCAGACAAAAATGTCCAATTGCTTCTATGAGTGAACTTATGTATATATTAGGCACCAACAAGATTCCAACCATAGTATGATAAGAAACCTTTATCATGATTCGCCTCTCTAATGATAGAGTGAAATCTTCTTACAAATTGGAACCTCCCCAGTGGCATCTGGCAGCTCCCATGCTATTGAAAGTGAATCTATCCCCAATTTTTTATCTAAACATGAAAGTAGCTATCCAGAGTCCTACTCCCTACCCCAAAAAGAGGTTTAGCGTCACAGATATCTTTTTTAAAGTTTGGATTAAAGCCAGAGAAGATTCACTACCTCGCTGACAGAGGAGCTACCAACTACTTCTCTTCCCCATAAATGACACTACTCAAAGAGACAGAGTTAGCAACAGAACACAGCGTCCACCATCGAGACCCTCCAGCAGTGTGATGGTAATCTTTAAAGTGTGGGCACTCATATTGATGGTCCCCATAGCTGCTTCCTCCTCCTGCAGAGTCCAAAAATCCAGGCAGCTCCATTGATCCTAGTAACAATCCAATTCCAGCTGCTTTCGTATCCGCAAGGAGCAGATCTTTTGTTAAAGTATGGAGTCTTAATTCAGGACTAAGTCACCATCAAGATTAAGCCACCACAAAATGGCTTACATGGCAGGGTCTATGCTCAGCACATGGCTGAACTTTAAGTACCTGCTTTGCTGGACTGTGTGCCTATTCACTCCCTCTATCAATTGCACAGGAGTACTATGCACACGATTGCCATCGCTGGAGGCGTCAGTGGCTCTTCCTGGGTGGCGGGGGGTTGGAATAAATGGCCCTTGTGGTCCCTTCCAGCTCTTAAGATTTATGATTCTATAATTCTATCCATAGAATATATTTGAGGGAAAGGTGTTCTCCTTTTGGCTTGGCCTTGTTTTTGTTTTAAAATGCATTATTTACTGCTGCAGTTTCTTCCCTCATTTTTGCAGAATTCTTCCTCTTCCATGTGTTATTCCCAAAGCAAGTGGCACAAGACAACCAGAGTTCATTATTGGAGGAAACAAGTGAGGTCTACACCAAATTGGAACAGTTTGCCAAGTGCTCCTATTCAGGATATTCATTCTAATCCCCTTCTCCAACCCAGATTTCCACCCCACCCCAGTTGGTCAGCAGTCTGTGCCAAATGAAAACCCAATTTTTTCAAGGGAAAACGTAAAGTGAGAGGAAGGTTCTCTTCCTCCCTGTTCCCCTCCCAATCTGTTTTCTGTAACACTTTGCCTGATGGAGATTGCAAATTTTTCAGTATTTTTAGTGCCTTTTGAGTTGGCCTAATAAAGGCATTACACTCTTCTGGATCTTGGAACGATCTGGAAAGGGTCTAATAAACCCCGCTTAGCCTCATGATAGTATAAGAAATTATGTGGCCAGCATATAGCAGAGAGGTTCATAGACTCATAGAATCATAGAAATGTAGAGTTGGAAGAGACCACAAAGGCCATCCAGTCCAACCCCCTGCCATGCAGGAAAACCCTCAAAGCACTCCCGACAAGTGGCCATCCAGCCTCCGCTTAAAAACCTCCAAAGAAGGAGACTCCACCACACTCTGTGGCAGCACATTCCACTGTCGGACAGACCTGACTGTCAGGAAATTCCTCCTGAGGTTCAGGCGGAATCTCCCCTCCTGCAGCTTGCATCCATTGCTCCTTGTCCTGGTCTCAAGAGCAGGAGAAAACAAGCCCACTCCCTCCTCGACATGACACCGCTTCAAATATTTAAACATGGCTATCATGTCCCCTCTCAACCTTCTCTTCTGCAGACTAAATATACCCAGCTCTCTAAGTCTGTCCTCATAGGGCATGGCTTCCAGGCCCCTCACCATTTTGGTTGCCCTCCTCTGGACCTGCTCCAGCTTATCCATATCCTTCTTGAATTGGGGTGCCCAGAATTGGACACAGTATTCAAGATGAGGTCTAACCAATGCAGAATAAAGTGGTACCAATACCTCCCTCGATCTAGACACCATACTCCTATTGATGCAACCAAGGATTGCGTTGGCCTTCTTGGCTGCCGCATCACACTGGTGACTCATGTTCAGCTTGTGGTCTATGAAGACTCCTAAATCCCTTTCACACGTACTGTTAGCCAGCCACGTGTCCCCCATCCTATATTTCTGCATACCATTTTTCTGCCTAAGTGTAGGACCTTACATTTCTCTCTGTTGAAATTCATTTTGTTAGCCTTGGCCCAGCTCTCCAATCTGTCCAGGTCCTTTTGAATTTTGATCCTGTCATCAGGCGTATTAGCAACCCCTCCCAATTTGGTGTCATCTGCAAATTTGATCAGCGTGCCCTCTATTCCTTCATCCAAGTCATTAATGAAGATATTGAACAGCACCGGGCCCAGGACAGAACCCTGTGGCACCCCGCTAGTCACTTCTCTCCAGGATGAGAATCTGCCATTGGTGACCACCCTTTGGGTACGGTCAGCCAACCAGTTACAAATCCACCTGACAGTAGCCCTGTCCAGTCCACCTCTTACTAGCTTCTTTGCAAGAATGTCATGGGGAACTTTGTCAAAGGCCTTACTGAAATCAAGATATACTACGTCCACAGCATTCCCTTCATCTATCAAGCAAGTAACTCTATCATAAAAAGAGATAAGATTAGTCTGGCATGACCTATTTTTGAGAAATCCATGTTGACTTTTCATAATTACGGCATTGTTTTCTAAGTAATTAGAAATTGACTGTTTGATGATCCGCTGCAGGATCTTTCCAGGTACTGATGTCAGGCTGACTGGGCGATAATTATTTGGGTCCTCTTTTTTCCCCTTCTTGAAGATGGGGACAACATTTGCCCTCCTCCAGTCTGCCGAACTTCTCCGGTCCGCCAAGAGTTTTCAAAGATTATAGCAAGAGGTTCCGCAATGACCTCTGCTAGTTCTTTTAAAATCCTAGGATGCAATTCATCTGGCCCTGGAGACTTGAATTCATCCAGTGTGGCCAGGTATTCCTGTACTACCTCTCTATCTATTCTGTGCTGCATTTCCCCCACTTCCTCAACTGCTCCCCAACCGCCAGGCTGAGTGTTTTTATCCTTTTGGGAAAAAACTGAGGCGAAGAAGGTGTTGAGGAGTTCTGCCTTTTTCTTCCTCCTGTTATTAATTCACCATCTTCCTTGCGCAGTGACCCTATCGTCTCCTTCTTTTTCCTTTTGCTGCGGACGTATTTAAAAAAGCCCTTTTTATTGTTTTTAATGTCTCTGGCCAGCCTAAGTTCGATCTGTGCTTTAGCCTTTCTGACCTTCTCCCTACATCTCCTGGCTACTTGCTTATAATCTTCTTTGGTGATTTCCCCCTTCTTCCATTTCCTGTACATGTTTTTCTTAATACTTAGCTCAGCTGAGAACTCTTTAGTCAACCATTCCCGTTTCTTCAGATGCCTTCCATTTTTCCTCCTTAATGGCACAGTTTTAGCCTGTGCCTTCAGTACCTCCCTTTTAAAGAACTCCCATGCATCCTGAACTCCTTTCTCATTGACTATTCTTGACCACGGGATTTCAGCCAGCAGCTCCTTCAGTTTACAGAAGTCTGCTTTTTTAAAATCTAAGACGAATGCCTGGCTACACTTGCCTTCTCTTCCCCACTGAATGCCAAATTCTAATAGGGCATGGTCACTCTCTCCTAAAGATCCAACCAGTTCTACGTCATTAACAAGGTCTTCCCTGTTGGTCAGGATCAGATCCAGAATATTTGATCCCCTTGTCGCTTCTTCCACCTTCTGGACCATGAAATTGTCTGCAAGACATCTTTACCATCTTTAGCAGAGACTGGAAAAGTTACTTTTTGGACTAAAACTTTTAGAATCCCTCAGCCAGCTCTGTTGGTGGCTGTGCTAACTGGAGGATTCTGAGAGCTAACATAACTTTCCCAGGCTTTCATCTGCACTTATTTTGGAGACTCTGCGAGCCAGGTTGATTCAGTGCCACATGATATCTTTTCTTAAAGGTGCTGAAAAGCTCTCTGAACAATAAGCTCTTCCCACTCATTGTCAGATAAGATGAACTCATTAATGTGGGAACACTAAGGACTGAAATGTCTGTCAAGATGCATGGCATGGCCCCTGTCATACGTATGCATTATTATACGCGTTAGTATAGCTGCATTAGCTCACGTAGGACATGGCTCGCTGAAGCACTATCATTTATCCATTGTTATAAGCTACTTGCAGCTATGTCTCCTCTGGGGACTCCTGAAGTATCCCAGGGTTCCCAATGGTTAATTGCTGTATTGTTCATTGTCACCTTGTATCCAGCCAGAAAGAAGACAATCAAAGGATGGGGAGGGAGTGGAATAGCAAGGAAGTGTTATGAGAACAGACCATGCAAGATAAAGGTACAGGATCTTGCCCTCGCTCCCAGGATGAAAGACATGTAAATAATGAAAGACATGGGGAAACGGTTATATTGGTAGGGTGATTTGGCAGTTATGACTTTTAACCAGTCCTTGATGTGCATCCCTAAATTTGTACGACAAGGTAGAAAACTTTTAGGTGCTTGCTTTTCTTGATAAATACTTCTGCTCAAAACTCTGAGCAAATTTTTGAGAGCAAGTTAGCCAGCACATGATAGTATCTCAGAGTATATCCACATTGCACAACTATAGCAGTTGGATACCACATTCACCGCCACAGCTTAAGCCTATGGAATCCAGGGAGTTGTAGTTTGCTAGTACTTAGAATGATCTAATCCATTCCCCTGAACTGCAGTTCTCTGGCAGAGAATTCTAAGTATTTCACACAACTACGCACACCAGGATTCCATAGAATGGACCCGCATCAGTTAAAGTGGTGTCAAAGTGCTACAATTGTGCAGTCTGGATTCACCCATAGTTAGTCATCAGAGGGTGATTCTACCTTGCCCTACAACAAAACAGCTTATAAGTAAAACGAATGCAAACCAATTAAAACAATTTAAAGGAATAGAAATAATTCAAATAAACAAAAAAATATTAGAAACATTCTTCCAAAGTGACTTGTTTTATTATAACTATTTTCCCATATATACTAGCATGTTGTAGAATTAAGTCTGTTTTCCTCTCTTTGTAATTTGAAAAAAATACTAATAGAAACTGTTTTTTTTTTAAAGAGGAGATCATTGTAATCTTGCCCCCCCAGCAGAGTTTCCTCAAGAACAGTTTTTTTCCTCCTTGAATAGTCAACCAGCATTAGCTTGTGGTTTCTTTACATCCGGCTGCACTACACAGCAGTTTGAGCCGACTGCCATCTGTGCTGATCTTTTAGGAAAATCAGTGGACTGTGCTTCCAGGCATCACTTTGGCAGAAGGACACGCTTTAAGGATGAAGAGCTCTTGGGTGTTGTGTGGTTCTCTGGCATTCCTTTGGGGATCAATTCTTGGATCGGGTATGTGATACTTCTCAAGTAAAGCAAAAAGAATATTTTTTTTAAAAAAACGTAGTCAGTCTGTTGTAGCATAAAGGGGGAAAAAAGGGAGGAGAAAAGAATCTCGCAGCACTTTTAAGACTGATTTGTATTTTACCATGGGCTTTTGTGGGCATCAATCCATTTCCTCAAGTATGCTGATAAAGTGATATCAAAGGCCAAGGTTTTTAAGGATGGTTACATAATTGTGGGAGTAGGATATAATGTAATAGGAACCAGAAAGATGAATACTGTGATGAATATTCATCAAAGAGCTGTCTGAAGTGATACAGGTCTTACAAGTCCTGGTGCTTACGTTTTAAAAATGGTCTGCTAGTACTGATGAGTGAAAGCAATAATTCTGCAGACCAAAATCCAGTTTCCTTGGAGTCCAAAATTTCTCTGAGGAGATTTCTTTTACTATATGTGCAGTTGTGAGGACTTGTGTATTGACAGATGTAGAGTGCCGTGAAACCAGAAACAATATACCTATGGTAGTGGTTTTGTAGCACAATAAGGCAGGCTATTTTACAAATTGGTCCATCAGTTCTTACCTAGCAGATCCAGAAAGGACTTTTCAAAAAGAAGGAATGCTGGGAGGAGATGCTTCTTCTGCTCTACTAAAATACTCTGAAATAAGGCTGTGACTGCATGCAAACTAAAAAAAAAATGCACATCACTATTGTTGGGTTTTGAAATAGTAATCAGTAAGGTTCTCACTAATGATGAAGTATTTGATTTGTTGTTCATGGGTTAATCTGCTATATTTTCCTCCACTATCTTTCAGATGTGCTGGACCACAATGTCCATCATCCCGAGCCAAAATGGAGGTGATGGGAGTTACAGTGCAGCACACCTGGAAGGCAGGGAAAGCTTGTTATTGTGAGCTGTTTTGGTGCCTTCCCAAACCAAATCTTCTAAAATAGATTCCTTCCTACATTTTTACCTGTCAGGTGTTTCAGAGTTAACTAGCACGCATGCCATATTTCATATCATTTCTGCTCTAATCAGATTCTTATTAATAATACTTCTTTATGGATTTTCCATGGTTCAAACTTGCTTGCAGTGTTTATTACATTCATGGATGTAGCCAGATAATGGGACCACATCCAGAGGCCTTATGGCAAAGGACCAAGCCCAACAATAAAGGAACCCTATTCAGGCCTCCAAGTGATCAGGATAAAAGGCAGTTTTGTACCAATGATTGGGGGAGAGAGGAGTAGGGAGAGATACAGAGGAGTATTGCCAGCTTTATTCCGATAGGGATCCTGTGTCTCTAATAACTGAAAAACAGGCAAAAATTCAGCAGATGATGTCTTCCTTATTGCATCTCTCAGAAAGGATAACCTCATTGATAGTTATCACATTAAAAAAAAGAGAGAAGATAAACCTGTGGAATATCTGCATCTTAGAAATGTTAAAACACAGGAGCTCCTTCAGTGAGAAAAACTAGCACTCTGCTCCTGGATTAGAAGAAGGGTTCTAGAGAAAAGAAAGGGGAAGTAACACTTTGCTTAGCCTGCTGTGCTCTGCTCAGCTAGAAATTGAGGTTTCTGCTAACAGAATTAAAGAAAGCTAAAGCATATGCTTTGTATCAAGAAGACTCTCGGCTTAATCCTTTGCATCTCAAATTCAACTTAATTTCTAGTAGCAGGGCTTGGGTCTGTTCTCTGCCTAAGAAGCTGGAAAGCTGCAACCAGCTGAACAGAAGATATTCAGCTGTGTGGACCAATGGTCCAACTGCAAGACAACTTCAAATAATAATATGTATTAATATAACTCAGTGGTCTGTCTGAGGTATAATCATCTGAACCTGAGAATGCCACCTGGAAGACCTTGGGTTTCAGTTTCCTTTCTAGAAACCTAAATTTAGCTTCTAATACTTTCCAACTGCAAATCGCAGTATTAATTGGTGTCCACCCACAAAATGACAAATGATTGAGTCAGTCTCTTTCACACTACATGCTTAGAACACTTTGATACCCCTTTAACTGTCATAGCTGCATGACAGTTGGGATTTGTAGTTTTCATGAGGCACTGGACCTCTCTGTCAGCAAAGTCTAAATCATAGAATCACATAATCTTAGAACCAGAGGGAATTTCAAAAGCCATCTAGTTCAACACCCTACCATGTAGGAATACACAACTAAGGCCATTTCTGCACTACACTGTTATAGTGCTATTATTCCACTTCCAACATCCTACAGAATCCTGGGGTTTGCAGTTTAGGGAGAGGCATTTAGAATTCTCAGCCAGAGAGCTCTTTGGCCTCAGTAAACTACAAACCCCAGAATTCCACAGGATGTTGAAAGTGGAATAATAGCACTATAACAGTATAGTGTGGAAAGGGCCTTTATCTCTCCTGAAAGATGCCCATCCAACTTCCGTCCAAAGGATGAAAGTCCACCATCCTCTGGGGCAGTCTGTTCCACTGCCAAACTGTTCTTACAGTGAAGAAGTTTTTCATAATATAATTTGAATCCAATCAAATATTTGATAGGATGATAGGATCAAAATTCAAAAGGACCTGGACAGATTGGAGAGCTGGGCCAAGGCTAACAAAATGAATTTCAACAGAGAGAAATGTAAGGTCCTACACTTAGGCAGAAAAAAATGGTATGCAGAAATATAGGATGGGGGACACGTGGCTGGCTAACAGTACGTGCGAAAGGGATCTAGGAGTCTTCATAGACCACAAGCTGAACATGAGTCACCAGTGTGATGCGGCAGCCAAGAAGGCCAACGCAGTCCTTGGTTGCATCAATAGGAGTATGGTGTCTAGATCGAGGGAGGTATTGGTACCACTTTATTCTGCATTGGTTAGACCAATACTGTGTCCAGTTCTGGGCACCCCAATTTGAGAAGGATATGGATAAGCTGGAGCAGGTCCAGAGGAGGGCAACCAAAATGGTGAGGGGCCTGGAAGCCATGCCCTATGAGGACAGACTTAGAGAGCTGGGTATGTTTAGTCTGCAGAAGAGAAGGTTGAGAGGGGATATGATAGCCATGTTTAAATATTTGAAGGGATGTCATGTCGAGGAGGGAGTGGGCTTGTTTTCTCCTGCTCTTGAGACCAGGACAAGGAGCAATGGATGCAAGCTGCAGGAGGGGAGATTTCGCCTGAACCTCAGGAGGAATTTCCTGACAGTCAGGGCTGTCCGGCAGTGGAATGTGCTGCCACAGAGTGTGGTGGAGTCTCCTTCGTTGGAGGTTTTTAAGCAGAGGCTGGATGGCCACTTGTCGGGAGTGCTTTGAGGGTTTTCCTGCATGGCAGGGGGTTGGACTGGATGGCCCTTGTGGTCTCTTCCAACTCTACATTTCTATGATTCTATGATTCTATTTATAATTCTTTCCCAGGGAACTCTAGTGCTTCATGCAACTACAAATCACAGAATTACTTAGAAAGCAAGGCCGTAATCACTAAAAGTCAACACAGATTTTCAGAAATAAGTCATGCCAGACTAATCTTATCTCTTTTTACAATAGGATTACAAAGCTTGATAGGTGAAGGGAATGCTGCAGACATAGCATATCTTGATTTCAGTAAGGCCTCTGACAAAGTTCCCCATGACATTCTTGTAAAGAAGCTTATAAAATGCAGGCTGGACAGGGCTACTGTTAGGTGGATTTGTAATTGGTTGACCAACTGAACCCAAAGGGTGATCACCAATGGCTGCTTTTCATCCTGGAGAGAAGAGACTAGTGGGGTGCCAGAGGGTTCTGTCCTGGGCCCAGTACTCTTCAACATCTTCATCAATGACTTGGATGAAGGAGTGGAGGGCATGCTGATCAAATTTGCAGATGACACCAAATTGGGAGGGGTTGCTAATACCCCAAAGGACAGGATCAAAATTCAAAATGACCTTGACAGATTGGAGAGCTGGGCCAAAGCTAGCAAAATGAATTTCAAGAGGCATAAATGTAAGGTCCTACACTTAGGCAGAAAAAATGGAATGCACAAATATAGGATGGGGGACGCGTGGCTGGATAGCAGTACGTGTGAAAGGGATCT